>BLSH010215661.1:2096557-2110940 GCA_018402905.1 Glandirana rugosa | reverse complement strand
TCTCAGAATCGATCCAAAATAAAAATAAAAAGACAACATATATCAATTATCGCCGTTGAGGGAGAGAAAAACACAGGACGAAAACCATTTTGAAAAAACCAATATGTGATGACATATACATAAGAACTCTGTCTCCTGAAACTTCTACGTAAAATACAAACAAAGGCATAAAAGTGAAATAAAGAATTAAAAAAAACACCCACCCCCCCTCACATTTTTTTAATGACAGAGACCACGGTCTACACGCTCCATGCGGTGACGGGAGGTGACTCGGATGTCCCTCTTTCTTACTAACATGACGTTTCATTTCGACACATGTATGTGAGGGTTGGGTCACCCGATTTACTTTTTTTTTGTACGTGACAGCGGAATGGTTGTATTCACTACAACCACGTCACTAGAGGGGGTGACACGATAACATAAGACGGGGGGGGGGGGGTGATCGGGCAGAATACAATAGCACAGTGGGGGAGATCACTGCACCAACATCACTTATGTTGGTAAGGCGACAGTGCATGTTTTTTTTTCATTTAGCCCACTGGGTTGGGAGTGTATGTACACAGCTTTACTTTGCAGTACAATCATTCTTTCTCCCTGTAGGCTCAGTGGAGGGCAGTGGCGTACCTCGCACATCTGGCACCAGAGACAGTAATTTTTTTACACTCCCCCCCACCCACAAAAAAAATTAAGAAATAAAGTGAAAATACGGAAACAAACATAAAATGCATCTTCAAAGTCCTCTGTCTCAAGAATACATATACAGTAGTGTATAACCAAAAAAGTTTTACCAAAAGCAGGACACAAAAAGAGAGGGAGTTGCCGCTATTAACTATATACAACAGAAAAATAAAAATAAAACCTAGCTAAGACTCTATCCCTCTTTTTTCAAAAAAATGTAATACAAGGTGTAGATTAAAGGGATCACTCAAGGATCCCCAGGGGACAACTCGGCACTCATGTTCCATATACAGCAGATATTCTTTATGAATCTCAAAACCAACAATATATGGCAACATAAAATAACCCACGTAAAAATCTGAATCAGAACCGTTGTCCAACTGTATTTTATTCTTCGAATGTTCAATTTACATTTGTTTGTATCATGATTATAAGTGAAAAAATTAACAATGGAGTAATAGTAATTTTTTAGATCTAATAAATTAATTTATATTTAATTATGTAAGGGCAATGACGGGAGATTGGCACTCAGGTTCCTTAGTCAGCCAACTTGCCAGCCATTATTTAGCTTTTAACCCATCCCCATTGTATAAATATGCTAGCTGCCAGTATCTCCGTGACTTGACAAAGCGCATGAGCACAAAATGTGCCATCACAGCAACCCCCATGCTTGTGGTTCAAGGCTGGCTCCCTGTGGCTCCTTCCTGCTTATTTTCCAGTGGCCGGTTCTAGTGTCATCCACGGCGCGTCAACACACCTAGTCTGCACACACTACTGGACCGTGGCTTGCAGGCTGTCATTCCACCATCCATACTGGCCTCATCACCAGAACATGAGTGTGAGGTGCCATCACAGCCTGGAGCGTCTGCCACTTGGTACGGTTGTTTTTATTGAATTTTTATTGTCCTGTATTTTCTATGGGGGCACTCTTTACGTCTAGAGGAAAAAAGATTTAATCTCCAAATACGGAAAGGTTTCTTCACAGTAAGAGCTGTGAGAATGTGGAATAGACTCCCTCCAGAGGTGGTTTTGGCCATTCTTTCCTTAATATAAATAATATAACTGGGTACTAACATTTCTAGGTAAAGTTGATCCAGGGTGAATCCGATTGCCTCTTGGGGAATCAGGAAGGAATTTTTTCCCCCGTTATAGCAAATTGGATCACGCTTTGCTGGGGTTTTTTGCCTTCCTCTGGATCAACTGTGGGTGAAGGATTGTATATGGGATTATTTGGTTTTATATATATACGTATATATACACATTTTTTTTTTTTTTTTTGGTTGAACTAGATGGACTTGTGTCTTTTTTCAACCTGACTAACTATGTAACTATGTTATGGAATAAACAAAGGTACTTTGCAATTCACTGGATAGACTCTCTATATCCAGGATTAACTCATTCATAACCATTGTTGTATACCGTGATCTGAAGGCCCTGAGCACTGTTTATTCTTGTCTGTCTGTTTGCTCCCATCACTACTCTGACTAACAGCAGCCTGGGGAAGCCCTTCAGTGATTCTATCCACATTCACTCTTGATAATCTGGTTTAAGGGCTTTTAGTATATATGTGTGTTTTTACCAAATTGTGGGTGTGGCCAAATTCCATTTAAAAGTGGGAGGGGCTTAAAGAGGCATAGTTAAATAAAACGTGAGTCTATTTCCTCTATACTCAGCACATACACACCACGGCCCTTTTACCCATAAAATATGCTTTAATGACAATGCCACCCAGCAAGAGTGTAAGGGGTGTCACACTGGAAGCAGCTGCTGCATCCAAATTGACTTTAATGTGATTGCCTGCAGAGAGATACACAGAACACCTGTGCATCCCTGTGCAGGTAAACACAGTCGTTACATGGGGCACAGATGTATACGCCACTTGTGAGCAAGGCCTAATTGTCATGCAAGTCAGATAGAGGGGATGTTAAGTGTTTAATACATTTGTCCAAAGCCTCAAAAAAAACCCTCATTTAGTCTAGGGCCTCCAAGCACCCTCTCCTAGTCCAGGGCTTCCAGACACCCCCTCTCCTAGTCCAGAGATTCCAGGCAACTCCTCTCCTAGCCCAGGGCTTCCAGGCATCTCCATCTAGTCCAGGGTCTCCTCCACACCACCTCTCCTAGTCCAGGACTTAAAGGCAACCCCTCTCCTAGTCCAGAGATTCCAGGCAACCACTCTACTAGCCCTGGGCTTCCAGGCACCTCCTTATAGTCTAGGGCCTCCACTGCACCCCCTCTCCTAGTCCAGGGCTTTCAAACCCCCCTTTCCATGTCCAGGATCCTCAGGCTCCTCCTTTCCTAGTTATGGGCTTCCAGGCACACCCTCTCCTTGTCCAAGGCCTCCAGACACCCCTATCCTAGTCCAGGGCCTCATCCATATCCCCTCTCCTAGCCCAGGGCCTCCAGGCACCCCCATCTAGTCTAGCGCCCCATTTGCACCTCTCTCGTAGTCCATGGCTTTTAGGCACCCCATTCCTAGTCCAGGATCTTCAGGCTCCTTCTTTCTTAGTTATGGGCCTCCAGGAACCCCCTTTCCTTGCCCAGGGCCTTAAGGCACCCCCTATACTAGTCCAGAGCCTCCTCCACATCTCTTTTCTAATCCAGGCTTCAAGAAACTACCTCTCCTAGTCAAAGGCCTCCAGGATACCCTTCTCCTATTCCAGGGCCTCCAGACCCTTCATCTAATCCAGGGCCTCAATGCACCCCTATGCAAGCGCAAGGTCTAATCCACACCTCATTTACTAATCCAGGGCTTCAAGGAACTTCCTCTCCCAGTCCAAGACCTCTAGGATCCCCTTCTCTTAATCCAGGGTCTCCAGTCACCTCCCCATCTGGTCCAGGACCTCCTCTGCACCCTCTCTCCTAGTCCAGGGCTCCTAGGCACCCCCTCTCCTAGTCTAGAGCCTCCAGGCACCCACCCACCTAGTCCAGGGCCTCCAGACAGCCCCTCATCTGGTTAAGGGCATCGAGACACCCCTTCACCTAGCCCAGGGCTTCCAGACACCCCTCTCCTAGTCCAGGGCCTACAGACACCCCCTGCCTAGTCCAGAGAAGCCTGTCCCTTAAGAGCAGATGATTGCCTTCATCACCCCAGCATTGCAAACTCTTTATAATAGTCTTTCACATGCCAAAAATGTAACCTTTGGGGCACATATGCAGAACAATGTGTGCTTTAACTGCAAGGTGGGGAAAAGGCTGTAAGTGTATAAAATAGTGTATTTCATAGAAACTGGAATTTTGAAGTCACATTCCAATTTATTAGTTGAAAAAATGCTTTATAGATTTAATGTTTAAATGTTTTTATTTCAAGGTACAACACATAAAATGTGCTTCTTTGTGAGATCTTTAATGATTAATTTTATTCTTTACACTGCTAAAGTGTAAATGTAACACCTTTCTTGTTAAAAGCTAACAGTAGTTATATGAGTTTGTTATTGGCACTGCACTTTATCTAACAAGTAGATATGTAGTTTCTAAAATTCTTTTCTTTGTGCCTAAAAGACTAAATACTGATAAATGTATAACAAATGCTCATCTAGAAACTCATTTTTGCTAAACTAAACAATTTAGAATGCATTTTCCAGGCTGAATGTGTTAGGCAGTGTTTTTCTGATTAAAGAATTGAATTGACATTTAAGCTTGGATCAGCATGTTTGGCTGTTAACTTCTTACTTCTTATATGTTTTTGATACTCCAACAATGAGATCTTCGTGCTATAGAGCTGTGGTTGAGAGCTGGGAGTTTGAGGTATTCATGTGTGTCCCAGTTGCTACTGCATTCTCTATATACTGTGAATACATGTTTTGTCTCTTCTGCATTAAATCTACTTACTTACCTGCCCGTCCGCCCCTGTACAGTGAGCTGTGCTTGCCCAAATCTGACAGAATTCCTGTGCATGCTTGGAAATTACATAATCTCTGCCTGACCAATGACAGCAGCCGGCGATTGAGACCTGGCTGGTGGGGAATTTCGGGGACGGCGCATCGCTGGATTCAAGATAAGTATAGTTCCGCTTTAAAGATCTCTTTAAGTCTCCCAAAAACCCCACATACTTTTGAGGGGCAGGATGTGGGGAATAGGTCCTTGTCCTTCAACACTGATACAAGGTGCCTTGTTTTGGGGGGAGACTTTGCCATGCCTCTTTGCAAGATACCTCCCCCAAATACTGAAATGCATGTGTGCTTGTATGGTACAGGAAAGTGGGGTCACACCATCATTAACGTGCCTTTCCAAGTCACCCAAGCTGCAGGACTGGATAAGGGTCTGGTAAGAATATTATTAGGGGGAACCCCTTACTGTTTTCTTTTTTTTGCAACCAGAAAAAAATCTTTATTAAACAATAAGCATGTTTCAAGGCAAAGTCACAGTATGCATAAACATCAGTCAAATGCCAAAGTGTCACATTAGAAGCAGTGCAAATTCTTCTCTGTATTAAAAAACACAATTGCCATATAGATTGCGTTATTCATGGCTCATACAATTTTACAATGCAAATAGTCAAGATGTTAGGTACTAGATCACCTGCTCCTGGCACTGCCGTTCCCTGACCAGAAGGTTGTAGTTTCTGTGTCCACTAGCGGGCATCTCCATCAGCTAGCAGATCCCAGCGATTACTTTTCACCTGATACTGGCTGCTGGGAGGGTACTTAGCCCCTCCTCTCCTATTCCTTCTTGCTTCAGTGTATTGCCTGCTAACCAGATACATACAAAAAAACTAGAAAATCTGTGCTAAAATCATATAAGATAAAAATCTAAAAAACAGAGTAGCTGACATATATTGTTTTGATCAACAACTAAAAATATATAAATACTCTGTATGCGGCGCTAGTACCAATAACAATGGTAGTGAATAACCAGAGAAAAGCCCAATGTTGACACAATATGGAAACAGTCCTATATCCAAATATGTCCAACTGGAATCTATAGTTCATAGATTTGCAATCAATAGAGGCAGCAAGAGCTGTTCCAGAAGAGAGGATCACAAAATGCCAACAAGTCTAACAAGTCCCCTTACCAGACATAAGATCCAAAAGGGCATGTGTGCATGATCCATAGTTCAGCTCGGCCCCTCAAGGTGCACTCTCACCTTACCTTCTATAGATATTAATGGGGTCTCTCTGTCAGATCATGACATTGGGGAAAAAAATATAAATTCTCATAGTGAAATCTGAGCCTCGCATACATCCACCACATATAGGAGGAAGTGTGAACACCAATAGGCCAGTGCAGCAGGGAATAGCACACAACACCTCAGTGCCAGGAATGTCTCTTTACCGGAAAGCACAAACAATGAGCGAATGTGACACAATCCTGTCCCTGGCCACGGACATCCACTCGCAACAGCCAAGGATGGTGATGGGAATCTCAGAATGGAGCATCACTCACAGTCTGTCCCACAGTGCACCAGGGGGGATGCATAAGAAAACTCCATAGCGAAGCCCATAAACACTTGTAAAATGTATTAAGGTTCTACTTACATAGGTACAAAACGATACAGCATGTATAAAAATCAAATCCGCGGTTCTGCAGCGTGCATCAGTGTGTCATGGTACCTACTGACGCATTTCAGCCAATAGGCTGTCTTCAAAGGCGTGTCCACGGTATATCAGTACGTTGTTAATACACTGAAAACCGGAAAGAACTAGTTAAGTGCGCATTTCGTCAGGGCCGCTGCACCCCACAGACCAGAAGTGGAGCTGTCCTCACAGGCAGCTCCACAACACTGGCCTAAAAGATTACAGTACCCAGAATTGCCTTCTCCTGGGACACGCGGCATCATGACCGCTGTGCTCCAAAGATCAACCGTGGAGCCGTCCGTGCAAACAGCTCTGCCCAGTAAACTCTCACCTTGCAGTCCCCAGGAACACAGCACAACATGGCGCCTGCACCCTGAGAACAGCAAAAAGAGAGAACAGTGAGAGGGAAGATAAACCAACTCTCACTACCTCTAGATACAAAGAAGGCAACGTCCCCTCCATATCAATTCAGGCAATAGCAGTCATTCTTCAGATAAAGGAACATACGTAAATAAAAAAGCTAAATCATATGAAAAAAAAGCTAATATAATGGTGTAACATACTCTAGAGCATATTAGTGATGTAATAGAAAAACACATTAGGCTGCAGGGATATTAGAAAAAAGGAAAAACGTCCTTCTATAGGTGGTGGATGTATGTGAGGCTCTTGGTATGGATTTCATTATGAGAATTTATATTTTTTCCCCAACGTAAAGATCTGATGGAGAGACCCCATTAATATCTACAGAAGGTGATGTGAGAGTGCACCTGGAGGGGCCGAGCTGAACCGTGAATCATATACACATGCCCTTTTGGATCTTATGTCTGGTGAGGGGACTTGCTAGACTTGTTGGCATTTTGTTATCCTCTCTTCTTGATTGTAAATCTATGAACTATAGATTCCAGCTGGACATATTTGAATATAGGACTGTTTCCATATTGTGTCAACATTGGGCTTTTCTCTGGTTATTCACTACCATTGTTAGTGATACTAGCGCTGCATACAGAGTATTCATAGCCAGATACATGCTTGCTTACTAATCCTGAATGATCCCATCCTGTGTCTGTATCCTGTACCTTGCTGCCTCATATCTGCTCCCCTTGTTCCTGATCCCAGTCCTGGTTCCCACTTCCTAACTGATCCATGATCCCCATTTGTTTGTATATATTGTATTATAGTTAGTTTGTTAGTTAGGTTTTCTGTCACTTAGTTTGCTAATTAGGTATTTTGTCACTTGGTTATGATTCACACATAGCTTCACATGAGGCTTGCACGTGTATGGCAGGGGTGGCTGGTGTTTTTTTTTGGGGGGGCAAACAACTCACCCATCACCACCCCCCCAGTCGGGTCCCGGTCGGTCGGTAGTCGGGGCCCCGCACTTACCCCATCTCACGGGCAATGCTCCAAGTGGCGGGTGGCAGCATCTTCTCTCTGGGCTGCTTTTCCTCCCTCCTTTTCCTGGTGGCCAATCCGATCAGATCTACTTTTGGCCAATCGAGTGACGGGTCTCAGGACCCACTTCCTGATTGGCCGGGAGGAGAATCAGTGTTACAATAGCGAATATTCACAACACTGGGTGGGCTTCGGGCGCAGCGCTCTGCACCCTGAGGCCACCCTTTTTTGAAGCCTATTAGAGCCTCTGACTCTATTCACATGCTTCAAAAGAAAAACCCCATTGAAATACATGCGTCCAACGCCCTGCATGTAGTTCAGGGGGCCGGATGCATGGATGGGGCGGTGGTGCCTGTGCACCCCTAATGGACAGGCCACCACTGGTGTATGGATGGCTTTTGTTACACTATTAATAAAACTTATTTAAACTAGTCTAGTTTCAGTTTTCTAAATACCTCTACACAAATTTTGGTCATTCTTACTGCTCGATGCCTTCCATCAGCATCTCTGACAAAAGTAATCCCACACAGCCTATTGTCTAGTGGTCTCAGACCCAACCAGTTTGCCCACAGTTTTTCAAATTGAGCTGGGTATTTCCTTTGCAGATAATTACAACTATCCCAGTTTTAGTCCGTAGGGTTCAATATTGAGTTGGCCCACTCTTTGCAGCTATAACAGCTTCAACTCTTCTGGGAAGGTTGTCCACAAGGTTTAGGAGTGTGTCTATGGGAATGTTTAACCATTCTTCCAGAAGCGCATTTGTGAGGTCAGGCATGTTGGACGAGAAGGCCTGGCTCCCAGTCTCTGCTCTAATTCATCGTAAATCTAAGTCATCTCAAAGGTGTTGTATCGGGCTGAGGTCAGGACTCCAGTTCCTCCACCCCAAACTCGCTCATCCATGTCTTTATGGACCTTGCTTTGTGCACTGGTGCGCAGTCATTTTGAAAAAAGAAGGGGTCATCTCCAAACTGTTCCGACAAAGTTGGGAGCATGACATTATCTAAAAAGTTTTGGTATGCTGACACCTTAAGAGATCTCTTCACTGGAACTAAGGGGCCAAGCCCAATCCCTGAAAGACAACCCACCCCATAAGCCCCCTCCACCAAATGATTTGGACCAGTGCACAAAGCAAGGTCCATAAGGACATGAATGAGCGAGTTTGGGGTGAAGGAATTTGACTGGCCTGACCTCAACCTGAACACCTTTGGGATGAATTAGAGCAGAGACTGTGAGCCAGGCCTCGTCCAACATCAGCATTTGACCTCACAAATGCGCTTCTGGAAGAATGGTCAAACATTCCCATACACACTCCTAAACCTTATGGACAGCCTTCCCAGAAAAGTTGAAGCTGTTATAGCTGCAAAGTTGGGTGGGCCAACTCAATATTGAACCCTACAGACTAAAACTGGGATGCCATTAAAGTTCATGTGCGTGTAAAGGCAGGCATCCAATTATAGTGTATACGTAAATATATATTTATACACAGTATATGTTGATCAGCTAAAATGTTATGACCCCCCCACCTAATATTGAGTCTGTCCCACTTTAGCTGCCAAAATGCCCTGATCTGTCAAAGCATGGACACCATTAGACCTCTGAAGGTATTCTGTGGTATCTGGCCCAGCGTGATGGATTTCTCATGTTAGAGAACAGTTGCGCTCATTTTTTAGATATGTTTATATGTTGTAAGTAATTTTTTACAGAGTGGCCTAACTCTTTTTGTTTCAGTCATATTGCTTTACTCATCATATCCATGCCAAGTGTGTCCTATTAGACCTAATGGTCCACCCTGCATAGCTAGTTCCTTGCTGCCATGTATCCTTTATAATGGGAGCTTCCAGCAAATCTTGGTTGCACAGGAGAACATCTTGGAGGCTACCCTGCCGACATACCTATAGTGTTATGCAATGTGAGAGGAGTGCATAACCCTCTGAAAATGACTATGAGTACTACATGTCTTGGCAAATATCATCCAGCCATCTACGGTCTTCAGGAGATCCAACTTACGGTAGACACACAGTGTGTGGTACTCCTGGGTTGGTCATGTTTATCACTCCACATACAGTTTCTATTCATAGGGTGTGGGTGTATTGATACACTGCTCTCTAATGCATACAAAGGGTTGCTTTGTATTTCTACAGCGCAAAATGCAGCGCTAATGTGAAAGTTCTAACTATGATGAGGTCATGAACCTCTTCAGATGTCACCAATAAATGTTGATACAAATGGTAGGAGTATCATAGTCCCAACACCAACAGTGCAAAGAAAATAATAATGAAACCACTCATCACCGCTGTGCAAGAAAAGAAGCAATCCTGCTTACCGGATACTGTTGACTCTTAGATTATAAAGAGTCAAAAAGGGCCATACATATGGATAATCGAACCTCTGCTGTGAGAACGCTCCACCGCCTTCAAATCACAAAGGTTGCCAGTCTAGCATAGAAAGCTTGTAATCCCAGAAGTGGATGATATACATATAATGGGCGTTTTCCTCAGGAAATGCAAGGACAGTGCAATAGTGTGATAAAGTTTAAAAACAAAACTATATGCACTTACATTCACGTTAATAAACTCCAGCATATCTGTGTACAAATGACCACGGTCTAAAGCATTCTTGCGTGGTTGAGTACCGCCTTACATGTTTCGTCATCTGCTGACATCTTTGGAAATGTGACAACCAAACACAAGTATAAATAATATACGGCCCGAGCCGAAAATGACCCGCCGGAACCTTTACCTCACTATGCCGCGCTTCACTATGTGTGCCACAGGACTTAAGGAATTAAAACAGTCCCATTGCTAGAAATTACATCGGACAGCTAAAACAGGTATTGTTAGACAATGGCAGGCTAAAAAAACAAATATCTATGTCGCCTAATACAACACAGTCACTTGTAAATAGCCAAAAAATATTATTAATAAAAATTCCAATGAAAATTGAATTAAGCATATCCATAAAAATGGAGATCACGCAGAATGAGTGCACCATCTATTGGGTTTAACATATATAACATCAACGTATGCAATACAATATAAATATATAAAAATAAAATTAAATATAAATTCATAACAATACATGATCATAAATCATAAAGGCATCATCAAATACCCATATATAACATATATATGTAAACATTAGACTTCAAATAACTCTGAAAGTTAATTTCAAATAATTCAAAAAAATTCAATTGATAAATACCCAAAATGCAAAGATGAAAATAATTAAAAAACGTAACCTATCACATAATCGAAAGGAGGAAAATATATATAAAAAGTGTATTCAAGGGACCTATAATTAACCATTATTTAAAAAGCAGTTCACATCCCACTCAATGTTCATTTCAAAGGGAGAATAGATATTGAGGTCGTAAATCCAGCAGGTCACAATCTGGAGATCTCCCGCCGTACATTACTTCCTCTCCAATGTGGGGAAACTTTATCAATCCCCAAAATCAGTGTCCCTTTTGGGTTATTTCCATGATATTGTGCATAATGTTTCAACACACTGTTTTGGAAAACCACATCGTATGTTCCCTTTTTTCTAATTTGCATAGTCCTAATTGTCCAGCCTACATATTGTAGGCCACATGGACAGATATACAACATTAGTAGATGAGCAAGTTATAAACGATTTGATATCATATGCTTTTGAGGTTACCATCAAAAGACTGAACGTTATATACCCTCCTTTCTTGAAAACCTTGAAAAAAAGATATGCTGGATTTTATTAACCTGAATGTAAGTGCATACAGTTTTTAATAAGGTGGTGTGTTAAACGTTATCACACTATTGCGCTGTCCTTGCATTTCCCGAGTAAAATGGCCATTATATGGATATCATCCATTTCTGGGATTACAAGCTTTCTATGCTAGCAGTCTCACAGCAGAGATTCAATTATCCATATGTATGGTTCCTTTTTGACTCCTTATAATCTAAGAGTCAACAGTATCCAGTAAGCAGGATTGCCTCTTTTCTTGCACATCGGTTATGAGTGGTTTCATCATTATTTTCTTCACATTGTTGGTGTTGGGGCTATGATACTCCTACCATTTGCATAAACATGTATTGGTGACATCTGAAGAGGTTCATGAACTCATCATATTTAGAACTTACACATTGCACGCTGAATTTTTGTGTTTTGTGGGTACATGATCAAACCTATTAGATGCATGCTGCCAATCTCATTGATCTTGTATGCTATTTATCCAAGCGCAGATATTATTTGTGTTTTTTTATTGCTTTGTATTTCTGTATTGCAGAATATATACTGCTAAGTGTACCTAGTGTGTCCTAGTTCAGGTTAGTGAGTTAAGTATGCTTTGGAAACAATGTGAATGAACAATGAACACAGTGATAGTAGAAGAGCTGAAAAGGAAAGCTTGTCTTATATTGCCATTATATAGTAACAAAACCAGTGAGCTGCCAATTGTTGACATCACTCCTTGTATCTTTTTCATTACTCTGGAAAGAAAATTTTGACTAGATATTAATAAGAATAGAGATGACTATGTATAATAATAATAGCAATAACCTGAACTATATAGGTTAAAACAAATAGGGGTTCATTTACTAAAGACAAATAAGCTATCCATTTTGCAGAGAAAGCTGAACTTTGCAAGGGAATTTGCTACAGAACTTAGAGAATGGGGTGACACTCTGCTTACTTCCATCATCCAATCATGTGCAAACAAAAACACTGCTTTTTCTTTTTTTTTTTGCACATGATTGGGTATTCTTTGCAAAGTAAAACTTCACCATGTTCACTAAGCTCTTGGGCAAATTCCCTTAGAAGGTTCAATTTCCCTGGCAAAGTGAACAGCATATGTGCCTTTAGTAAGTCAACCCCATAGTGTATCATTTTCTAATAAAGTGTACAATATTCTAATATAATACAGGCAGAGGCTTACGGATGTCAAGGAGACAAAAAGGAGACTGGTAGATGATGTATAAAGTATAAGGATTATTTAATCAACCTATTTGTTAATCATTGTCAACGTTATGAACATTTAAATATTTTCCATTGGCTATTACCTTTATTTTTTTTTACCAGCACTTAAAGTGGAAGTCCAGTTCAGTGATTTTTTTTTTTTTTTTTGCTACCTCTCTTCTGGCTAGACAGCCTTCCCTTCACTGCCTGGTATGGTGAAACACGGTGGAGAAGCTCTACAAAAGTATGTGGAACTTCTACCAAGCTGACAAAGTTAATAATTAAAACACTTTATGGGAATTTGCTTTTCACTTTAAGGGAAGTGTTAGAACATTTGTCAAATTTATATTGTTTTGTTTTAGTCTTTTAGGGACGCTTCACACTTTAGTGGAGAGCTGCATTTTTTATCATAAGCAAGATGCAGCTCTTCACAAGGACACACAGAGAACATTGATTTTCTGTGTGCCTCACATGCACTTCTTTGCAGCTGTTGCAGAAAAATGCTAAATGTCTAGATTTTTCCGCATTGCTCCACTGGTTTCTTAAAGTTTAGAAAGAAAAAAGGGGGAAAGGGTACCTTGCATTGTAAAAATACAAGGCATCGCCTCCCCTGTGCTCACTACCCACAGAGAAAAATGGACCATTTTTCTCTGTGTGCAAGAGAGGGCACAGCGCTGGGTACCCAGAGAGGAGAGAACACAAGCAGAGGCAAAGAAGGGCAGAAAAGTATATTGATGTAAGAGCTTTGAGGAGTCGGTACAGAGTCTGTATAGTCAGCCACACTGGCCTGGCAACTCTTACAGAAAACAGTGCAGAGGATGCCCATATGCACTGCTGATACCCAGCAGCATATGACAAAGGAGGTGGCTGGAAGGCAGATTGCAATGAGGCACCTGGATGAGGAAGGGCTCCTGCCTGAGACACAAGAAATGGTCCCTACTTTGTCACTTCTCCACTGGAACCTTTCCCTTCGCTAGGCACTTAGTCCCTATCCAGCGGGGTTTCTGTCCTTAACCTAGCCATTGAACAAAGGGGGGCAATGTTATTTATTAGCACTGCCCATGCCAAAGGCCCGCAAGGGTCAAATAGGATAGCAGAATCCACTCAGACAGCTGCTCTCCCAGTGACACATATGGAGGCCTCAGAGGAACATGGATTCCCCTTACTTTCCTCTCTCTTCCTGAATGCATCAGGAATAGAGCCACCTATGCAGGAAGGTCAAACTACACTATCCTACATGTGTGTGAATCTACCCTTAGTCTATTTTCCCCCCTCACTTTATTTCCCTTCCTGTCCTGCCACCAGTACAGGAAGTACATAGAAATCTTTCCAATAGTGAAACAGCTGGCAATTTAAAAAAAATATATAGAGAGAGAATCATTAGAGAACATTGGCTATCTTTTTATTACTGTCTAATAGAGTTGAGCGAACCTCTGGAAGTTCGGGTTCTGCTGGTCCGTCCGAACTTCGGGACAAAGTCCGGGTCCGGGTCCGGACGGAACCCGAACGATCGCACGGACAACGAACCCCATTGAAATCAATGGGGACCCGAACTTTTATGCACAAAAATGGCTGTAACAAAGTCCTGGAAAGCCCTAGAGGGCTGCAAAAGGAAGTAAAATGGGGGTAAGGGTAGGGCAAGTGCCCTACAAAAAAATGGGGACAGGGAAATAACTTTAAATATTTTTTAAAAAATAAAAACATAAACAAAGCAAAAATGGAGGTGAATGTGGATCATCTTCAAACTGTGTCTGAAAAGTATTAATTAACGGTAGAAGCCATATAACTGTTCTAAAATCATCTTCAAACTAGGGCAAGTGCCCTACAAATAAATGGGGATAGGGAAAATAAATTAAAATCAAGTAAAAAAA
>BLSH010215661.1:2045443-2090335 GCA_018402905.1 Glandirana rugosa | reverse complement strand
GTCACTAAAGGATTAGTACAATGAAAGATTTAAAGATATAATGTGATTAAATGTAGATACTCCTAAGGAAAATGTTTGTCTGTGTTGTTGTGTTCCTTGTTCTAACGACCACCGTCAAGTACCATGACTTAGTAGGATAGACACGATGGATCTAAAAGAACGATTCTTATCACTTTTTTACCATTTTTGTATTTATTTCATCTTGTCTTCGGTTTTGAAAAACCAAAGTAAAGATCAAAACCTATATCATCCCTTACTAAATCGTGACTGTCTCTAAATCTGTCATCACAACTCGCTTGGGCCTGACATTGCAAGCCCAGGCATGGCTTGAAAGCCGGACCGAACCCGAACGATTTTTGAAATGTCCGGGTCCGGGTCCGTGCCACGGACATCCGAAAGTTCGGTACGGACCCGAACGTTACAGTCCGGGTTCGCTCAACACTACTGTCTAAATCTCTGTCAGTGCTAAATCATTCCCTACTATATCCAAAACTAGAAATGAAACCAAAAAGTTTTGGCTTCTGTTCTACTTTATTTATGTTTTTACCATTTTTTCACTATTCTTAGCAAGAAAATCTAGGTAGCACAGATAGGATGATTCAGTACCATGAACTGCCACCAGCAATCTTGTTCCTTGTGTTGTTGTGTCTGTTTGTAAAAGGAATCCTCATAGATGTAAATTAGTGTAATATAGAAATTTAGAAAGTAACATGATTAGGAAATCACTGGAGGAACTTCATGGCAGTTGGTTTATATGAAAAGATTACAATGGTAAATATAAAATTATATGCAATATACCCTGTGTTTCTTCACTTGATGTGTTAATAATTTGTTTGGTAATGTTTCAACTTTCATGCTACTTCATAAGGCTGTTATAAAAGGCAGAAAGAGCACAGCTCTGACCTTGTGGATTAACTGTTTGAGCAACAACCCCCACTCCATCAACAGCTCTGAGTGGTGTAGTTCAAACAGGTTATCAATTGAGATAAAAACAGTGCTACTCTTACTGATTCTAACTGCAGACAGAAGAAGGACGCTACTTCTAGAAAGCTGGAGGCGATTCTAATGACTTTCGATATATTTGCAGCAACACACAACTTAAATAAACCAGTTATCTAACTTTCCTGCTCAGTATTGCTTGAGCTAATTGTAGCTCAAGCAATACTTGCAACAAAAACAGCTGAATACTGTCCATGATATATTTTTTTTATTTGCACTAATATTTATATCATTAAAACAAGCAGTAGTGCTTGGGTCGAGATGAAAGGAACACCCTAAAATCTTGTCCTGAGAAATGTAAATGTTAATGCAAATAAAAAAGGGTCATGGACAGTACTCTAGTACTACAGAATAGTTATTTCTGTTGCTTGAGAATAAATTACAATGAGAAACTGGCAATGTTTGTTTGAATGGAGAGAGGGGACACAGAATATAAGGTTTCATGCACACAGAAAAAACACAAAAAAATAGCCAAAAAACGTCAGTAGCTTATCAGGGATGTTTTCAGCTTTTACCAGTGTTATATTACCGCCGGTTTTTTGCATTTTTTCGTGTTTTTAAAGGGCCAGCGTTTTTTTTTGTTTTTGGTTTTTTTTCAGCTCTTTTTTTTACAGTTCAAAAACTTCACTGCTAAAAACAGCTGATAACAGCCATGAACACATAGGATAACATGATGGAGGGTTTATTGACTGTAGAAAAAAAACCGTCCTGTGTGCATGAGGCCTAATACTGCTGCAGGCTTATCTGAGGAGGGAAAAAACATAGCAATTAGGCTTGGTTTTCTAATATCTCTAATTACTAATTCTCTCCAACAGTGACAGTTAGGCCCTATCTGTTGGAGTCCACAGGTTTAAAGCAGAACAACACCCTCCTATTCTTTACAGTCAAGGAAGCGGCCATCCTGGCCTCAGTTTGATTTTCAGTAAGTATGGTGCTGCACATATAATCAGTTATGACACCAGTATTTGAGGGCTTGACAGTTTGGTCAAGTAACAATATAACCACTTTGGTAACTATAACTGTTATTGTTCAAGTCATGCCTTTGTCATGTTTTGAGAAGCAGTTATATGTGTGAGTTTATTTTTGCTTTAAGATCATAAACCAGTCAGGAAGAAAACAACCAGACTAAGCAACTGTTATGTCTATGGGTGCCTTTACCCTTATCTGCTTTGCAATACAACAAAGAGTGGTTTATACTGAACTAAAGGTTACCAGTATCACCAAGATCAGTGAAGTTGTACGTGATGCATCCCAGTTGGGTGGTTAGAACAAGGTGACAGTTATCTAGGCAGCAAACAAACAACTAATCAAACAAGTACTCCATAGGAGATAAATACAAAAACAAGCCAATGTATAGAATATGGGGGACGTGGCTGTGCTAGGCATGAGAGACCCGGGTGAGCCGCAACTCTTATGCACATTGCTGGATCGAGATCGGACTTGGGTAGTGATTAGGGGGGAACTGCACACAAAGTTTTTTGCCTTCATGCATAACCTAAATGCATAAGGTAAATAACCTTCATAACCACGTTAATCTCTGAAGACTGTTCATTAATATTCAAACTCCAGTGAATAGTAAAGGTACATGTTCACTGTTGTCATTGGATGTGGCAAAAGCATTTGATACTACAGAGTAAGAATATCTCTGATCAGTGCTTAAAAGATTTGGGGAGGTATTTATTCCTTGGCTAAAATGATTATATCATGCCCCACAAGTGGCTATACGGATAGGGGAAGGGGAGGGGCACTTGGCAGGGTTGTCCCCTTTTCTCATTATTATTTGATCTATCAATGGAACCTCTGAGAGGCCCGATTAGGTCTCATGGGGGAATAGTTGTTTTTTTTCTCACAGCTTCATCAAAGAAAAAATTATGCTTTATGCAGATGATATGCTTCTGCTCCTGGGTAACAATGGACTGTCACTCAAAGCGGCAATGGAAACAATTTCCAGTTTTGGGAAATATTCAGGTCTAACTGTGAATTGGTTGACACCTTTGCCTTTGGGTGGGTTCATGGACACCAATATTTTCTCCTTTTTCCCGGTTCAGATAACGCCATATTTTAAATATCTTGGTATAATTTTTACTGCAAATCCCCTAGACTATTGTTGATTAAATATTATACCTTTGTTTGTTTGTTGCAACAAAATTAAGCTTTGGAATAAGTCTAGGTCTCTGATTGCTAGGGCCAATCTTATTAAAATGTAAGTCTGTCTCTGATTGGTAGGGCCAATCTAATTAAAATGATTCTAATGCCCCAACTGCACCCCCTTTTCCATTGATGGATTGTATTTTGTGCAATCTGCCCTACATTTCCTTTGCTATGGCAGGATAAAACACCTAGGATTAAACTGGAACATCTGCAATGCCCTAAGGATGGGGGAGGAGTGACTCTTCCAAATCACTGAATATATTATATTCCAGCCCAGTTGCAACATGGGGTTAGAGGAATGGCATTGTCTCCAATTAGGGGCATTACTAGGTCTACAAAAGATTCGGGGCTAGAGCCCATAGCAGCGAAGTAAAGAAATTCATACGCTTGGATGGGCATACACATGTATATAATATACGCGTGTGTGTGTGTATATATATGTATATATATATATATATATATAAACAAAAATATTGTTACATATCTGAGTGTGGATTCCCCCCTACATCAGGGTCCCCACAGAGCCCCCCTCATTACATCAGGGTCCCCAGAGAGCCCCTTCCTTACATCAGAGTCCCCAGAGAGCCTCCCTACTTACACCAGGGTCCCCAGAGAGCCCTCCTTACACCAGGGTCCCCAGAGAGCCCCAGGGCTCAGGAGTTGGCTACATGAAGAATGCAGGGCTCAGCTGTGCCCATCTATGCAGCATCACCATTGCCCAGCAATGCAGCCTCACTGTGCCCATCAAATGCAGCTTCACAGTGCCCATAAATGCAGCCTCGCTATGCCCATAAATGCAGCCTCACTGTGCCCATGAATGCAGCCTCACTGTACCCATCAATGCAGCCTAAATGCAGCTTCACTGTGCCCATCAATGTAGCCTCACTGCCCATGAATGCAGCTTCACTGTGCCCATCAATGCAGCCTTACTGTCCATGAATGTGGCTTCACTGTGTCCATGAATGCAGTCTCACTGTTCCCACAAATGCAGCATCAAGGTGCCCATGAAGCCTCCACCCATGAATGCAGCCTCAGTGTGCCCATGAATGTAGCCTCAAGGTGCCCCCATTAATGCAGCCTAACTGTGCCCATGAATGCTGCCTCACTGTGCCCTTCAATGCAGCCTCACTGCCCATCAATGCAGCCTGTGTCCTTCAAATGCAGCCTCACTGTGCCCATGAATGAAGCCTCACTGTGCCCATCATTGCAGCCTCACTGTGCCCATGAATACAGCCTCACTGAGCCCATGAATACAGCCTCTCTGTGCCCATCAATGCAGCCTCACTGTGCCCATGTATGCAGTCTTAAGGTGCCCCCATGAATCCAGCCTCAAGGTGCCTCCATGAATGCAGCCTCAACCCATCAATGCAGCCTCAGCCCATTAATGTGGCCTCACTGCCCCATGAATGCAGCCTCACTGCCCCCATGAATGCAGTCTCACTGTCCCCATGAATGCAGCCTCACTGCCCATGAATGCAGCCTCAGCCCATCAAACAATGCCTGGATTACACATTCACAACACTCCCCTCCCTCTCTCCTCCTCCTTGTGTGTCACACACACAACAGGCATCTCCTGATGCGTGTTATGGAGCTGAGTCAGTGCTCGGCGGTGCTGTAAGAAGGTCCCACCTCCTACTTCCAGCCTGTGTCCTTCAAATGCAGTTTTACTGTGCCCGTGAATGCAGCCTCACTGTGTCCATCACTGCAGCCTCACTGTGCCCATGAATGCAGCCTCACTGAGCCCATGAATACAGCCTCTCTGTGCCCATCAATGCAGACTCACTGCCCATCAATGCAGCCTCACTGTGCTCATCAATACAGCCTCGATGTGCCCATCAATGCAATCTCACTGTGCCTATGAATGCAGTCTCACTGTGCCCATCACATGCAGCTTTACTGTGCTCATGAATGCAGCCTCAGTGTGCCCTTGAATGCAGCCTCACTGTGCCCATTAATGCAGCCTCAAGGTGCCTCCATGAATGCAGCCTCAACCCATCAATGCAGCCTCAGCCCATTAATGTGGCCTCACTGCCCCATGAATGCAGTCTCACTGCCCCCATGCATGCAGTCTCACTGCCCCCATGAATGCAGCCTCACTGCCCCATGAATGCAGCCTCAGCCCATCAAACAATGCCTGGATTACACATTCACAACACTCCCCTCCCTCTCTCCTCCTCCTTGTGTGTCACACACACAACGGGCATCTCCTGCTGCGTGTTATGGACCTGAGTCAGTGTTTGGCGGCACTGTAACAAGGTCCCACCTCCTACACCGCTCGTGTGATAGGCGGAACACTGATTCAATCAGTGCTCCATCTAGACCAGTGGTTCTCAACTCCTGTCCTCGGGACCCACTAACAGGCCAGGTTTGCAGGATAACTGAAATGCATCACAGGTGATATCATTAGCTGCTCAGTGATTGCAGTATTCTAGTCTGCATCTCCCCAAGGTAATACTTACAATCTGGCCTGTTGGTGGGTCCCGAGGACAGGAGTTGAGAACCATTGATCTAGACAGACAAAGATACCTTTGCTTCAGGTGAAATAAATACAAGATCTGAGGGATCAGGTGCCAGCCCCAGCTCACCACTGCATAAATCCAATAACCGAAAGAACGGCTGCACTCCACCACGGATCAGAAATAACTAAATGTATTATACACCACCAACACCAGGACACAGACTAGGTTGACATGTTTCACACTGCTCCGAGTGCTTTCTCAAAACCCTCAAAACCTGGTGTTTCATCTAGACTATCACACCAGCTGAGGCGGGACCTTGTTACAGTGCCTCATCTCCATGACACACAGCGGGAGATGCCCATTGTGTGTTGGACACACAAGGAGGAGGAGAGAGGGAGGGGAGCGCTGTGTATGTGTGAACCACAAGAGGAAGAAGAGGGAGGGAGGGGAGAGCTGCAGCCAGTCCAGTCCTGCCTAGAGACTTGGGGCTATGGGCCCCAGATTCAGGGCTCCAGCCTCAATAGGCACCCTTTAGCAACGTCTCATTATGCTTAATAACCTTTTACACCCTATATTTGTGTAGATCTAATAAAAGGTTTTCTACATTATAGATGTATGCACAAAATATGAGAGAAAGCTAAACAACTGCAAAACGTCACTGGCTTTACTTTATATAGTCCAATATGGTCAAATGATACATATCCTGGGTAAGCTTAGTTGCAATACACTGGTAAATGGCAAATATACGGTTTTACTCACCTACATCATATTTTTGATGCGGGTAAGCTTGTACCATTTTCCCTTCTTCAATCCCTATGCAATCTTCCAAATAGTATGTATTTTTATTATTTACAACTTGTACATGCTATTATATCTCAAGGCCCCTCCATACCCTGGCATATGTCTCTTATGTCTATTTTTAACTTAATGCTACATCACAAATCACTGCAATGAAGGGTTTTATTTCCAGGTGCTATGCGTTACTTCAGAAAGCATATTTGGAAGAACATCTATGTAGTGCTAAGGCCACATGTGAGGGAGATATGGAGAGGCTTTCACAATTATGTAGAACACTATGTGTACATTATACTCCGGCTAAGCTAAACATTATGGGCCTATGGCAGGAACCTAATTGCACTAGATGTCACAGAGAACATGGTGACTTGATACACATGATATGGTGATGCCCCAAGTTTTATAGATATTGGGAAACAGTAACAAATATCATTCATGATGCATTTAAACCAATGTTAAATTATATCCTAAACAATGTCTATTGGGTATTCTGGGTGCTGTAATCCCACAGCTATCTACTAGAGAGGCTATTTCTAGAGCATTATTCCAGGCCCCTAAATTCCCTAACCCTAGAGGAGTTGATTTGCCATATGGGTACTATTTTGAGTTACAAGTGCTTCATTTTTCAACGCCGTGGTTGCCTTAGTAATTTTGAGAGAATATGGGGGGGGGGTGGCTGAATACTCTGGGGTTAGCACCATTTAATATAATGTTATATAGACAATTATAAACCTGGTAAGATTGGCTTTGTTAGAGTAATATATTTACACTGTTGGCATGTGCATGCAAGTTATTTATGAATATTATATATGATTATGATGTCTGTCTGGCCAAATGTACGCCCTGGAAAGTTGATAACTCTGGGAAAGAAAAAGTTTACACATTTTTTTTTTTTTTTGTAGTTTATAAAAAACCTGTTTGATGTAAAAAAAAATGTATACAAGTAAAATTGGAACTTTCTCATTTAAAATTGAGCAGAGATGTGGAGCCAGCTTTGTAAAGAGATGGAAGTCATGGCCTGACTTTTGGGAATATCATCTAAAATTAAGTCTGTTGAAGGTAAAAGTAGGGGAGGAGAGTAGACAGGAAGAGAAGGAAGCTTATTGACATTTCGTTTATACTGTGTCTTGAGGGATGGGGAAGGGCTAGGGAGTACCTTACCTTGGATAATATGGAAAAAATGTAATGATAGTAATCTCTCCTGTTTTTATAGGTTTTTTATGTACACCATTAACATTAAATTGTGCTGTGTGGGGTGGGGGGATTGTTTTTTTTTTCTTTTTCTTTTCTTTCTTATCTGGAAACATATGGGAAAGATGCAATAATTGTGTATTATCTTGTTTTTCTTGATTCACTTGTCCTTATTTGTTTTCTTTTCTTCTTTCCATGCACAAGTATGCAAATTGTGTACATTGTAAAACCAAAATGGTTAAATAAAAATTAATTGAATTAAAAAAATAAAATTGAGCAGAGAGGGTTAAAACACTGCTTTTACTGTTGTTTGCATTTTTGAGACCTATTCCTTCTCTTCTTCCTGGTGACCATATAAGAAATGAAATTTCAACAGTGGAAACAGGAAATATTTCTTCACTTCTTTCTAGTGATCACATAAGAATAGATTTTTTGAAACCAGGATGCAACAGCAATAATTCTAACCCTTCTCACTCCACTGAAAACTTATTATTTTGGCTATCTATGAACACTCTGGGAATAAGGAAAAAAGCTTACAGGGGTTCCGTTCCTTCCTCACTCCATGCCTTCCTCGCTCTATCCAAAAAGATTCAAATTTATCTCTTTCTTTGAGATGACATTCATATGAGAATGTATGTATATAAAAACATTATATAGTATATACAACCATGCCCTGTTATAGTAAAATAATTTTGAAAAGGCTCTCTGGTAACTGGTCTATTTTACTGTGGAATTCCACTTTAATTTACTTTGAAAATCACTTAAATCAGCAGGGCATACTACTGTATATCAAGCCTTGTTGAAACCATTAAGAGTGGATTCAAAGTGTGTCTGAAAATATGAGTAACATCATACAGATGAACAGATTAGGGCTAGGTTTACACAGTAGCAGTGCATGTTGAAATATTGAATATTGCATATTGAAATATGATGCACAGTGGATCACTATTCAGAGGGCAATAGAGCATCTGCTTTCAGACATTCCTGAATATTTTTTTTTTGGGGGGGGTAGCTTTTTTTAAATTTTTTTTAGTTGCGGTGGTTTTGCATGAAACTGATGTGTTACAACCTAGAGGCCGTGGCACAATCCTATTAGCCCACTGCATAATAAATATCACCGTAATGGTGCAAGAAAAAATTGAGCGTGGTCCCGCGCAAATGGTTGTGCTATAATTGGTGGGTAAACTGAACTGCTGCCCCTACTGTTTCAACCCCACTGATGGGGAGTGCGTGAATGAATGTATTAAAATAGTAATAAGAGAGGTGGAATCGTATTGCAGGATTATTTGGCTTATGTCCATAAATCCCTTAGGATCCCTTCAGATGCATCCAAATATTTTATATTGAGGAAGGATCCCCTTCTTGAATTTCAACAAGAGATCCAGGACCTGATCAATAAGGCACATGAGAGAGCAATCATTAATAAACGCGAAAAAACATTCCTTTGCCAGAATTACTACAATGCACCTTACTTTTACCACCTACTGAAGGAACATAAGGATTCCAGAAATCTTGCCAGTAGACCCATTATGGCCTCTATAGGTTGCCTGATCGCAGCCTCTCAGATTACGTGGACCATTTCCTACAGCCTATCGTATCCTCACTGCCGGCCTTCATTAAGGATAAGGGTCATGTTTTTTTATTTCAACAGTGCTCAAGTAGACTTCATGGTCCAAGCTGCTCAGTTTATTCTTCACCACAATTATTTCACATTCCACACTACCTACAGACCAAGGGCACAGGGATGGGGCTAGCTTTGTCCCCAATTATGCCAGTATCTTTATGGGTGTCTGGGGAGCCCTGTTCGTCTGGTCCAACAGCTCCAGGCATTTGGTCTTATTTGACTGTTACATCACTGATATCCTCATCATCTGACAGGGTGATGCCCATTCTGTTACCCAGTTTATTCAATATTTTAGTGACGACTCATTTGAAATACAATTTACCTCGGTAATGGACAAAGAGGCTCTAGTCTTCCTCGTCTTCAAACTTTACCATAACAGCTCTGGAGGCACTCTCTCTAGAACCCATTTTAACATGGGGCAATTCATATCTACAGCAAGTAAGCTGTCACTTACCGAGTTGGAAAAACTATATACCATACACACAATTTTTCAGATTACGCTGGAATTGCTCTACTTTGACTACTTACATAGAACAAAGCCATATGTTAACTCAGAAGTTCTATGAGAAGGGATAATTGTTGAACTCCATTACTTCAACCAAGAACAGATATCGGCAACAATATTTGAAGAATGAAGGCTCGGTCATTCCCCTTTTCATTATTAAGTTCAATGGTAGCTATTCATCTATCAAGCAAATCTTCAAAAAACACTGACCAATTCTCAAGCATGATCCTAAATTGACCCCCTCTCTTCCAGACAATCCCAGAATCATTTTCCGCAGAGCCAGTTACATCAAAAATATTATTGGTCCCAGTAAAATCCAGAAATCCTACACAAAGAAGATTGAAAACATCCTTACCTTTGCTTCCACTGTTGGCATGTACCATTGCAAGAAGTTTAAATGCCTCACATCCCAGCATGTCACTTACTGCCTTATGTCCTTCAGTGACTCTAAAGAACATACCTACTTCATCAAAGAATTTCTCACCTGCTCCTCTATCTATGTAATATACTGCTTAAAGCGGTAGTAAAGCCTGCTTGGTGATTGTTACCTACAGGTAAGCCTATGATCAGGCTTACCGGTAGGTAAAATGAATCTCCTAAATGTGCACCGTTTAGGAGGTATTCAGCCTGGATGCAGCCAGTTACATCACCGGTGCATGCGCTCCAAAGGTCCGGCATACCTTGACCTTCAGAGCTTCATGTTGGAACCGAGGGCTCCGGCTTTTGTGTAGTAAAGGACTGCTCAGCAGCTCCACATTTGACTCTGCTGAGTGGTCCTTTACTACACAGTAGCCACAGCCAACCTTCTGTTTGATCTACATATACAGACACACTGCACTTTTCTGCTAAGGATGTTTGTGAGTATTTGACTTAATTCCTAATAAATTTATCCCTTTGCTAAAACTTGCTGCGCAATGAGACACCTTTGCATTCCATTACATGTACTGCATTGAGGGAGTTCGTTCCTGCTAAGATTGCTTTTCAGCTGTGGAGGAGATGCTATCTACCTGTGCTACTTATCCCTGTTGGTGGATTGTTACCAACAACGCTTTTCTGATCACCTTCTCTCGAAGTGGTCCAACAGCTGGGGTAAGAGGCCTTGTTGAATCCTCCCCTCCTCTTGGTGACGAATGCCTCTCTTACACTGCTATGGAATCTTTGTACTCATATGCTGATTTTGGACTGTGTGTTGTGCTGATTCCCAGCACTGTCTTTATTGCTCCTGCTGCACGTGCAGTTTATGGACTTTTTACTTACCAGTTTATTCATATGATCTGTTTTATATGAACTTTTAAGCACTGCATTCTTTATTACTATCATAAATGATTCCCTTAGCACTGGTTTTGTACCAACACTCCTCACAACTGCCGCTATCACCCCGGTACCAAAAAAACCCAACATGGCCCTGGACAATTTAAACAATTTTTGACCAATATCTAACGTATCCTTCCTTGCCAAGATCCTTGAGGGGGTTGTTACATCTCAGTTACATAATCACCTGACTTTAAATAATCTATTTGAACCCCTCCAATCTGGTTTTCGGCAGCTGCACAGCACAGAAAGTGCCTTGGACAAAGTCACTAAGGACCTTCTGTTAGCCTCTGATTCCGGGTCACTAACTATTCTTATTCTACTAGATCTTAATTCTGCCTTTGATACTGTAGACCACAATCTTTTACTCTCTCACCTTGAAACCATATTTGGAGTCTCAGAATTGGCTCTGAAATGGATTAAGTCATATCTCACTGATCGCTGTCACTTTGTTGGATTCAAGTCTGAATCTGGCCCAGTCAAGTACGGTGTTCCTCAGGGCTCAATTTTGGGTCCCTTACTTTTTAGCATTTTAGCATGTTCCCACTTGGCCAACTGCTTAGTCACATGTGCTCAAGTATCACTTCTATGCTGATGACACTCAGATATACATCCACACTAAACCAGATTCTACTTTGGCTGCTTCTCTCCTATCTCTCTGAACTTTTTTCAACTTAGCCCCCCCTCATAACCTCCGCTCCTCAAATTCTGGTTTACTGTGTGTCCCCCCTACTCACCTACACTCAATGGGGGACAGAGCCTTCTCCTGCTATGCTCCAAAACTCTGGAATTCACTTCCTAAAAATGTCAGAGTCCTATTCTTTAAACTCATTCAAATCAAATCTAAAAACATTTTTCTTTAGACAAGCTTTCACTTAATTGTCCCTTTATCCCTTATGTTATGTTATCCTGTGCATTTCTTGTGTTTTACTTGTAAAGCACTTTGAGAAGCCACCTTTAACCACTTAACGCAAATCCTCGTTTATAAACAGCGGCAGCTTAAAGTGGATGTATCGGGGTACATGCTATACCCCAGTACCGTTTTTCTAGAGCAGACGGCTGGTTATCTGGTGATAATGGCCGATCCGGCTCGGGAGCCGCTCGGTCGTTATCCCAGGCAATGGGAGGGGACATCCCTCCCTCCCACCACCATCCGCCGCTCTTCTCACACCGTGAGACTGGAGCTCTGATCTAGCGTGTCCGCCGGCTGTGTGGAGTCCCTGTAGAAGCTGGAATCTGCTTCGAGCGGGACTCCTTCGTACATTTCCAGAAGCGACGTCACAACGTCACTTCCGGTTTACATGGTGGCCAAAGCCGCCGGTTTTAAAAAAATTACAGTATTCAGAATCGCCGTTTTTGGCGATCTGAATACTGTGAAGTGCAAAGGAGGGATGGAGACCCCCCATCCCTCAATTAAGAGTACCTGTCACCATATATTACTATCACAAGGGATGTTTACATTCCTTGTGATAGCAATGAAAGCGATCTGATTTTTTTTTTAAAGGAACAGTGTTAAAAAAAATAAATAAATAAATAAAAAAAAAAAAATTTAAAGCGCCACGGTCCCCGTGAGCTCACGCAGCAAAGAAAACACATACGTAAGTCGCGCCCACATATGAAAATGGTGTTCAAAACACACATATAAGGTATTGCCGCGATCGCCAGAGTGTGAGCAATAATTCTATCAAAAGACCTCCTCTGCACCTCTAACCTGGTAACTGTTAAAAAATTTTAAAGCGTCGCCTATGGAGATTTTTAAGTACCGGAGTTTGTCTCCATTCTGCAAGTGTGCACAATTTTCAGCCGTAACATGTATGGTATCTATTTACTCAACGTAACATCCTCTTTCACAATATACAAAAAATTGGGCTACCTTTACTGTTGTCTTATTTTTTAACTCAAAAAAGTGAATTTTTTCCAAAAAATCGTGCTTGAAAGAAAGCTGCGCAAACACCATATAACAAAAAGTATTGCAATGATCACCATTTTATTCTCTAGGGTATTTGAAATATATATATATATATATATATATATATATATATATATATATATAATGTTTGGGGGTTCTAAGCAATTTTCTAGCAAGAAAACAGATTTTAACTTGTAAACAACAAGTGTAAAAAAGGGCTCCGGGGCTTAAGTGTTTAAAGGCAATATACAAAATAAATGCATACTAGCACATTATGCAGTTGCCTTACAGGTGTTTTTTTTTGTTTTTGTTTAAATAGCTGCCGCTTTAACTTGTCCTTGCAGGTTATGATACATAGGTATAGTAGGTATAGTGTTTGACAGACCCTTTTGTACTCACCACAACAAATTCCTGACTATTAGAAGGCCTTGCCATTCAATCCATCTTTTCATCCTCAGCTAAAGATATGTGCTTCAGGAAATATGTGCACAGGAAACCACTTGGATTTTACAAATGGACAGCCTTTCTCTGGGAAGTCTAAATTAGGATCTTGACATACACACCAGTCTCTAGTCCTTTCCCTCCCTGGTTTCCTAGAACCATAGTCCCTAGGTACAGCAATAGGCATTCCTTTTTCAACATTTCAGTGTTTTTAGTCGTCACACAGTTATTTTTATATTATCGGGGCTCCTTTACAAAGCCTCCAAGGCATTTCCACCACATTCTCTTTGTTTTACATCATTTGGCAGTCTTTACCTTAACTCCCTACTGGTATGATTGGGGTCCAGCGTATCCTACCATAGTTTCTCGGATTTTCATTCATCTAAGGTCTTAGTCATTCTGTTGGGGCACTAGGGGACATCCAGAAGTACCAAACATTCTTCCCCTTCAGCACCCTTTGGAGCTATAATCTCCATGATCCTAACAATTTTTTGTATTTTACACAGTAGTCATTCTCCTGAGTGACAGTTTACAAGACATGGAAATATTGTCATTGTTATTATTATAATCATTTTTATTTCTAGTATTAGCTCCATCCACTCGTCATATCTCTTAAAATGTATCTACCAATATCTCTCTTTTTCCGTAGTGCTATCATTACCTTTGCTAATTTTATTGGCTCTTTACCCTGATCGGGGAGGGGCTATGCCCCAAGGGACATGCCGGAATCCCTGATCGCCGAGCTGCGGGCCCCCAAGTCCCACAGTAGCGGCGAGAAGTGGCGGACGTCATATGACGTCCGCCGAATCGACGGAAAGTCCCTGCCGACATCATTTTATTATGGCTCGGTAGGGAAGTGGTTAAGTTTTAACACCAGTTTTGCTACAGAAATGGGGACATCTGTGGGTGTATGTCCAATGGGAAGGACATTAAGACATACAAGGTACATTCTAGGTCCTTAACTGGTAAAAATATAGTATACTAAAGAACTAGTTAACATGTTAATAGTTAATATAAATCTTTATGCACTGGTCTGGACATCCAAACTTACTTTCTACTTGTAGTTTCAATGCTATTTTTTTGCTACTCAGAAGAAAACTAACCTTTTCAAACAAATTTGTAACGTGGGCTTAAATTTTTAACAAGAAGTCCTCTTGGACATTTTATTATTGTTTCCTTTGGTAAAATCATAAAATTGGAACTTTTATTTGTAACCTTTCTTTCAGTCAAAGCTTTTTATACTCTATAATACATAAAAGAAAACACTTAGGAAAAAAGAAAGATAATTTCCTTTCATGCAGCTAACATATAATCTATCCTTAGGTAAAGCAAAAACCCTTCATTTTTCCTCTAGGCTGGTCAATGACTTTTTTCTTTATCTCTTAATTATTTTTATAGGATAGGTTTTGATCTACAAGGTGCTTATTTTTTGTTGCCACTAACAGCCTGACAGGTATTAGTTTGGATCTTAAAGTTCATCTCCTGTTTGGCGGGTTTGACTTGTGTCTAGAATGTCTTGTCATTCTTGTTTGAATATTGGGCAGCAGTGCATTTATGTGAATCTGTCTTACACACTCTGTGGTTCTTCTTCAATGGCTTTATGAGTTGAAATATTCTGAGATTGTCATAACATTTTTCCCCCTATTTCTTCTGCTTACAAATGTGCTGCCACTGGTGAGAATTCAAAATCCCTAAGCATATTTATACACTGATTAAGTAATTTAAAGCTTGCCGTGTGTCCTGTTTTCGATGTTTGGACCAATATAAACATGTCTTAAAAACATATTTTGCTCCTAGGGAATAAATCCACACATTTCTGATTCATAAACACCTCCAGTTTTTTTTTTAAGAGTTATCTATAGATCTCATCATAGCAAAGCAAATAAACAGAAGAATATGTATTATCAGCTACTGTAGGTCTGTTTGATCCAATGCTGTTGCCTTAGTGGCATTACAGGTGTGCTGAGCTTTAATTTTTTCTAAAAAAGACATTGGCCATGATTCAATAAAGCATTTGTGACACTTTTCTGGCAGAATGTTCACATTCGAAAATCCTGCGCCTAATTCATTAAAGTCTTGAACAGTTTAAAGTTCAACGTGTGACAGATTTACGTAGCACATATGTCCATCACTTTCACAATGTGACACTGTGGCTGATACAAATTGGGTACAGCAGGAAGTTCCGTTACTGTCTATGGGGACACAGCATTGCATGGACACAGATGCTGCTTCTAATGTGACATCCATGCAGGCGCAAGTGCATGTCCTGAATGTAGATAGTGTGAGTTGAGAAACACCCACCAACAACGCATGAATGACACTTTGGGAGCAGTGGCTGTGTCCATGTAGCCACTGTGTCCCAACTGACATCAATGAGACTGCATCCCATGCAGTTAAACATGACCCTTACTCAAGGCATGTATTGATACACCCCATGAAACAAACTGGAGGTAATTAAGATGAACTCTATGCTGGTATATAAAGGTTGCTTTCTTGAGCCACCCAGTGAGCTGCTGAGTGCTAAGAGTGGGGTTTCTGTGTGTATTCTGCATGGTTATATTTTGGGGGGTGGAGGCCATTTTCATACACACAGACTGCTTATGAATGGAATTAGTGACATTTCAATGCACAGCCAAGAATTATTGGAGCTTCCTGACTGCACCAACACTGGTTGCTAGGATGCTTTTTGTGTATAGCTTTATTGGTTACTAGGAAGCATAGGGCTACTAGTGTCCTAGCAATAAAGGACACAGGATGAACATAATATTTGCCAGAGGGCAGAACCTGATGGGTGTTGCTGAAAGACTACTTCCCTATCAGATCCACCATCCTTGTGAGTGACAGGCAAAGCAGTGGGTGAATTCTATCGCAACTGGATAGTCTTCTAGAGGCTAGGTCACTATCAATCACAAGAAAGGCCGATCTGATGGGTAACTAATATCTCAACATGATCTATCAGGCTTCCCCTACCCAACAACTCAACCATGTACAGCAGACTGTTGGACCTGGAAAAGGTGCCATTTAGTCACTAAAAGAGGTTTGGCGCAGGCACAGTGGCCAGGCAGAGAGTTCAATAATCTGGAGCTTAAGATTTTATCAGGCTCATTGCTACTGAGCAATTCTGAGGATGCAGAGCCTGGAGTTCACACTCTGCCCCCCCCCCCCACTCCACCATGCCTCTCTGCAACAAATTAATAGATAGGTTTCCATTTTTTCATGATAGTTTTCTTATGACATGCTTTAGGAAGTCCACTGATTATGCTATTATTACTAGTACTTCATCTCAAACATATAAACAAAGCTACTATTTTTTTTTATTTATATATTATATGTGGTATAGTTGTTAATCAATATGGGCATGCAAGTCAAACTAAAATTTGCATCTACAGCCCATTGAAAGTACTAAGAAGCAGGTACTCAAAAAACAATCTCCTAAAATTATTAACCCTAAAGTTAAACTAACCTTATAAAATGAAATATATCCCTTATGTTTAAAAATGTATATTTTCTGCAGAGTGAAACAAGGACACTTCCATTACTGGAAGATGGCTAATCTATAATTTATGACACAAAAGCAATTTCGTAAATGCAGAATGCAAGGCTTGTATTGGCTTTATTATTTCATGTGTCACTTAAAGTTTTCTAAATTAGTCTCTGAGATGAGTGGTACTTTTATTTCTTCATTGCAATCCCAGGGGAAGAAGCCTACGAAACGTACTTGTGGCATGCAGTGAAACCTTGCTGCCTTTTTGTGATCACAGTTACTTTTGAAAAATGCTGCTACTTGGTTTATTTAGAGACTGTGCCACCCTGCACAGTAACTATGTTTTAAAACAGTAAAATTCACTTTGTAAATTGTTAATTTAAACAGTTGTTAATAAAAAGCTAAAGTGTATAGTAGTTGAGCTACGACATTGATCTAAGTCAGGGGTAGGCAACCTTTTAGAGATGGAGATCTACCTGGACAACATTGAAGAGACCAAAGATCACCAGGGTGCAGTCCCCCCCAATTTTTTAAAGATATTTCCTAGTAAGCCCCCAATTAAAAGTAAGGAAGACATGAAGAAAACCTTGAAAAATCTACTAAAACTATTGTCACTTTAAATATATAAACTTAACCTACCTTAAAAGATAGCTTCAGTGATAAACTAGTCATTCACTTTCATTCACACTCTTTTTCATGCCTGGGGAGTTGGTCATCCCCACAAATCTGATGCAGTAGTTCATCATGAAAACAGAACATCTGGTACTGCAGGCTGATTTTCTTGGCTGGTTTCAGGCCTGGCTATCTGCTCTGATTTCTGGCCAGTGTAAGTAATAGGTCGAGCAACATACAGAGGAAGTGTACAGAGGTCAATAGTAAAGTGAGTACACCCCTCACATTTTTGTAAATATTTTATTATATGTTTTCATGTGACAACACTGAAGAAATGACACTTTGCAACAATGTAAAGTAGTGAGTATACAGCTTGTATAACAGTGTAAATTTGCTTCCCCCTCAAAATAATTTAACACACAGCCATTAATGTCTAAACTGCTGGCAACAAAAGTGAGTACAATACACCCCTATGTGAAAAAGTCCAAATTGGGCCCAAAGTGTCAATATTTTGTGTGGCGACCATTATTTTCCAGCATTGCCTTAACCCTCTTGGGCATGGAGTTCACCAGAACTTCACAGGTTGCTACTGGAGTCCTCTTCCACTCCTCCATGATGACATCACAGAGTTGGTGGATGTTAGAGACCTTGCACTCCTCCACCTTCTGTTTGAGGATGGCCCAGAGATGCTCAATAGGGTTTAGGTTTGAGACATGCTTGGCCAGTCCATCACCTTTACCCTCGGCTTCTTTAGAAAGGCAGTGGTTGTCTTGGAGGTGCGTTTGGGATCGTTATCATGTTGGAATACTGCCCTGCAGCCCCAGGGGAGGGGATCATGCTCTGCTTCAGTATGTCACAGTACATGTTGGCATTCATGGTTCACTCAATGAACTGTAGCTCCCCAGTGCAGGCAGCACTCACGCAGCCCCAGACCATGACACTCCCACCACGATGCTTGACTGTAGGCAAGACACACTTGTCTTTGTAACCCTCACCTGGTTCCCATCACACATGCTTGACACCATCTGAACCAAATAAGTTTATCTTGGTCTCATCAGACCACAGGACATGGTTCCAGTAATCCGTGTCCTTAGTCTGCTTGTCTTCAGCAAACTGTTTGCCGGCTTTTTTGTGTATCATCTTTAGAAGAGGCTTCCTTCTGGGACGACAGCCACGCAGACCAATTTGATGCAGTGTGCAGCGTATGGTCTGAGCACTGACAGGCTGATCCCCCACCCCTTCAACCTCTGCAGAAATGCTGCCATCACTCATATGTCTATTTTTCAAAGACAACCTCTGGATATGACGCTGAGCACATGCACTCAACCACTTAGGTCGATCATGGCGAGGCGTTTTCTGAGTGGAACCTGTCCTGTTAAACCACTGTATGGTCTTGGCCACCGTGCTGCAGCTCAGTTTGAGGGTCTTGGCAATCTTCTTATAGCCTAGGCCATCTTTATGAAGAGCAACAATTCTTTTTTTTCAGATCCTCAGAGAGTTCTTTGCCTTGAGGTGCCATGTTGAACTTCCAGTAACCATTATGAGACAGTGAGAGTGATAACACCAAATTTAACACACCTACTCCCCATTCACAGCTGAGACCTTGTAACACTAACGAGTCACATGACACCGGGGAGGGAAAATGGCCAATTGGGCCCAATTTGGACTTTTTTACTTAGGGGTGTACCCACTTTTGTTGCCAGCGGTTTAGACATTAATGGCTGTGTGTGGAGTTATTTTGAGGGGACAGCAAATTTACACTGTTATACAAGCTGTACACTCACCACTTGTAGCAAAGTGTAATTTCTTCAGTGTTGTCACATGAAACAATATAATAAACTATTTACAAAAATGTGAGCAATGTACTTACTTTTGTGAGATACTGTATGTAGAGCAGTGTACAGAGGTCAGTAGTATGTAGGGCAGTGTACACAAGTCAGTAGTACGAGTGCAGTGTACAGAGGTCAGTAATATGTAGTAATATGTAGGGCAGTGTACACAGATCAGTAGGATGTAGGGCAGCATACAGAGGTCAGTAGTATGTAGGACAGTGTACAGAGGTCAGTAGTAGGTAGGGAAGCGTACAGAAGGTCAGTAGGATGTAGGACAGTTTACAGAGGTCAGTAGTAGGTAGAGCAGTGTACAGAGGTCAGTAGTAGGTAGTACTGGGGTCAGGAGAGCAAGGTATAGGGGAGCACAGTGCAGGGGGGTTAGGAGAGCACAGTACTAGAAGGTCAAGAGGGTACAGTACAGGGGGATCAGGGCAGCTAGGTGCCGGGGCATAGGACGGGCTGGAGTGTCAGGAGGACATGGTGCTGGGGCATCAGAAGGGCTGGGTGTCAGGAGGGCATCAGGAGGGCTGAGTGTTAGGAGACATCGGGAGGGCTGGGTGTCAGGAGGGCATCAGGGAGGCTGGGTGTTAGGAGGGCATCAGGGGGCTGGGTGTCAGGAGGGCATCAGGGGGACTGGTTATCAGGAGGGCATCATACGGGTGCATGTCAGGAGGGCATGGTGCTGGGGAATTTTTTGCAATGCAGGGTGGCGCAGGGAAGATGCAAAACAACATGTCCTGCCAGCAATTCTCTCTTACCTTCCAACCTGGTAGCACCCATAAGCCCCTTAGATCGGGAAGGAGGGTCAGTGGCAATGACCACAGAAAAGCAAGAGCTCGGGCATGCTCGGAGAAGAGTCTGAACCTGCCCGAGCCAATCCAGAGGCTTCCCCTGCCCTGCAGCCACACGTATGCAAGGGGCTGGGGCTTCCTCAGCAGCCGAGGATTCGATGCCCCTGTGCCTGTGCTGTAAGCGCATGAAGCTCAGGGGAAGACCGGGGCAGCAACACTGGGACTTGTTCGCAAGCTCCCCATCACCTGTCAGCGGTGGACAGGTAGCTTGCGATCAACGGGTTGCCACATTGGATTCATGGCAAAATTTAAAACTTTGAAGGAATGAATAATCAGACCACCTTTCTATTAGCCTCCCTGGCAGTATGACTGAGTCTGGAATTTATTGCTGAAAGCGGTAATGGTTTTCTGCATGGAGATATGGCGTTATGTACTATAGGCCTGCAACGGTTAGTATCCCTGGCGGTATGATTATGTCTGATTTTTGGTGCTGAAAGCGGTACAATTATTTTGCATTTATTCAATAATGTAATCAAACCAAAAAGGCAGAAATTTGCTCAGTTGCAGAATTGTCGCTGTCGTCACTTTCAGTTTCTGATGATAAATTTCCCCAAAAATCAGTATCACTCAATTCTGCAAATGGTTCTTATTTACTATCGGTGTTTTCTAGCTGGTCAAAAACCACTTTTGACGTAAAGGGACACTTTTTGGTTGCTATGGACATTTTCATGTTTCCAGGCAGAAAGAATGTCATTTATTATATAAAAGTGCATGCAGGGCTCTGGGCAAACCACTAGGGACAAAGGGGATGTGAAATGATTTCATACAGTAATGTAATCTATAAGATTACAGTGTACTGTATGTACTGTGTGTGTTTCACTTTTTGAATTTCCCGCCAGGCTCCACCCCCGTGCGACACGACGCTCGCAGGGAACGGAGCCCGAGGCACACAGAGGCATCGGAGCGGCAGACACAGCCCGCAGACACGCTGACACCGCGGGAGGACATCGCTGGATCCAGGGGACAAGGTAAGTAACATTGCCTGGATCCAGCGATGCAAGCCCGAGTGTGGCTCGGGGTTACCGCTCTTGGTGCTGAAAATCCACCCCGAGCCACTATTAGGGGAAGCTTACAATTCTGTGTAAAAATTGATTTTTTTATTATTATTTTGCCATTGGTCTTTGTCCCCTATGGCATGCTTGTAAAGTTTCGTTTTTTTTTTTTAATAACAAACATGGGTATACTTACCTCCCCTGCAGTTAGTTTTGCACAGAGCAGCCTGGATCCTCCTCTTCTCGGGTCCCTCTTCTGCTCTCCTGGCCCCTCCCTCCTGTCGAGTGCCACCTCAGCCAGCAGCTTTCTATGTGGGCACCCGAGCCAAGTCACAGCTCCCTGTGTCCATTCAGACACGGAGCCCTGACCCTGCCCGTCATAAATTACTTTGATTGACAGCCGTGGGAGCCAACGGAGCCACTGCTGTGTCTCAACCAATCAGGAGGAGAGTCCTGGATGGGTAAGACATCGCTGGAGAGAGATAGGGCTCAGGTAAGTAATTAGGGGGTGCTGGGGAGGATGCTAGACACAGAAGGTTTCTTAATGCATAGAATGCATTAAGATAAAAAAAAAACCTTCTGCCTTTACAACTCCTTTAAATAACACAATTTTTCCACTTAGTCTTCAAACCGCAAGGTTTATAAATTTCAAACTTTAAGCAAAAGTATCAGTGAGGACTTGTGGTTTCCACTGCTATGTGACCACAAGTCTTTGTGACACCGTCATACACTGTTGGTAGTTTTTCATGGATAGATAGATAGCCATATATGCTGAGGACACATTCAGCCAATGGATTTTTCCAACTGTGATATACTGCTTAGTTCTATAAATAGTTCTGATGCAGAAAATGTACAATTGCAGTTAGCCAGAGGATTAATCCACTAGTTGATGTCATTGCCTTTCTGTACGAAGAATCTATCCAAGGATTGCAGCTCATAGAGCTCAATAAGCCCTGAAAGTGGCAGGTGTGATCCCTGAACAATTTTCTCAAATACCAGGATGTCCATGATTAACAAGCAAAACGAATTGATTAAACTTTGCATATCAGCTTCATGGCAAGAAAATACCCAATCACATAGTATAGCAATGGTATAAAAGCTGCCGTGTTTTCTAGTCACACTTCCAATTCTACCACGAAGACCGAGGTGATTTTGCAATAGAGATGCCTCTGATACCAAACCACAGATCAAGTGCTAATTGGACCTCAACCACCAAATATATCTATAAGCATTAAATCATTTTAGTCTAATTTGGTTGATTACAGTTGGATAAGAAAAATATTATATGTCTATAAGCTGAATACAGTTGGGTAAGAAAAATAGCATATGTCTATAAGCATTTAATGAACTCTGCACGCATCCCTGGGCAAACCCTTTACAAGGGATTTTACCAGAAATCACCATTGTTTCCCAGTGATCAGAATTTATAATTTATTACAGGTACTTATATTGTGTCAACCATTCACACAGAGCTTTACATGTATCTTGTACATTCACATTAGTTCCTGCCCTCAAGGAGCTTATAATCCAAGATCCCTAACTCACATTTATACAATCTAGGACAGGAGCCAATTAATCTCCCAGTGCCTTTCCATGTCTTTCAAGTGTGGGAGGAAACTGCAGTACCCTGAAGAAAAGCAGGTGAGCACAGGGAGAACATGCAAACTCCAGACAGGTTGCCCATAGCGCTGCCAGCCTGAAGTGCTAACCACTTAGCCACTGAGCTAATCATTAACTATGCAAATATTCAATAATGTTATTATTTTAAAATGCCTAATCGTCCAGATAATTACAGCATATGGCTTCCAATGGTATGAGTCCTGGTGGAGGTATATCAAGATCATCAAAGGCAAAGCTAAATCACCATGACATGGTTTTGTTTATATCCATAAGCCATGCAATGATCAGATTAAGCAAGCAGTGGGCAGCATGATGGCTTAGTGTTTGAAACTTTTGCTTTGCAGCACTGAAGTCCCCAATTTAAATCCTAGCCAGAACGCTGTTTGCATTGAGTTTTTATGTTTCCCTTGTACTTGCAAAGTTTCCTCCAATTTCCTCCCACACTCCAAAAGACACACTGGTAGGTTAATTGACTCCTGTCTAAATTTCCCCTAGTATTTGTGTGTATATGTATGCATGTGAGAAAGAAAACTTATAGTTCCTTGAAGGCAGGGACTGAATGAATAGTAAATCACTATATAAACTATCAATGCTTTTTTGTGTGCATTTTGCTGTTAGTTTAGGAAAAATAATTCCCAAAAGTGTAAAGTGTAAATAAAAACAAAAAATAACGTTTTTGACAAGTCCATTAATAAAAAAAAAGTTGCACAGTGAACATCCACCTGTCAATCATGTTGTCAAGTGATGTAGATCCACATCAATCATGGTGGCCAACATGTCCATACATGGGGAATGAAGTTACCCAGGAGACCCAACCCCCTTGTATATAACAGCTATCATTTTTTTTCCAGAAGATCAGCAGGCATTATAAAGCTGCCCATACATGGATTGAAATTAGGATGGTTCAGCAGGAACAGACCAAGATTCAATCCATCTATGGGTGGGCTGATTGTAGCCAAGTCGATCCATAGATGGACTTGTGTACAACTAGCCTGCCTGATTTTTTTTACATGTGATTACTGCTGGCGGCTATAGCCAATAGAATTCAAATTAGATTGCGCTAGTCTTAAATTGTGAACTCTAAATTATTTAAATGATTTCATATATAATACATCCTGAAGTGCAATGTGCAAAAACAAAAACAACAGTGACTCAGATTCATTCAAGCGTCTATATATATGTGTAAGAATCATTATATTCAAAGCATAGCAATTCCTCCACCAAGAAGCATGGAAGAAAGTCTTCTGTGGCACCCCACACACAGTATTCAGAGACTCTTACCGAATAGCTGGGGTCACCTATCGCTAGGATGGTCAAATAGGCAGACAGATAAGCCTCAGCAGGGCAAATGCCAAGAAGGACCACTAAGGTAAACCGAAGGTTAATGGATTCCTTTGCTGTAATCTCCCCACACACCGAGACCACTGTAAAATACAGGGATATGTGATGGACCATATGAAGAAAAAGAAGCTCCAATAGTGTGATATTGCTATGGTAATTAGTTAAGAATAAAAAGGGAGCCAAATGGCTACTTACAATATGTAAGAACAACACTCGCATGGATAATATCATTTGCCACACTTACTTCCGGAGTCATGTGGGGCACGATGGCATCAATGAGTAGTTCCGCCCGACACGTGACGTCTTCCTGGAGCCAATAGCAGTAATTATTGTGTTTTGCGGGGCCTGGAAGGCTCCCCATGACCCCCTACCGACAGGTGACAATAGCACTGCAGGAGACATTTCCCCATCATCACTGACTGTGTTCATGGTGGAATAAAGTGATTTTCTTTTTCTTCCACTCATGGTGGAGGGTAAAAAATTTGATCTTCTATGGGCTGCTTCAATGACATGCACATGGTAGGATATTTTTTTTTTAACTAATATATTTTTCAAAAACTGGCTCTTTGTTTTCATTTACACTTTACTTTTTATGAATGTGCAGGGGTACTGGTTCACATGGAGGATTGGGTATCTGGATGCTCCATTATTGTTAAAGAGGGCTTAGAGATTTGAATAAACCCTCCACCCACAGACACTAGGTCAGGGTTGTGGAAAAGAGGCCCTTGTCCTAATCCTCATCAACATGGAGACAAAGTGCATGGTCAGAGGGGTTCGCTCTATGGCTCAGGAGGGGGAACATGCTCCCTCATCCACTTTCCTGGCCATGCTTGGATTAAGGGTCTGGACAGACTGGAGGAGTCTGGCATGGATTTCTTTGTGGACCTCAAACACTTTTTTTTTATTTGGTGGGGTCCCTCCTGAAATTCACACCAGACTAAAAGGGACTTGTATGCATTTGAAGGGGATGCTACACAAAGTTTCTTTGTATTCTTGCTGTAGGATTTAGAAGCCTGTATGGAAATCGAATGTGCCAGTTATTTAAAACACTCTTTTCCTTAGCAAATGCAACTGGCTAAATTAAATTTGTAAACATTTTTTTATGCATTGGTACATGTTTCCCAGGATAGTGCCCACCCCAATGCTATTTGTGGCAACCCTTTGATTATCAGCCCAGAAAATTAGCATTTATGATTTGACACATTCAGGTCCCATCGATTCATTATCTGAACTTCTTTGAAGTCTGCCAAACTCTGCTCACACCAAACCCAGGGCGGTTTGGCTCATCCCTAATCCTCAAAGGGTATTAAGACTGCAGACAAAACAATTAATCAAACAAAATTCTTTGTGTACAACTGTGTGAATAATCATGGCCGTTCCATAGCCCTAGTCTAAGGAGATAAATTGGGTATGTTGTGTAAAATGCCTTTTAAAATTATAAAGATTTTGAGTAACATTTTACTCTGTAGTTTTTAAGCGTATTTGTTTTTAAACTGATGTTTTATAGCTTGTATTCTACTTGCATAAACATACAGCACATAAACTTTATTATACAAAAAAATATTAAACATCCAGGACATTGGCATTTAGAAAGTGTGAGTACAGCACAAACGCCATTTGCTTTCAAAGGGGTATACATTAGATAGAAATGAGTCTCTCCACTCACTCAGTCATTTGTAACTTGAACTTGAGCTTGAGCTTGTGGACCTCAAGCATTGTTTTTTTTTTATGAGGTCCCTTCTAAAATTCATACCAGACTCAAAAGGACTTTCATTGTATGCATTTGAAGCGGAGTCTACACAAATTTTCTTTGTATTCTTGCTGTAGGATTTTTTTAAAGATGTTTGCATGGATATGTAAGCTATGTGAAAATTATTAGGAAAAAGTGCGGTAAAAAGCCTAGAGATCCATCTCCTTGTTGAAATCCTAAATTTGAAATATTTATGTGCAATACTAACATTTACTTTTATATCTTCTTTGATCTGCAACATTTTGTGTCATTACCAGATACTGCAATACACAAAACTAACAACATTTTGTAGTCTTTTTATTTTGAAGGCAACTGTTTAGAATACTTTTATACCTTTCTGTTACATTTGATGGTACATGGACTAGCCAAACTAATGTGAGAATTCACCATAGTAACCATAATGCTTGGCCTTTAAACTTAGGTCAGCTAGCTTACAATGGCCAATAAGGGGAACTCTGTATAAGCCAGAATCCTCATGATAAAAGGGTGGGTTCCCAGCAGCTACACTGACAATGTGCTTTAGGTGCTAAACACCGAAAATGCTACTAATAAAGTGTATAGAGAAAAAATATTGTACAGCGTGCAGGCACTGCTACATGTAAACCCTTACTGAATATCCTATAAGTAGAAGAATGCTGTGTATGTCGGAGAATTTCAGAGTGGGGGAAGGGAAGGGTTTTTACCTTTTTTCTTCCTTTGTTACAGCACAATACCACTGGTATCCTGCAGCCTCTTTGCAGCCTGTCCCTGTTCACACGCACTACAATGATAGGCTACAATTTTTCTTTCACAGACATTTTTTTAAGTGGGCCATCCATTAAAATAGGCTGTATTAAATACCTCCCTCTCTTTTACCACTTCAGCCCCGGAAGGATTTCATCCTTTAGGACCAGAGCAATTGCGATTCGGCAATGCGTCACTTTAACTGACAATTGCGCGGTCGTGCGACGTTGTACCCAAACAAAATCTGCGTCCTTTTTTCCCCACAAATAGAGCTTTCTTTTGGTGGTATTTGATCCCCTCTGCGTCATTTCTGATTGCCGCTGTAAATAAAAAAAAGCCTCAATTTTGCAAAAAAAAAAAAACAGTTTTTCTTACTTTTTGCTAAAATACAAATCCCAAAAAAAAATATAAAAAAACATTTTGTTTTCATTGGTTTTGGCCGATTTATATTCTTTCTCATATTTTTGGTTAAAAAAATTGCAATCTGCGTTTATTGATTGGTTTGTGCAAAAGTTGCCACATTTACGGATGCTGAGAATCCATTTCTGGGGTTTTAATTTTTTTATTTTTTACTAGTAATGGCAGCGATCTGCGATTTTTAGTGGTACTGCGATATTGTGGCGGACATGTCGGACCATTTTGACACTCTTTTTGGAACATTGGCATTTATACAGTGATCAATGATATAAAAATGCACTGATTACTGTTTAAATGCCATTGGCAGTGAAGGGGTTAACCTGGAGGGGGCACTCTAAGGGTTACCTGTGTTCCCTGAGTGTGTTCTAACTGTATGTGGGCTGGGCTGGCAGGGGGAGGGGAGTGATCACGGCTTCCATATACAGGAAGCCTGTGAGCACAGCCCTTCGCCCTCAGTCAGAATGGAGATCTGTGTTTAGATACACAAACCTCCGTTCTTTCACTGCGGGGGGGTCATCGCGGGTAGCTGGCGGCGATCTAGTCCACCCTACCCGCTCCCTGGCCCCCTGGACACAGCGAGCGAGCGAGCGCTCACAATACTAGTTATCACAGCTGCCGTCAGGTGACGGCGGTTCGCGATAACGAGCCAACTTGCCACGTCACGCTACGGTGGGCGGTCGGCAAGTGGTTAAAGTCAAATTGCCCATAATGCAATTTAAAGTAGTTGTAAAGGCTAAAGGTTATTTACCTTAGTGCATTCTATGTATACAAATCATATAGGTAGGTATCCCATAGGTTGTGCATTCCACGCCGCTTTGAGATGCCGGGGTTCATGTAATCAATATGTGATCACATGATCACAATGTCAACAAAGCTGTTATGAATACATTTAATTCATAACAGCTGTGTTTCCTACAGTAAAGCTGTGATTGGCCCACAGCTATCACATGGTACCTGGGCCAATCACAGCACCCTGTACCATGTGATAGCTGTGGGTAATCACAGCACACAATAGTAAACCACAGCTCTTATGAAGGTAACCCATTCATGACAGTTCAAAACACTGCTGTTACAGTGATCAATACTGTAACAGCAATCAAAGTGTAAAAGAAAACAAAATCTATGATCACCCCCCACCCCCCAGAGTAGTACAGTGCCACTTTGGGACTCATATGGCTGTGATCAGGGACACTGTTGCTGACTTCACTAGCTCTGGTGATGCTGTCACTGGTGTGGGGGAGATCAGAAACCCTGTTGCTGGCTGCAATGGTCTGGTGACACTGGGACTGGGGTGGTAGCAATCAGGAACACTGTTATTGGCTTAACACACTGGTCTGGTGACACTGGGACTCCTGTGACAGCAATCTCAAATGCTACTGCTAGCTGCACTGGTTTGGCGACACTGGGACTGGTGTGGTGGTGATCATTAACACGGTTTTCGATTTACACTTGTCTGTAGACACTGGAACTGGTGTGGCAGTGATTAGGAACACTGGTATGTTAGTGGTGATCCTAATAGGGTCACTATCCTGCGCTTGTGGATGTGGATCTGGTGTCTGGTCTATAATACCAAGGATAGTGTGATAAAGTGTCTCAGTGTGATAAATTAATACTCGTAGGAAGTGCTGCTCTATAAAGGTGTATGTGCCTTATAAATCAATAACATAAATATAAGAGCGCTCTCCCCAGCTTACCATATAATCTTCATAAATAAAGTGCATGTGCTAGCAATTACATAATAGTATAATCCTTATTATAAACATATGCAAACACAAATGTTCTAAAATAAATTGGTGCAAAAACTAGTGGTGATTCTGAATGTCCACAATGCACAAAATACATAAAAGTTCCAGATTCAACAATTTATGATGGTCGGTCTCAGAACACCATTCACTTACATATGGGATGATCGTTTCCTCCAGTTAATGACCAGTATATTGTAGTAATAGGAAGTTCATCACTATCTCAAGTTCTTTAGAGATTTCTAATATGCATGTGCTCATAAGGTGCCAAGTGATCATAACGCAGCTGTGGTGTTTTCGTGCCCTCCGTGCTCCCCTCCTATGTTCCCGCACTCACCAGAAAACATGGACTCCTATTACGGGAGTCATGTTCGCTTTAGTGTCTGCTGAGCACAGTGGTTCCACAGATCTGGTCTCCTCCAGTGTGTCCCTTCCGCTGTTCACCGGCTTCCAAATGTCAGCCATCCATGTAAAGATCGCCTGTACTGGTGAAATATGTCTTTCATAGATGTGTCTTTATCCTCTTCCACACATCCCCAATGGTTAGACGAACTCAGAACTGCATCTTCAAATATCCAAAAATCTTGTATCTATCCCAACATCTTGAATTCATTTTGAATGAAAACAGCTAGTTTCACCACTCTGCGGGGTACAGCGCGTTCACAGTCTTACGCCACTGTGCAGCGGGTCCAGCCTGGACCTTGTAGTCCGTATTGGTGGTGTCCTTTCCCGCGGTCACAAGCGTGTGTAAAAAATAAAGAGGGTTCCCATAGAGTAGTACCGTTTAAAATGGCATTTTATTTAAATGGTAACAATTTCCAAAGCAATAAAAGTATAATAAAACACGCTCAAAAAAACAGCTTGAAGTGCTTGGGGTGAGCCATTTGTAACCAAACAGTATGTGGCTCTGACACCCGGAAATGACGCACATAAGCTACGCTCTATCGGTTTCATCGTACTGACGTCAGAGGCTCTGAAGAGGAGGTTGAAACCTTGAAACGCGTTAGCCTTCGCTGTGTGAGATACCAGTCATGCATGACATGTTTATGAATTGGCAGGACTCCACATATGCTTGGAATACTTCATTTTAACGGCTCGTTCGTGAGTATGATTTTAACTTTTTAAATAAAGGCTTTTATCAAAGATAATGCACTAGGCCAGTGCGCCATTGTCTTTTTGTCTTTGTATCAGGGACACTGTGGCTGGCTGAACTGATATAGTTAAACTGTGCTGGTATGGTGCTAATCAGAAACATTGTTGCTGACTGCACTGGTATGGTGACACTGTACTGCTGTGGTGCCGATCAGGGAAACTGTTGCTGGGTGCACTGGTCGTCTGGTGACACTGTATTGGTGTGACAGCAATCAGGGACATTGTTGCTGGCTGCACTGGTCTGGCAGCATGGTACTGGTGGGGGGGGGGGCAATCAGGAACACTGGTTAGCTGCACTGGTATGATAACACTGTACTGGGGTGGCTATAGATCAGGGACACTGGCTGACTGCATCGGTATGGTAGCATTGTGTTAGAGTGGCTAGTGATCGGGGACACAGGGCCTGGCTGCACTGGTATGGTGATGCTGTACTGGGATGGCTACTGATGAATGATACTGGCTGGCTGCCCTGATGACACTGTACTGATAGGTGGGATCAATGTGAGAGAAAACAGAGTGCTGGATGCAGCATTACAGCTTTTGTTTACATGTGTGGTCACTATGATTTGTCCCACCAATCACATGGTACAGAGCCAATTTTATTGGCCCTGTACCCCGCTCTGTAATCTGCTATGTCTGATAAACGTAGTGATCACAGAGCATGCGGCAGATTGTGCTTAGGGTGCGCATGAGCAGTGTAAAGGGGAGGACATTTTCAAATGCCCTCCCACCCTCAGGAGGTAGCCTTCAACTTGTTTAGTTACAACAGTTGGACGGCAAGTGGTTAATGGTTCACTGCTAAATTCAGGGTTTGCAAATTTCAAGCAGACTTTGAAAAACCCCTGCAGATCCAACCTGAAAGATTCACTCAGCGCTAGTAATAACCATAAATAGTCGCTGACATTGACTTAATTAATTCTATGTTTGCAAAGCCTTCCATGAGTGCTTGACATGCATCTTTTATTTATATGCTTTACAAAACATTTTCCAGGAAAGTACATTGCATGCGTTATAATAAAAGGCTTTCTATGAGCTACCAAAATCTTTTTGTATACACGTGACATCTGTAAGATTTGGCTGCAGGTGTAATATACTTAATGAAACATGACTTGCTCAGCTAAATTGATAGTGAAAAGAAAAATTACATTTTATTCTTTTGCTGATTCCAAGCAAAAATACATTTGAAATGATTACAGAAAAGACTAATGTGGAGTACCTACTTTTGTAAAATAAATATACAGTAGTTTATTCCTGTTCTTGTAATTCTTGTAATTCTCGCTATGGATGCAATGTTGTTATTTAAGGATACCTTTTTTTTGTATCTTTGGATTATTGTTGTAAATCCTGCATGATGGCAGCATGCAAAATGCTAAAATAGATAATACCAGGTGAAATATACAGTATCTCACAAAAGTGAGTACACCCCTCACATTTTTGTAAATATTTTATTCTATCTTTTCATGTGACAACACTGAAGAAATGACAATTTGCTACAATGTAAAGTAGTGAGTGTACAGCTTGTATAACAGTGTAAATTTGCTGTTCCCTCAAAATAACTCAACACACAGCCATTAATGTCTAAACCGCTGGCAACAAAAGCGAGTACACCCCTAAGTGAAAATGTCCAAATTGAGCCCAAAGTGTCAATATTTTGTGTGGCCACCATTCTTTTCCAGCACTGCCTTAACCCTCTTAGGCATGGAGTTCACCAAAGCTTCACAGGTTGCCACTGGAGTCCTCTTCCACTCCTCCATGACTACATCATGAAGCTGGTGGATGTTAGAGACCTTGCGCTCCTTCACCTTCCATTTGAGGATGCCCCACAGATGCTCAATAGGGTTTAGGTCTGGATAAATGCTTGGCCAGTCCATAACCTTTACCCTCAGCTTCTTTAGCAAAGCAGTGGTCATCTTGGAGGTGTGTTTGGTGTCCTTATCATCTTGGAATACTGCCCTGTGGGAGGGGATCATGCTCTGCTTGAGTATGTCACAGTACATGTTGGCATTCATGGTTCCCTCAATGAACTGTAGTTCCCCAGTGCCAGCAACACTCATGCAGCCCCAGGCCATGAAACTCCCACTACCATGCTTGACTATAGGCATGACACACTTTGTACTCCTCACCTGGTTGCCGCCACACACGCTTGACACCATCTGAACCAAATAGGTTTATCTTGGTCTCATTAGACCACAGGACATGGTTCCAGTAATCCATGTCCTTAGTCTGCTTGTCTTCAGCAAACTGTTTGCGGGCTTTCTTGTGCATCATCTTTAGAACAGGCTCCCTTATGGGACGACAGCCATGCAGACCAATTTGATGCAGTGTGCAGCGTATGGTCTGAGCACTGACAGGCTGGCCCCCCCAGCCCTTCAACCTCTGCAGCAAGGCTGGCAGCACTCCTATGTCTATTTCCCAAAGACAAACTCTGGATAGGATGCTGAGCATGTGCACTCAACTTCTTTGGTCGACCTTGGCAAGGCCTGTTCTTAAGTGGAACCTGTCCTTTTAAACCACTGCATGGTCTTGGCCACCATTCTGCAGCTCAGTTTCAGGATTTTGGCAATCTTATTATAGCCTAGGCCATCATTATGTAGAGCAACAATTCTTTTTTCAGATCCTCAGAGAGTTCTGTGCCATGAAGTGCCATGTTGAACTTCCAGTGACCAGAATGAGAGCGTGAGAGTGATAACACCAAATTTAAGACACCTGCTTCCCATTCACACCTGAGACCTTGTAACACTAGTGAGTCACATGACACTGAGGAGGGAAAATGGCTAATTAGGCCTAATTTGGACATTATTGGCTGTGTGTTGAGCTATTTTGAGGGGACAGCAAATTTGCACTCGCTACGTTACATTGTAGCAAAGTGTAATTTCTTCAGCGTTGTCACATGAAAAGATATAATAAAATATTTACAAAAATGTGAGGGGTGTACTCACTTTTGTGAGTTACTATATATCTATATATCTATATATATATATATATATACAGTATATATATATATCCATTTAACCAGTTATATACTTTTTATAATATAGAACTTTATTCTTTAAAAGAGAGAAGGGTGGTGAACGATTTAGAAACAATCCCCCAATCTAGTGAATAGCTCTGCAGTCTCCTGCTTATTTAAATTCATTCAGTACTTCCTCATTCCTCCCCTTCCTCTGCTGAAATAGGAAGGGGGAGGCTTCACGATGGAAACAGTAGTTAACAAAACAGTTAAACTGGCTGCCTGTGTGTTATTTCTTGGGTGACGTTTATAAACAGCACTCCAGAAATAGGCATCACCTCATCACCATTTTGTTTATAATTGATCGGTAGGGAGATTGTTAACCTTAACCTGTCTCATGAGAGAACACTGAAGGCTACCATTGTCAACCTACTCCTGGCTGGGTGGCTATGCTGACCCACCTTAATACTTTCTGAATCACTGACCTATAATAATCATGCAGATCAAGTTGTTTTTGTGGATCATTGATTCAAACTATTGATGATATCTGTGTCAGGCAGCTAGGATCTTATTGAAAGTTTAGCAATGATCAATTCTCTTAAATTGCTTGGTGTCTCCACCTGGATAACACTAAAACCCTCCTTTTCTGTTTTGGAGCAAGTGTTACATCAGTCCTGAAATAACAAAAAAAGTAACCCAGACCCACATGCCATTTTTTGTTTCTTTAACAATTATAATGCTAAGATGAAAATGATACAAATGAACAAATATTCTTGTGCATATGTGTAAAAGACATACTTAATGTGTTTTTCAACCACCACACATACTAAATAGTTGTTCATTTATTAACAGGTTGGTGTCCTTCTGTACTTTCACAACTGAATCCTGTATTGTGGCTCATCTAACTGCATACTGCAGGAACGTATGCTGTAAACATTTTGTTTGTTCACCATGATCTACCAAGTCTGCTGCTCGTGAATGACTAAATTAGTAAGAACACCTGCAGGATATAAGTAAGTCATTGAGTTCAATGCATGATATGTTTGATCACTATAAAAAGCTGTTACTTGCTTTTCTTATGTAATTAATAGCTTATAGTTTATGTCATGAACCTGTAGTACAATTCATGTCCTGTCCGTTTGCTTACCTCTTTGGTTGTGTCAGCTTAGTGGCCGTGCACATCATCACCTGCCTGCTAAGTAGCTTCCCTCTGTGAACTCCACCCCAGTCTCCAATTAAGGAAACACTATAAAAGACCATGTGCTGCAAACCTCGTTGCCGACAAATTATTGTGTGTTAGGCTCGTGTGGTTGCTTCTGCCATGTGCTCTCAGTTTGTTTCAGTGTACCGATCTCGGCTTGTTCTTTGACCTTCTTTGTCTGCTAGTGACCCCGACCTTGGCGTGTCTCCTATCTGTTTCTGTCTGCTTGTAGCCCTGACCCTTGGCTCTCCCACTAACCGTCTCTTGATATATTGCACTGCTGCTTTCTCTCCATTTCACCTGTAGTCTGCCGTGAGCGTGACATGGGGGATCACAGGGGCCGCAACCTGGATCCAGTTGCAGCCAAGTCCATCCTCACCACCCAAGGCCCTGGTGAACTCTTGCTGGCTCTTAGACTCCGCACTCTGGGGAAACCTATGCTCTAGCTCCCTGTGCAATCTGTGTCAGGGGCCCAGCAGTCCCACTTCCCTGCACCATCCTGATCTCTAGTTGCAGCAGTCAGCTAGGGGTTCACAACCTTTAGTGGTGCAATTCGCACCCCAGCAGGGCACATCTGTCACCTTACCCCAGATGGCCTAACAGTTTGGTCGGCAATGGACCCAGCTGATGTGCCGCTACCCACCGATGATTCGCTGCAGGGAATAGTCCACAGACTTGAGACCCAGGAGTCTAATCAGACCCAAGTGATGCGAATCCTTCAGGATCTGGCTTCCTGCTTTGAGTAGCTTCAGTCCTCCTTAGGGTTCACAACCTTAGCGATGCGCTTCGCACTTCAGCGGTGCGATTCGCACCCCAGCGGGGCACATCTATTACCTTACCCCAGGTGACCTGACAGTTTGGTCGGTCATGGACCCAGCTGATATGCCACTACCTGCCAATGATTCGCTGCAGGGCATAGTCCACAGACTTGAGACCCAGGAGTCTAATCAGACTCAGGTGTTGCAATTCCTTTAGGATCTGGCTTCCCTCTTTGAGCAGCTTCAGTCCTCCTTAGAACCTCCAGTTCAACAACCTCAAATGCAACCTGCTGCCGTATCTGTTCCAGTCACACCCGCAGCCACGAACCCTTTGCAGTTACCGGCTCCGTCCTGTTACACTGGGGACTCTAAGTCCTGTAGGGGGTTCCTCAGCCAGTACACCATTCATTTTGAGCTTCAGCCTCAAAAATTGCCGTCTGATCGGGTGAAGGTGGCCTACATTATTTCCCTTCTGTCCAGTGAGGCTTTAGCCTGGGCTGCCCCTTTGTGGGAGAAGAGTGACCCCGTGGTTTCTAGTCTGTCTAGTTTCTTGAAACTCTTTCAGAAAATCTTTGAGGAACCAGGTCATGTCTCTTCAGTGGCCAGCGGCCTTTTATGCCTCCACCAGGAGTCTTTTTCTGTGGGCCAGTATGCTCTCCATTTTCAGATTCCGTCTGCTGATCTGAACTGGAACAATGAGGCATTAGTTGCCACCTTCTTGCAGGGCCTCTCTGACAGAGTGAAGGACGAATTAGTGGGCAGAACCATCCCCGCTGATCTGGATGACGTGATCTCCCTGTGTTGGCCCCTAGTCAACCTGAGCTCCCCTCTCTGCAACCCATGGAGCATCCCCTGCCAGCTGAAGAACCTATGCAGCTGGACCAGACCAGGCTCAGAACTCTGGGCCTATGTCTCTACTGTGGGGGCAAAGGTAATTTTCGTGACACTTGCTCGCTGCATCCAGGAAATGCTCGGGTTTAATACATCTGGAAGATGGAGTATTGGATCCAGAAACATCACCTTCAAGCCTACTTCTGTCGGTGTTCCTGCATGTCGGCACTTCTTCTCACTCGGTCTTGGTATATTTGGATTCCGGAGCTGACGGCAACTTTATGGACTGGAATACTGCATCCTCCTTGAAGCTTACCCTTTTCGCCCCTCGCCACTCTGTTGGTAGTCTCAGTGATCAATGGCACTGTTCTTCCAGGAGGGCCTATCCATTTCCAGACCCTTCCGGTTAAGATGTCAGTTGGAGTACTCCCCCATGAGGAGATATCCTTCCTTGTCCTACCTAAGGCCTCAACCACCTAGCGTATTGGGCCTTCCCTGGTTACAGCTCCATTCTTCACACATTGAGTGGACTTCTGGGCAAATACTGGCTTGGGGTTCCTCCTGTTTCTCATCCTGCCTACTCAAGGTGGCTCCCAAAGAGCGACTTCCTGTTGCCACCACCTCAGTTTCTTCTGCTCTTCCCACTGCATATAACGATTTCCAGGATGTCTTCTGCAAGAAATCAGGTGAGGTGCTTCCTCCACACAGGTCCTTTGACTGTGCCATTAACCTTGTTCCAGAAGCAACTCTGCCCAGGGGCCGTACCTACCACCTGTCCATCCCAGAGACTCAGGCCATGTAGGAGTATATCACTGAAAATCTAGAGAAGGGGTTCATTTGGAAGTCCTCATCACCTGCGGGAGCGAGGTTCTTTTTTGTTACCAAAAAAGATGGTATATTAAGACCCTGCATCGACATTTGAACGCGGTGACAATCAAAAATCGTCACCTCTTACCCTTAATATCTGAATTATTCGACAGGTTGAATGGTGCTTCCATTCTTATCAAGTTGGATCTCAGGAGTGCATACAATCTGATCCGGATAAAGGAAGGTGAGGAATGGAAAACCACGTTTAACACTAGAGATTGGCATTACGAGTATTTGGTCTGTGTAATGCCCCAGCGGTGTTCCAAATCTTTGTCGACAAAATCTTCAGGGATCTGCTGTATTAATTTGTTGTCATTTACCTAGGTGACATTCTCATCTTTTCAGAGAATCTGCCTGTCCACAGAAACCATGTCCAGATTGCACTTCGGTGCCTTAGAGAAAATAATCTGTATGCCAAGCTGGAGAAATGCTCTTTCAAAAGTTCCGAGGTTCTGTTTCTGCGATGCTTTGTCTCTAGCTTGGGTCTTCGAATGGATCCTGATTAGGTCTCGGCCAATACCAACTGGCCCCTTCCCACCAGCCTCAAGGCCGCACAGCACTTTCTCGGGTTCACAAATTATTATAGGCAGTTCATTAGGAATTACTCTTCCATTGCTGCACCTATTATCGCCTTGACCAAGAAAGGTGCGAATTCTAAGGAGTGGCCCTCTGAAGCTGTCTCTGCATTTCATGAATTGAAACAAGCCATTGTTTATGGACCTCTCTTGAGGAGACCTAATCCTGAGGACCCATTTTGAATTGAAGTGGACGCTTCTTCAACTGGGGTGGGAGCTGTGCTTCTTCAATCCGTTGAGAAAAAACGTCAACCGTACGCGTTTTTCTCAAAAAAAAATTCTCAGGCAGAGAAAAATTATGCAATTGGTGATCGGGAGCATCTTGCCATTAAATTGGCATTAGAGGAGTGGCATCATCTCTTGGAGGGCTCCCCTCACTCTATAACTATCTTCAAGGATCATAAAAATCTGCAGTACCTGCAGAATGCCAAACGACTGAATCCCAGTCAGGCCAGGTGAAGTCTTTTCTTTTCTCATTTCAATTTCATGATTACGTACAAACCTGGTTCCTGCAACAGTAGGGCTGATGCACTATCTAGGTCATTTGACACTCTGGAACCTGAGCCGATAATTCCGACCTCATGCATTCTTGCCCATTCTACCATCCTGGAGTCAAAAATTCCTCCTGGCAAGACCTTCGTCCCCACTGAGCTAAGAACTAGGATCCTTCATTGGAACATGATTCCAAGGTGGTAGGTCATGCTGGATTCCTCCGATCCTTCCTACTCATCAGTCTTTACTACTGGTGGCCTACACTTCCTCTGGATGTCAAAGATTATGTTAAAGCCTGTCATGTCTGTGTCCAATCCAAATCTTCCACACAAGCTCCTGCAGGTCTTCTCATGCCTTTGCCCAGTCCTAAGGAACCCTGGTCTCACATTGCCATGGACTTCATTACCGATCTCCCATCTGTCCAGATCTTCCTTCTGTCCCTGCTTTGGTTCCCATTTTTGTTCAAGAAATCCTCCGCCTCCATGGGGATCCTTCCCATATTGTTTTAGACAGAGGTGCCCAATTTACATCTCGATTTTGGAGAGCCTTCTGCAAGCCCCTCAATATTGTCCTGGACTTCTCTTCCTCTTACCACCCTCAATCCAATGGACAGACTGAGAGGGTTAATAAGGAGTTAGAGGTTTTTCTCTGAACTTTGGTCTCAGCTCATCATGATGATTGGTCATCTCTACTCCCGGGGGCAGAATTCTCTCACAACAATCATGTCAACGTCAGTTCTCAGAAGACACCTTTTCTTACAGTTTATGGAAAACATCCTCAGCTTCCTCTTCCTATGTCCTGTTCTCTGGAAATTCTAGCTTTGTCTACGGTTCAACAATCCTTTAATTCTATTTGGGGGGATGTCCATGATTCTCTCAGGGCGGCTTTTGATAAATGTAAAGGTTATGTCGACCGTCACAGGCGTAAGCCACCTTCTCTACAGCCAGGAGACAAAGTCTGGCTTTCTACCAAGAACATCAAGCTCAGGGTTCCTTCTCTGAAATTTGCCCCAAGATTCATTGGTCCATACTCTATAATTGCTAAGTTGAATCCGGTTTGTTTTAAACTCCAGATTCCAAAAAGCCTAAGGATTTCAAACTCCTTTCATGTTTACCTTCTGAAGCATTTAGTCCTTAATAAGTTCTCTCGTCCACTCCCTACCACAGATCTGGTCTCGGAGGATGGTCAGGAGTACGAGGTTAGTCTAGTCCTGGACTCCCGGCTTTGTAAAAGCATTTTTCAGTACCTTGTGCATTGGAAAGGGCTTGGTCCTTAGGAGAGATCTTGGATACCCTCATCTGAGGTATTTGCATCTTGCCTGATGAGGAGATTTCCCTGCAAGCTTGGGCCTAGGTGGGGGAGGGGGAGGGTACTGTCATGAATCTGTACAACAATTCATGTCCTGTCTGTTTTGCTTACCTCTTTGGTTGTGTCAGCTTAGAGGCCACGCACATCATCACCTGTATGCTAAGTAGCTTCCCTCTGTGAACTCCACCCCAGTCTCCAATTAAGGAAACAATATAAAAGACCATGTGCTGCATATCTTGTTGCCGACCAATTATTGTGTGTTAGGTTTGTGTGGTTGCTTCTGCCGTGTCCTCTCAGTTTGTTTCAGTGTACCAATCTCAGCTTGTTCTGTGGCCTTCCTTGTCTGCTAGTGTCCCGGATCTTGGCTTGTTTTTTGATCTTCCTTGTCTGCTAGAGACCCCAACCTTGGCATGTCTCCTGTCTGTTTCTGCCTGCTTGTAGCCCTGACCCTTGGTTCTCCCACTGACCATCTCTTGATATCTTGCACTGCTGCTTTCTCTCCATTTCACCTGTAGCCTGCCGTGAGCATGAGCTGGGGGACCCCAGGCGCCGCGACCTGCATCCAGTTGCAGCCAAGTCCATCCTCACCACCAGAGGCCCTGGTGAACACCTGCTGGCTCTTAGACACCGTGCCCAGGGAAACCTATGCTCTAGCTCCCTGTGCAATCTGTGTCAGGGTCCCAGCAGTCCCACTTCCCTGCACCATCCTGATCTCTAGTCGAAGCAGTCAGGTAGGGGCTCACAACCTTAGTGGTGCACTTCGCAACCTTAACGGTGCACTTCGCGCCCCAGCAGGGCGCATCTGTTACCTTACCCCAGGTGACCTGACACTTTAATACTTTTTTAAGGCTATAACTTAATGAACAGTTCACTTGTAATGATTTACTATATTCTAGCTGTTCTGCAAATTGTTGTCTTTTATTATGTTTTGTTCTTAGATATTTCAGAATTATGCAATCTGCTATTATACCTATTCAGTGTAAGTGTTAATGTTATACGTAGCTAAAAATCAGATCACTACCCATTAGTAAGTTTTTATGTAAGTTTGTATTTAAAAATTCATAACTTTTTTATTGGGGCAAAACATGAAATGTTTGGTCCAGTAAGGTAGAGCTTTCCAAAGCAATAACATGTCTTCTGCAAATCAAATCAATCAAAAACAATTTTGAAAGAATGGATGGACTGGCTACCCTATACTTGTACTTTGTTTGGGAATAAAGTAGCAAATTTGAAATAATAATTGGATAGAATCATCTCTGAACAGTGGAATAAAAATGTAAATGTTACAGGATAATCTCTATTCATTTCTCATCCCATTATTGATGTTAATAACCTCTGGATATACTATATGCAGAAAAGGGTATTTGAAGTGGGTAACCTTTACTTGTATAATCCTCCTTAGCCCAGATATTTTATGTACTGGAAAGCATGTATTTGAATGCAGACATGGATTAAATAATGCTGCAAACACTACCGTAGTATTCTAGCCACTTATTTACTTACACACAAACCAATCAATATACACTGATTGCGTTTTTTTTTTTACCACAAATACAGTATATAGAATTTATATTGGCCAAAACTGATGAATACATTTGTTTTTTATTTGTTTTTTTTTTTGGACATGTATTATAGCAAAAAGTAAAAAATATATATATTTTTTTCAAAATTGTTGCTCTTTTTTTGTTTATAGCAGTGATCAGAAGTGACTCAAAGGTGATAAAATACTACCAAAAGAAAGCTCTATTTGTGGGAAAAGGGGGACGCCAATTTCGTTTAGGTATAACATCGCTCGACCACACAATTGTCAGTTAAAGCGACGCAGTGCCGAATCGCAAAAAATGCTCTGGTCCTAAAGTGGGAAATACTTCCGGGGCTGAATTGGCTATATATCCCATACTGGGCAAAACATGGATTTATGAGAATTATAGCTGCTTTGCGGCCTCTGGCAGTAATACTTTCTGGGCAGTAAGTCAGTAAGTCACTGACCCAAAACATGCAAATTATAAAGTTAATGCATAATCAGAAATCCTGATATGACTAGTTCATAAAGTTATTAAGGCCATCAACATGACATGACATTTTCAGAAGGATGTCACCAGCAGCAGTCTCCACATTCTGTCAATAAAAGATTCCTTTAGGGCCAGTTCACACCAGGTGTATTGGGACTGCACTGGAATGCCTTGCACAGTGTGGCCCCAATGCCTGCGGCCTAGTTTCCTAACAGACTAGCTGACACTGCTACATTGCAGTGATGTGCACTGAAAAAAGTGCAGCATGCATTACAACTTGGTATGATGCAATCCACTGCATTGTGATACATTGTGGCCAATAGAACCTAATGATCTGCTACTTATGAAACTTATGGCCCTTAATGGGTAGCAATATTTTGTAAATATGCAATAACGCTTGTTTTTCCCAGAGGGACCTGTTCCATTTTTTATATTAGATAAAGTGTAGTAAAATTAAAATGTATTAAAAGTAGTGTTAGGTCACACTGCACATCCTGGACAATGTCTGTTTTAAGAAAAGAGATTAATAACTAGAGAAAAGTGATGAGAGAGATGGCAGAAGATCAGAGGCAGAGTGAAAGAAATTGAGAAATCAAAAAAAGGAGAGATTGAGGGGGGTATGGGAAACAAAAGATGATAACGTTGGAGTCTTACATACCAGAAGTACATTTGGGATTTTAAGTGAGATCTAAAAAAAGGGAAGTAGCTGGTGGTGAGATGCTTTATATGTGAAAGAAAGTGTGGCAGATATTTCACCTATTGCCCATAGTCAGGTATGAGTTGAGTTTGTATGGATTGTTAAAACTGAACCAGAGACATTTTGTCAATGAGATTTTGGTGATGATGGAAAGCTCAGTTCGTTTTTGATATTTACACCAGTCCTAAGCTTCCTTGTCTCTTGGGCAATTTAGTACTAAGCTGAATTTTAGTTCCCATCAGGAATGACCTGACCTCACTTGGGTTTGGTTCAAGGCACATTTTAATGAAGTCTAGGTGCCAAATCTGAACCCCACGGAAGCCAATGGAATCTGAATGTTAAAAAACAGTCATTTTCTAGGCTAATAGGCATGGGATTTTCAAACAAATCAAACTGTTTGGCAGTGAGCAGTGATTTTAATAATGCTTTAAGTAAAAAATTAAAAATGCAAAGTTCCTTTTGAATAACATGCTTGGGGCATGCCCTTAACCTGCCTGTAAAGTGGCACATCTGCACGATGTATACGGCCCACTGCTGCAAAACTGAGATTTAGATATAAAAAATACTATTTAAATTGCTGGTAAATGATAGTTTACTTCTGTTTCGTGTTAATAAAAAAAAATCCTGCCGATCACAGACACGATTAACACCTGTCTCTCACTCCAATCCTCTAAACGTAAACAAAGGAGCAAGGTCTCCCAGGTTATATCATTGACCAAATATCAATTCAATCCCTGCACCTTTGTGCACATGGCCAGGGATTCCTGGTCATTAAATGCATAGGTCCATATTAAGCTACCCGTTGCTAAGGATGTGGCGGGTGCCGGTACTCGCTACTTTCTTCATAACCATTGACAAGAATAAAGAGAAGCTGTCATATATAGAAGTAGTAGAAATATGGTTACTCCGCTTCAGCCCCTGAAGAATTTCCCAGGTTAGGACCAGAGCACTTTTTGCGATTCTGCACTGCGTCGCTTTAACTGATAATTGCATGGTCGTGGGACGTTGTACCCAAACAAAATTTGCGTCCTTTTTTCCCACAAATAGAGCTTTCTTTTGGTGGTATTTGATCCCCTCTGCATCATTTCTGATCACCGCTATAAACAAAAGAAAAGCGACCATTTTGCAAAAAAGAAACAAATGTCTTACTTTATGCTAAAATTCAAATCCAAAAAAAATATAAAAAACATTTTTTTTCACCGGTTTTGGCCGATTTATATTCTTCCTCATATTTGTGATAAAAAAAACGCAATTGCCATTTATTGATTGGTTTGCGCAAAAGTGGCCACATTTATGGATGGTGAGAATTCATTACTGGGGTTTTTATTTTTTTTTTTATTTTTTACTAGTAATGGCGGCGATCTGTGATTTTTAGCGGTACTGCGATATTGCAGCGGACATGTCGGACATTTTTGACACTTTTTTGGCACCAATTACATTTATACAGCGATCAGAAATTTAAATGTCCACTGATTACTGTATAAATGTCATTGGCAGTGAAGGGGTTAACCTGCAGGGGGAGATCTAGGGGTTAACTATGTTCCCTGGGTGTGTTCTTTCTGTGGGGGGGTTGGGCTACCATGGGCATAAGAGATCTAACTGATGCCAGTGACAGGGATCAGTAGATCTCCCATGCCCCCACTAACAGAGTGGGGAACCACCGTGTTTACATCAGCGGTTCCCCACTCTTTTCCTCTGGCCGCTAATCACGGCTCGCCGGCGGACATCAGGTCCGCCCGAGCCGTTGGCACACTCCACAGGAGTACGGCGGGCGCGCGCGCCCCCTAGCAGCCATTTTCAGATCGCCGCCTTTTTACGGTGATTCGCGGCCAGCGTCCACACTACCGCCGTAAATAGACGTAGGCAGTGTGGAACTGGATATATGACATTTAGCAAAAGATCGGCGTAAAGGTGAACAGCCAAAGTACAATCCCAACTTGTGTTCAGACCAAATCTTGAAATCAGCTCTAGTTCTCATCCCTTTTGCCTTGAATCATTGATGCATTTTATTATGCATTAGCAGATATATGTTAGCAAAGGATTCCATACAATAATTATTATTTATATTTTGGTGGTATTTTGGTGGTGGTTAACTGCTAGGTGTTTTATCATTTTCATTTTTTCACAAAGCACTTTAAGCTTTACTTTAAATGGCATCTACTATTTAAGCAAGCAATATTCTTAATGTATATTTGTTTTATTTTTGCATATAACCCCAGAATCTAAATGTGACCACTTCTGTATATACCATGCATATCTGGTTTTTCACAATGCAATAAACTTACTTCCTCTATGTATGCTATTCCTTTGCCTGGAAAAAGCTCTGTATATCTCCTTAAAAACAACACCAATTCAAATAGATCACTGACAGCTAGAATCATCCAAAAAAAAAAGCATGTAAATAATGTACACTAGTGAAATGCCTGAGGATTGATTCTAAGCACTAAGGAAAAGCAATAAATTATATTCTAGTAAAGTATATTTTCTGTAGAGATACCTAACAGACTGTTCCATTTACTCTTATAGAAAAGGGTTCTTCTGTCCTTATTCTTTTTCTGTAGCACGCTATAATGAATATAATTTCCTCAGCCAGTAAGCTGCAAACGTGATGCTAAAAGTGAAAATTATGAATCTAGTTTTTATATAGTTTCTCAATTTTAAGGTTACTCTATTAACTCTAAATTGAAATCTGTAACTGCATAATCAGTGTCTTACTATCTGAAGCTTTGCATATAAACTGCATTGTACTGAAGAACTGGTCCTTACACATCTGTTTGTTGTTATTTTTAAACATTTGCTACTTGCTACTTTGAAAGCTAAAATTCAATTTTAAATTGCTGTTAACACATTTCTAATCATTATGCACATATTTGTTTATCCTCACAATTTGTGGTGGTTATTTCAGTCTATTATTTAATGACATTCATGGAGATAACTGAATGTTTCATTAATTGATGGCCCCACTTCTTCTGGTTAGCTGGAACACAAGCTGTCAGTAATAGGACAAAGTACAGTTTTATGAAAATGAACTTAAAACCAAATATTTCAAAAACAACTGCATTGTTCCCAGTCAATATCCACACTTCTCTGTGGACCCTCTTTAAGTTCCTCACTTAATAGAACCTTATGAGCACATATTAGTAGAGAATAATGCTTTCTGAGTTCCCAGTTCTCTCTGTGTCCTGGCATTTGTGGTGTTCTTCAGACCTCCATTGTCTTGCTATAATTGGCTTAGCTGTCACATGGTTATGCTGACTCCAGGTAGTGAACATCTCCCTCTATTGATGACTCAGAAGGATG
>BLSH010215661.1:1992956-2036398 GCA_018402905.1 Glandirana rugosa | reverse complement strand
TCCACAGGTGTACCTGGTAGGAGGCGTGATGGTAGGAGGCCCTGAATGTACACAAAAGTGAAAACACGTATTCGTAATGAAAAAAAATAAAAATAAAAATAATAAATAAAATAGGTTTTGATAAAATGTGACAGAGAAATTAAACAAAACCTTATTGAATTATCGATAATGTTCCCTACTTGTTGTAGGGAACACTGTCGTACTCGATACTGTCTAGGAGAAATACCTCTCTAGACCCCAGATAATCTGAGGTCTAGAGAGGAGACTGGAGGTTAATTTAGCAGCCAGGAAAGCAGCCAATCAGACTGATCTGTGTCTGATCGGCTTAATTGGAGGTCAGAGGAGAGATCTGGAGTCTAATAGACCCCAGATCTCTCCATAAAGAGGATCTGTCATAGCTCATGCTGTCACAAGGGATGTTGTTCATCCCTTGTAATAGCTATTAAGTTATTCCAAAACAAATTAAAGAGACAGTGTAAAATAGTTTTGGATAAAATAAATAATAAAAATAAAAATAAAAAAAAGTAATGCTTATGCACAAAAGTGAAAACACATGTAAGTCCCGGAGGATGGTAGTGCGGAGGATGGTCCATGTGGACACCTTTACCCTGGATGCTTGCATATTAGATGTCCCTGTTTTGATCATCAACCATGTGAGTTGCTAAATGTTGTACCTTTATTAAATGTAACCATATTGCTACACCTTGAGGCGCCTCTCTTCTCTTTTATTCTCAGTTGTGACATGACACTACTTGTATATCAAGATATCGCTTGTATATCAAGATAGAATGTATTAAAAACATTTTGCTTGTCTTGCAAAACACTCCCAAACCAAGTTACTCTCAAAGGGTTTTACTGTACTTAAAATAACAATACATTATACATTTTTTTTTAATCCTGATGAGCATTAAAAGCAATCTTCAGGCATCATAATGTCTATACTTTAAGATGGCTTAGTATGTGTTTACCTCTTCTGTGTAGTACTGTAATGTTGACGTTCTTAAAACAGCTTAAAAACAGTTCTTTTAGTTTTACCACATCGATTTTTTGCTGTACTTTAGGTGATATTATCACTCCTAGTTGCTAGGTCTTGTGTCATGTCTTTGCCCCGTCTACACATGGCCTTTCATAAAATGGTCTGCTGCAGCATCATCACAGACTGCTTATTGTAAATGGCAGGTTAGAGACCTGAGACCAGTGCTGGTGTCTGTCAGATCCGGAGTGCTGATGCTGGCAGGAGGCCAGAAGTACAGCAAAAGATGTACTATCTAGTGGAACTAAAAGAACTATTTTTAAGCTGTTTGAGGAGTGCTGACATTACACAGTGGAGGTAATCACACACTAATCTCTTAACCCTCTTAGTCTATGGAAATAATGGTGCCTGGGCTTTAAGCCGAAACCAAATAATAACAAGTATGAAATACAGCTGTAATTAAAAGGAACTAGGAAACATTTGTATGATACTGAATTGTATTGTCAGCTGGCTTATTATTTTATATCCAGCAAATGGCCTTATCTGTAAGCAATGTGTGTATATAAAATAGAATCATAACTGAGATATGGTGCCGTAGAAAGCAAAAGCAAAAATACAACATAGAGGAAGATGTCAGTTTTTGATTCATTACAAATTGGTTTTCCCTTAGCACACTGGGGGCTGCTGAATTTTCAGTTAAACGTTGCCGAATGGTTATTTCAAATCTAACCATACTGTCATGGGTTCTCATTCTAAAAAGCCATTATTTGAGAGCAGGTTAGTGACCTATACAATATTCCCAGTGTACAGACTTTACAGTGAAAACAACCAACTGGATTAGAAGTCTGAATGTAACAGTGACAAGAATTCCAAGTAGAAAAACCTCTTTTGATTTTGGGAAATCAAATGGAAACTACATGCACAGGCTGAGAAAATAGAAATCTCTAGCTTTACACTAGGCAATTGGGTTTCATTTATGATCTGCATGCTGCCTAGTTGAAAATCTCCACAGTTCTGTGTTATTTCAATTGCCACTATTTTTAGGAAACACATTTAATATCTGTTGTTCTGGGTTTGTAATATTCACATCCCAGAGTTACTCTGGAATTTTCAGGCTGCTTTATAGTTATTAAGGAAGTTCAGATACCTGAGAAGAATTAAAACTGCGCTACCATTCTACATAGTCCTGCCGCCATTTCCTATGGGTAAATGTATGAAGCAGTGAATGTGACATTCACCAAACAGTCAGTGCATGTGATTCTTCCTGGTGCATGTGTTTACACTGATTGATTTACCTGTAGTAATGAGTTGGTAAATGTTACATTCACTGTTTTTGAAATACGCTCTATTGTTGTTGTACAGTCTACAATAGATGTAGTTGCATTTGTTGACTTACAAAAGCAAAAAAAACAAAAAACAAAAGCTGTAGACTCTAGGCTTCTAGTTACTTTGGTAGCAGGTGCACTCACAGAATAAGAATATAAATGATACATACCAATGAAATATTGTTAGCTCTTTTAATTACCATAGCATGTTTCCTAGAAGTGTACACTTTTTATAAATCTTCCTCTAGTTTATATATATATATATATATATATATATTTTTTGCCATAATTACATACTGCATATCAGAACATCCTTCCTATGGTATTTTTTTTAGGCTAAATCGTTTAGTAGCCTAAACTGTAGTGGCATTGAGGACCTCAGGGTCAGTTATCTTCCTTCAAATGCTATTATTATATTCTTAACCTAACAATTTTCCTTAATATCCACATGTTCCAGATCTCTGTGTTTTTATTGTGCACAGAATAAAAGCTTTGTAACATATCCTGTACTCCTTGCAATTATTAAAGCGGAGTTCCACCCTAAAGTGGAACTTCCGCTGGTTGGATTCCTCCCCCCCTCAGGTGTCACATTTGGCACCTTTCGGGGGGGAGGGGGAAGAGGACACCTGTCTTTAGACAGGTGTCCTTTTCCACACTTCCGGGAGCTCTGGCCGGCGGACGCGGCCGCTGATGTCAGCAGCCCGGCTCCCTCCTTCCTGCTCGCTCTGCTTCTGGCCGCCTGGCCAGTAGCAGAGCACGGCAGAGCTCGCGCATGCGCAGTAAGGTGCCCGGCGTGAAGCTGTACTGCTTACACGTCCGGGTTCCCTTACCCACGATGGAGGTGGCTGCACCCGTCCCCCGATCCGAAGATCGGCGGCGGGTGCCGACATCGCTGGACTCCAGGACAGGTAAGTGTCCTAATATTAAAAGTCAGCAGCTACTGTATGTGTAGCTGCTGACTTTTCTTTTTTTTTTTTAGCCCTCGGACCTCCGCTTTAAGTCTGTAAGTGGTACAAAGGAAAAGATGACAGGAAATGGAATATACTCATATGAACACAGAAGTATAGGGATTTTGTGCTTGCAACTCAAATGGTAAAACAGCGCAAGCAAGAGCTGGTAGCAGCTTTCCCAGAAGTACAATGTGCACATAGAGCTAATATATTTAATATTTCTAGTAAACTATTCCTTTCAGAGTTTAGCCAGAACCAAATTAACTGTAGTTAATTTCTTCACTACAACCTAATTTACTGGTTACCACTGCATATCGTTTGGGTTATTCAATTCTGAACTCTACAGAAAGTGGGGGCTATTTACTTACACTGGAGAGTGCCAACTCTGGTGCAGGTCTACATAGAAACAAATCAGCTGCCAGGTTTTACTATCAAAGCTTAATTGAACAAGATGAAGTTAGAATCTGATTGGCTACCATGCACAACTACACGAGATCCTGAGAGCACCAGTCTTAGTAAATCTTCCCCAGTGAAACTAAAAGTGCTTAAACCACTCCAAGCACTTGCTGATTGATTACTGGGCTAATCCTCAAATTTAGCAGAACATGGTCTCGCTCAGTCTACTTTTAGTGAGCACTGCATTTCCACATTTTAAAGATGCTACAAATGCTCCATTAGCTCACACCTATGCTTCCCTTTCCATTACACTTTCACAGTCTTAGCCTTTGCCAGGCTTCTCTTATGGGGACTCCTTTCACTAATCATGCAAAGACAGAGTTGGACAGCAAGGGAAAAGCTCTTGCAGACCCAGTTGCAATGCTACTGCAAAGAGGTGTCCGTTTATGAAACTGTGATCAGGGTGATCCCAAGGATCACTGCTGATCACAGTTTATTTTTGGTTTATGAAGCAGAGATAATCGGGGGAGAACACATTCTCCGCTGATTATCTCTACACACAGAGAAGCTGTAACTGGCTGACCCAGAAACAGCCAGGTTATGAAGCTGCGATCTCCACACTTCACTGGCGATCTGGGTCAGAATTCACCCTCCCCAATTCACCAGCTCAGAGGTGGTGAATTGGGGGGGGGGGTGAAGAGAGAATCCCAGAAAAAGAGGAATATTATAGACTTCCTCCTGCCTTGTTCAAACCCCCCAACACAGTAGCCATGTCCCTCTGCCCTGTATGTGTATATATGTATATACATATATATGATGTGTGTGTATATATATATATATATATATATATATATGTATATATAATGTATGTGTATATATTTGTATATATAATGTGTGTGCGTGTCTATATATACATATATTGTGTGGGGGGACTAATAATTTTATTAACGATGTGGGCAGTCTCCTCTAAAAATGTCCGTTACTGAGCAGTGATAATTAGAGTTGATCGAACCTCTGGAAGTTCAGGTGCTGCTGGTTCGGCCGAACTTCGGGACAAAGTCCGGGTTCGGGTCCGGACAGGACCCCGAACTCCATTGAAATCAATGGGGATCCGAACTTTTAGGCACTAAAATGGCTGTAACAAAGTCCTGGAAAGTCCTAGAGGTCTGCAAAAGGAAGGAAAATGGGGGTAAGGGTCGGACAAGTGCCCTACAAAGAAATGGGGACAGGGAAATAACTTAAAAGCATTTTTAAACTAAAATCACATAAAAAAATCAAAAATGGAGGTGGATGTGGACCATCTTCAAACTGTGTGAGAAAAGTCTAAATTAGCGGCAGAAGCCATATCAGTGTTCTAAAATCATCTTCAAACTGTGTGTGAAAAGTCTAAATTAGCGGGAGAAGCCATATCAGTGTTCTAAAATCATCTTAAAACTGTGTGTGAAAAGTCTAAATTAGCCGGGAGAAGCCATATCACTGTTCTACAATCATCTTGAAACTGTGTGTGAAAAGTATAAATTAGCGGGAGAAGCCATATCACTGTTCTAAAATCATCTTCAAACTGTGTGTGAAAACTATAAATTAGCGGGAGAAGCCATATCAGTGTTCTAAAATCATCTTCAAACTGTTTGTGAAAAGTCTAAATTAGCCGGGAGAAGTCATATCACTGTTCTACAATCATCTTCAAACTGTGTGTGAAAAGTATAAATTAGCGGGAGAAGCCATAGCAGTGTTCTAAAATCATCATCAAACTGTGTGAAAACTATAAATTAATTTAGACTTTTCACACACAGTTTGAAGATGATTTTAGAACACTGATATGGCTTCTGCCGCTAATTTAGACTTTTCTCACACAGTTTGAAGATGGTCCACATCCACCTCCATTTTTGATTTTTTTATGTGATTTTAGTTTAAAAATGCTTTTAAGTTATTTCCCTGTCCCCATTTCTTTGTAGGGCACTTGTCCGACCCTTACCCCCATTTTCATTCCTTTTGCAGACCTCTAGGACTTTCCAGGACTTTGTTACAGCAATTTTCAAAACTTTTATTAAATTACCAGAACCCCGGACCCAGACTTTTTTTGAAAAGTCCGGGTTCGGGTCCGGGTCCTGGATACCCAAAAGTTCGGTACGGACCCGAACTTTACAGTTCGGGTTCGCTCAACTCTAGTGATAATTTATCACTGGTTAATAAACCGACATCTCAGTGATCAGTGAATTTCTGGTACTGTAATCTCGTTAGATCTCACGAGATTCCAGTATCAGGGGCATTCTCCACTGTGTGAACCGTTTGTAGATCACTTCACTTGACAAGAGGTGAAGCGATCTACACCGGTTCATAAACTGGAACCCAGAGGAGAGAAATCTCCTCTGTGAATGCCGGAGAATGAAGCAGTGAATTTTTTCCACTGCTTCATAAATGGAAACCTAAGTCTTTTACTTTTCTATGCATTCTGTCCTAATTTTCACTGCCACCAGGTGAGGCTACATTCTGTTACATGTGAGTGCTTCGCCGCCGCAGAGTGCCCCATAATGCATTGTGCGCAGATGGCACACACAGCTCTTCCCTGTTGAGAGGGCTCCCGCCGGCTGCATGCGTTTTGCTTTGACAGTTTGTTCATATGGCAGGGCAGGGCCACCCGGTAACGTAAGCAAGCGACCCCACCCCTTCTGATGTCATGTGATGTCAGAGGGGGCGGGTCACACGCTTATGTCACCTGTTGGTCCCGCCCTTCCATATAAATAAACTGTCAAAGCAAACAGCAGTCAGTCGGTGGGAGCCTTCCCATGGAGGATGAGCTGTTGTGGCTTTTTTTTCGGGTCCATTGCGCGGCGTGATTAACGATGGATTACAACAGGGGGACACTTAATTTTTCTTATTTTTTTTTAATAAAGGACTTGTCCCTAATTGTCTCCTGTGGTTTTTCTTTTTTGGCACTTTTTGGTGAATTAGTAGGGATACTAATTCACATGGGGGGCAGGATCTGGGGACCCCCTTATTAAAGGGGGCTTCCAGATTCCGATAAGCCCCCTGTCCACAGACCCCCACAACCACAGCCCAGGGTTGTGGGGAAGAGGCTCTTGTCCCCATCAACATGGGGACAAGGTGCTTTGGGGTGGGGGGCGCAGAGCCCTCCTGCCCCAAAACACCCATACTTGAGGGCATGTAGCCTGGTACGGTTCAGGAGGGGGGGTGGAGTGCTCTCTCATCCCCCCCATCCTGGCCAGCCAGGTTGCATGCTCGGATAAGGGTCTAGTTTGGATTTTAGGGGGAGCTCTGGTATACACTGGGGGGGGGCCCTACGCAATTTTTTTCAGTGATTTTTTTCTATATTGCCAGGAACCGGCAATACATTACAGTTGGGAGTAGTTTTAAATGACAATTTTTCCTTTACAAATGTGTCATTTTGCTCTGCCACTGTTCTAAACATCACAGAGGTGTGCCCATCTACAGGCAGACTAAGGAGACCCCCCAGGTACATTATTTAAAGTAATATTTCATTTTTATTGTTTTACTTTAAGCATTATTAAATCACTGCCCCTGAAAAAACAATAGGTTTAAAAACTTTTTTTTGCATCGATACAAGGGCAGGGCCTAGGGAAGGACCTGGGTCCCCATACACTTCTTATGGCAATAACTTGCATATAATCCTTTAACCACTTCAGCCCTGGAAGGATTTCACACTTTAGGACCAGAGCACTTTTTGCGATTCAGCACTGCGTCGCTTTAACTGACAATTGTGTGGTCGTGCGACGTTGTATCCAAACAAAATTTGCGTCCTTTTTTTTCACAAATAGAGCTTTCTTTTGGTGGTATTTGATCCCTTCTGCGTCATTTCTGATCGCCGCTATAAATAAAAAAAGAGCACCAATTTTGCAAAAAAAACAATATTTCTTAGTTTTTGCTAAAATACAAATCCAAAAAAATATAAAAAATGTTTTTTTCATCGGTTTTGGCCAATTAATATTCTTCCTCATATTTTTGGTTAAAAAATCACAATCGGCATTTATTGATTGGTTTGCGCAAAAGTTGCCACATTTATGGATGATGAGAATTCATTTCTGGGGTTTTTATTTTTTTTTATTTTTTACTAGTGATTACTAGTGGCGGCGATCTGTGATTATTAGTTGTACTGTGATATTGGGGCGGACATGTCGGACCATTTTGACACTTTTTTGGGACCATTGGCATTTATACAGCGATCAGTGCTATAAAAATGCACCGATTACTGTGTAAATGCCATTGGCAGTGAAGGAGTTAACCTGAAGGGGGCGCTCTAAGGGTTAACTGTGTTCCCTGGGTGTGTTCTAACTGTATGTGGGCTGGCAGGGGGAGGGGAGTGATCACGGCTTCCATATACAGGAAGCCTGTGATCACAGCCCTTCCCCCTCTGTCAGAACGGAGATCCGTGTTTACATACACGGACCTCCATTCTCTCACTGCGGGGGGGGGGGGCATCTTGGGTAGAACATTGGCGATCGAGTCCGCCGTACCCGATTCCTGCCCCCCGGCGGCGTGCGCTCACAGTACAAGTTATCGCAGCCGCCGTCATATGACGGCGGTTTGCGATAACGAGCCAACTTGTCACCTTCAGACGCAGGTCGACGGTCGGCAAGTGGTTAAAATGAGCACTTTTGATTTTTCATGTTTGGGTCCCATAGACTTTAACAGTGTTTGAATGTTCGCACAAATGTTTCGCCTGTTTGCATGTTCCGGTGCAAACTGAACTGGGGGGAGTGTTCGGCCCATCCCTTGTAAACACCGCGGCCTACCTGAGTATTGTTGCTGACCATGTCCATCCCTTTTTGCCTACAGTGTACCTATCTTCTGATGATTACTTCCAGCAGGATAATGCACAATGTCACAAAGCTCAAATCATCTCAAACTGGTTTCTTAACCACTTCAATACAGGACACTTATACTTCCTGCCCAGACCAATTTTCAGCATTCAGTGCTCTCACAATTTGAATGCCAATTACTCAGTCGTGCAACACTGTACCCAAACAAATTTTTTATCATTATTTTTCACACAAATAGAGCTTTCTTTTGGTGGTATTTAATCACATCTGGGTTTTTTATTTTTTGAGACATAAGTGAAAAAAGAGCAACATTTTTGGGGGAAAAAACACTATTCTTTTTTGTTTCTATGATAAAATTTTGCAAGTAGGTATTTTTTGTTCATAAATTTAGGCCAAAACCTATACTGCTACATATCTTTGGTAAAAATAACCCAAATATGTGTATATTATTTGGTTTGTGTGAAAGTTATAGAGTCTACAAGCTATGGTGCTAATCATTGAAAATGTTTCACACCTGATGCACTGGCGGTCTCTCTCATTTCTTGAGGCACTGAAATGTCAGGAAAATACAAATACCCCCCCAAATGACCCCCTTTTGTAAAGTAGACATTCCAAGGTATTTAGTATGAGGCATGGCAAGTTTTTTGAAGTTGTATTTTTCCCACAATTCATGGGAAAATTAAGAAATTATTATTATTATTTTTTTTACATAAAATTGGCATAACAAGTTTTTTCTCACACACAGCATATGCATTCTTCCAATTACACCCCAAAATACATTTTGCTACTCCTCCCGAGTATAATGATACCACATGTGTGCGACTTTTTCACAGCCTGGTCACATAGAGAGGTCCAACATGTAGGGAGCACCGTCGGGCGTTCTAGGAGCATATATTAGACACCTATTTTGGAAAGCAAACACCCCAATGTATATTCTATGAGGCATTATGAGTCTTTTGAATGGTTCATTTTTTTCCACAAGTCTTCGAAAAACATGGAAAGAAAATTAAAACGCTTTTATTTTTACACAACTTGGTCAATTTACAAGATATTTCTAACACATAGCATGTACATAGCAAAAATTACCTCCCGAAATATATACTGCTACTCATCCCAAGTATGGTGATACCACATGTGTGAGACTTTTACACAGCCTGGTTACATAGAGAGGTCCAACATGCAGGGAGCACCGTCAAGCATTCTAGGAGCACAAATTACACATAAAATTTCCTAAAGACCTGTTACACTTTGGAAAGACCTGGAGCACCAGGACAATGGAATTACCCAAAAAATGACCCCATTTTGGAAAGCAAACATCCCAGTGTATATTCTAGGAGGCATTATGAGTCTTTTGAATGGTTCATTTTTTTCGGCAAGTCTTTAAAAAAACGTGGAAAGAAAATGAAAACACTTTTAATTTTACACAAAGTGGTCAATTTATAAGATATTTCTAACACATAGCATGTACATAGCAAAAATTACCCCCCAAAATAAATTCTGATACTTGTACTGAGTAGAGTTGAGCGAACCCGAACTGTAAAGTTCGGGTTTGTGCCGAAGTTTGGGGTGTCCGTGACCCGGACCCGAACCCGGACATTTGAAAAAAAGTTTGGGTTTGAGTTCTGGGTTCGGGTATTTGATCACGCATGTTGAATAGCTGCAGGGCAGCCAATCAACAAGCGTTTCACTGGTTTGCCCTAGAAGCCATCACAGCCATGCCTACTAATGGCCTGGCTGTGATTGGCCAGTGCATCATGTGACCCAACCTCTATATGAGGCTGGAGTCACAGTGCTGCATGTCACATGCTCTCTGGGTAGTGTAGGGAGAGGATGCTGCCGGTGCTGTGAGGGACAGATTGCAGATAGATAGATAGGTAGAGATTACTACTACTACTGTTTTTAGGGACAGATTGCAGATAGATAGATAGGTAGAGATTACTACTACTGCTGCTTTTAGGGACAGATTGCAGATCTCATCCTGCATTACAGAAAGATCTGACTGGACTAGGTAGAGTCTACTGCTTAGAGGGACAGATTATTGTTCTAAAATCATCTCCTAGTTCTATAGGGTCAGGTTCCTGCTGTTGCTGTAAGGGACAGATTATTGTTCTAAATTCATTTTGCAGCCCTGTAGCACTTTCCAGGACTCTTTTACAGTAATTTTTGTGCCGAAAAGTTCAGGTCCCCATTGAATTCAATGGGGTTTGGGGTAAAGTTTGGGTCAAGTTCGGTACTGAACCCGGATTTTTTTCCGAAGTTCGACCGAACCCGAACATCCACGGGTTCGATCAACTCTAGTCCTGAGTATGGCAATACCACATGTGTGAGACAATTTATAAGACATTTCTAACACATAGCATGTACATAGCAAACATTACCCCCCAAAATACATTCTGATACTCGTCCTGAGTATGGCAATACCACATGTGTGAGACTATTACACAGCCTGGCCACATACAGAGGTCTAAAATTGAAGTAGTACCATCAGGTGTTCTAGGAGCATAAATTACACATCTAATTTCATTCCTACCTATCACACTTTTGAAGGTCCTGGGCCACCAGGACAGTGGAATTACACACAAAATGACCCCATTTTGGAAAGCAAACAACCCAAGGTATATTCTATGAGGCATGGGCTGAAGATAGGTACTCGGGTACTCTGATGGGCTGCAAATAGATACCCGTGTACTCCGATGGGCGGGAGACAGGTACTCGGGTACTCTGATGGGCTGCAGATAGGTACTCAGGTACTTTGATGGACTGCAGACAGGTGCTTGGGTAATCTGATGGGATGCAGATAGGTACTCTGTACTTTGATGGGCTGCGGATAGGTACTCGGGTACTCTCATGGGCTGAGACAGGTACTTGGCTACTTTGATGGGCTGGTGACAGGTACTTGGGTACTTTGATGAGCTGGCGACAGGTACTTGGGTACTTTGACGGGCTGCTGTCAGGTACTCGGGTACTCAGATGGGCTAGTGACAGGTACTCAGATGGGCTGGTGACAGGTACTCGGGTACTCAGATGGGCTGGTGACAGGTACTCAGGTACTCAGATGGGCTGGTGACAGGTACTCGGGTAATTTGATGAGCTGGTGACAGGTACTCGGGTACTTTGATGGGCTGGTGACAGGCACTCGGGTACTCATATGGGCTGGTGACAGGTACTCAGGTACTTTGATGAGCTGGTGACAGGTACTTGGGTACTCTGATGAGCTGATGACAGGTCTGCGGGTACTCAGATGGGCTGGTGACAGGTACTCAGGTACTTTGATGAGCTGGTGACAGGTACTCGGGTACTTTGATGGGCTGGTGACAGGTACTCGGGTACTCAGATGGGCTGGTGACAGGTACTCGTATGGGCTGGTGACAGGTACTCAGGTACTCAGATGGGCTGGTGACAGGTACTCAGGTACTCAGATGGGCTGGTGACAGGTATTAGAGTATTCAGATGGGCTGGTGAAAGGTACTTGGGTACTTTGATGGGCAGGTGACAGTTACCTTGATGGGGTGGTGACAGGCACTCGGGTACTCATATGGGCTGGTGACAGGTACTCAGGTACTTTGATGAGCTGGTGACAGGTACTTGGGTACTCTGATGAGCTGGTGACAGGTACTCGGGTACTCAGATGGGCTGGTGACAGGTACTTTGATGAGCTGGTGACAGGTACTCGGGTACTTTGACGGGCTGGTGACAGGTACTCGGGTACTCAGATGGGCTGGTGACAGGTACTCGTATGGGCTGGTGACAGGTACTCAGGTACTCAGATGGACTGGTGACAGGTACTCAGGTACTCAGATGGGCTGGTGACAGGTACTAGAGTATTCAGATGGGCTGGTGAAAGGTACTTGGGTACTTTGATGGGCAGGTGACAGTTACCTTGATGGGGTGGTGACAAGTATTCGGGTACTCGGGTACTCAGATGGGTTGGTGACAGGTACTCAGATGGGCTGGTGACAGGTACTCGGGTAGTTTGATAGGCAGGTGACAGGTACTCGTGTACTCTGATGGGCTGGCAACAGGTACTCAGGTACTCAGATGGGCTGGTGACAGGTACTCGGGTAATTTGATGAGCTGGTGACAGGTACTCGGGTCCTTTGATGGGCTGGTGACAGGTACTCGGGCGGCAGGTACTTGGGTACTCAGATGGGCTGGTGACAGGTACTTAGGTACTCTGATGAGCTGGTGACAGGTACTCGGGTACTCAGATGGGCTGGTGACAGCAACTCGGGTACTCTGATGAGCTGGTGACAGGTACTCAGATGGGTTGGTGACAGGTACTTGGGTACTCGGGTACTCAGATGGGCTGGTGACAGGTACTCGGGTAATTTGATGAGCTGGTGACAGGTACTTGGGTACTTTGATGGGTTGGTGACAGGTACTCAGGTACTCTGATGAGCTGGTGACAGGTACTTGGGTACTCTGATGAGCTGGTGACAGGTACTGGGGCACTCAGATGGGCTGGTGACAGGAACTCGGGTACTCTGATGAGCTGGTGACAGGTACTCAGGTACTCAGATGGGCTGGTGACAGGTACTTGGGTACTCGGGTACTCAGATGGGCTGGTGACAGGTACTCGGGTACTTTGATGGGCAGGTGCCAGCTAATCGGGTACTCAGATGGGCTGGTGACAGGTACTCCGGTACTTTGATGGGCAGGGGACAGGTTCTCGAGTACTCAGATGGGCTGGTGACAGGTACTTGGGTACTATGAGGGGCTGGTGACAGGTACTTTGATGGGCTGTTTCAGCAGGACCTCAGGCACACCCATTACAGGCCAGAGATCACAGGCCCCTGAATGTGCAGTAAAGTACTTTAATGCTAACCAGGCCTTGATGGACTACAACTCCCAGCCCATCCTCTTCCAGGTCCCATCGACCTGCTCTCTGGTAGTGACTCTCCTTTCCCTTGACTGGTTCCCAAGGCTCCCACAGACTGTCCACCATTCCTCTCCCAGCCTGCTCCAGCACATTCTCCTCCAGTCCCAGGGACTATCACTCACCGCATCGGTGGATACTTTAAAGTCTCTCACACCTCCTGTAGCATCTCCGCTGTTCTCCTCTTCCTCTTGTGCTGCTCCAGGAATCACTCTCCTTCCTGGCTGCACCCGAACCCCCAGGCCCCAAGGTCACCCTCCCCAGAATTGGGGCAACCTCCCGGGTAGGGGCCTGCACCACAGCGCCTCTGCTACATCTCCAGACTTCCACCCGACACTACTCCTCCCAGATTGGGCTGACTCTGAGTATTTAAGGAGGCCTGCCCCCTGCCAACCCTGCTTGGGGATTGGTCAGGATCCAGGGGAGGGGTGGAAAGAGTGCCCAGAGTCACAGCTAAACCATAAACATTTTTTCTTTATTTTGCTTGTGGTATATACAGTAGAATCGAGACAACGCATTTCGGGGGATCAGAGACTCCCCTTCCTAAGGGCTATTAAAAACAAAGATAAAAAATGGACACAATATATATATATATATAAATCAACAAATTGCAAAGGGTTAAAAGTATTTCTACTCAATGATATCATAATTCTTATTTCTGTTCTAAAAAACGGTAGATCAATTACAAAGTATGAAACTCCAAGCAATATAAAATCTCAAACAATATAAACAATATAAGATCCTCTCAAAGGTTGATTAATTCCATCAGGAGTTAGGTCCAAAATGTAGGGTTTCAAAAACAAAAAAAAATGTTTTTCTTTAATGAATTGTTCATTGTGAACATAAAAAACTGCTTCATGATAGTAGTGTATATATAGTAACCTTTTCTAAAAAAGGACTCTTTATTTATTTATTGGACTATGAGCTTAGTCATAGATGGTGTTACTAAAATGTTGGTAGCTGATTGTAGTTATGCAGTTATTCTAATATGCATCACTCCTGTGGCCTTCGTATCTAAAAAAGGAAAACATACCTTGTATTGATGGAAAAGTAGCTATGGTGAGGAATGTGAAGGGGGGGCTGGAATGGGACGGCCAAAGTGCGAAAGGTGTCAAGGTGTAGCGAAGAGAGGGAGGGGGAAAAAGGGGTGATGAGGGGTGATGGATGGGTATGGAGAGGGGAAGAACAGTCCAGAGTGGGAACTGGGATGAGGGGGGAGAGCACAAAGCTGGTGTGTGTGCAAACTCCCGAAAGGAGACTCAAGGACAGGCGGAAAGACCAGGAGCGTCTCCACCTAGGGGAGAGGTGGAGAGCATGTGTCCTGGGTGTGTAGCGGTGTGCAAGCAGTGGGGACCGATAGGGGAAGCCGGAGGTTTACACTCCACCCGTAGCAGAGAGCCAGCGGTATGGAGTGGAGTTCTCGGGTGGAGGTTACTGAGAAGGATGGACACAGCTGCCGGGATCATCCAGCCAGAAGTGACAGATTCGCTGATGGAGCTGGAAAGCATGAGAGCCAGATGCCTGCCCTGCGATGGGTGACCGGAGAGCGATGCGGTGGTGTAGGAAAACCCCCCATTTGCAGGAGGAAACCTTGGGATAATGGAGAGCTGAAGATAAAACCAACCTAGCGTGAGGCTGAGATCAGTCTGGCGTAAGCCACGGGGTCAGCTGCGGTAGCGCCGAAGTGTGGAGTCTGCCAGATAAGTGGAGATGGGGGTGTGAGTGGGAGGGACTGGGTGGAGGAACCAGGGGGATGTTATGGGTTTAACCCTATGAGCACGGGGACAACCCGGCGGACATAATTGTATGTGCGGTGGCACCAGATCATGGAGTGAGATCAATGGACAGGGCACGGATGGGGAAAAAAAAAAAAAGGACTGGTGAGGGAACTGGAGGCTAATGTATGTGCAGCTCCCGGGACCCCAACCTGAAGGGGGTGTGGGAGTTGCATAGGGCATAGTCTCCACTGGGGGGGTGTGTAGTGAATGCATTCAGCTGGGACAGAGGATAAGGATGGTTGTACAGCAAACTCCGTGGGTTGAAAGTAGAACAACCCTACCGGGGATGGAAGAAAATGGGTAGCCTATATCCAAAATAAAACTGTATAAAAAAACAAAAAAAAACGAATGTTTGAAACTTGATTGATTGTTCTTTTCCAAAAAAAAATTAATAGATATTTCCAACTGGGAAAGGTTGGAAGTGCAGTTGGATCCTGCCTATGCCTAGTACTAATATGACTCTATTGCCTCGTTGAGTCCATTGGGAATGAGGGTGTTCAGCTGGTATATCCAATAAGATTCTCTTTGACAGAGTCTGGTAAACCAGTTGTAGTTGATGGATTCCGGGATCTGTTCTATGATCGTGGCCGTGATCAGATCTGGGTTGCGCTCGTGATGCAGAGAGAAATGGCGGGACATGCTGTGTTCCCAAAATGCCTTTTTGATATTGGATCTATGTTTATTGAATCTTTGGCGGAAAGGCCTGGATTGTCCTTCCGACATATTGGAGGTTGCATGGACAAGTCAATACGTAAATTATGTATTGAGAAGAGCAATCCAGATGAGAAGTGATGGGCCAAGTCTGCCTGCGGTTAGTGGATTGAAAGGTCCTAATTCCGTTGTGGAGGATGGAACAAGAGAGGCAGCGATTGGGGATGGTTAGGGCTCCTTATAACACTTCCGATGGCTCCACCCATCTCCCAGCTCTCTGAACAGAAAACCTTCTCCAGGTTTCTAGAAAGAAGTGGGAGGTTCTGGTGACCTCATCTGTTAAGTCCACCCAATTCTCCCTGAGCTTCTCCTCCCAGCCCAGTTCAAAACATTCAGTGCTTGCACATTACAGTCAGGCCTGACTAACTTTACCTCTCTTAGCCAAAAACCCTGTTAGAAAACGCACCTATAATATGGGGGTGCTACACTAAACTCTTTATTTAGTATTCAGAATCTAGGCCACTGGCATATATAATACAGCTGCTTCTAAATAGAATCCAATAACAGTCCAGGAAGCATGAATGGGAAAAGCACGAACCAAAGCAATGACATTGGTACCCAAGCAGTTATCTGAAATTCTCAGTAAACTTTGTAAGAGATTTAGTCATCACATTTACCTTGAATTAAAGCTGTAAGGTTTAAGGTGCCACCCCTGCTGACTTTTTTTTAAAGTTTATAGAAACCCCAAAACAAACCCTTTATATTGCATCTTACTAGTTCTTGGACGTGGCAGCTGGTTTATTTTTCTTTTTCAGGTCCTGTTTGTGTCCAGGGCTGGTCTTTCACATGTAATCACTCCATGTGTGAGGACATGCAAGCAGTCATGAATAGCTGCAGGCGCTCCCCATAATTTCAGTGGGGCTTCTGCCCACATCTAATCGCAGGGAACGCCTGCTGAGTCTCCTGCATTTAACTGCAAACGGTCCATTCACAGGTGTTAATGGAGCCTTAAACAGTATCTCACAAAAGTGAGTACACCCCTCACATTTTTGTAAATATTTTATTATATCTTTTCATGTGACAACACTGAAGAAATGACACTTTGCTACAATGTAAAGTAGTGAGTGTACAGCTTGTATAACAGTGTAAATTTGCTGTCCCTTCAAAATAACTCAACACACAGCCATTAATGTCTAAACCGCTGGCAACAAATGTCAGTACACCCCTAAGTGAAAATGTTCAAATTGGGCCCAAACTGTCAATATTTTGTGTGTCCACCATTATTTTCCAGCACTGCTTTAACTCTCTTGGGCATGGACTTCACCAGAGCTTCAGAGGTTGCCACTGGAGTCCTCTTCCACTCCTCCATGACGACATCACAGAGCTGGTGGATGTTAGAGACCTTACTCTCCTCCACCTTTTGTTTGAGGATGCCTCACAGATGTTCCATGGGGTTTAGGTCTAGAGGCATGCTTGGCCAGTCCATCAGCTTTATCCTCAGTTTCTTTAGCAAGGCAGTGATCATCTTGGATGTGTTTTTGGGATCGTTATCATGTTGGAATACTGCCCTGTGACCCAGTCTCCGAAGGGAGGAGATCATGCTCTGCTACTGTATGTCACAGTACATGTTGACATTCATGGTTCCCTCAATGAACTGTAGCTCCCCAGTGCCGGCAGAACTCATGCAGCCCCAGACCATGACACTCCCACCACCATGTTTGACTGTAGGCAAGACACACTTGTCTTTGTACTCCTCACCTGGTTGCCGCCACACACGCTTGACACCATCTGAACCAAATAGATTTATCTTCATCTCATCAGACCACAGGACATGTTTCTAGTAATCCATGCCTTTACATAAAATAAACCAGAAGTAATGGGTCTGGCGCTGCTGCCTGATATAAAGTGAATAAACATGCAAAAAATTGTGCAAAGGTGCAAAATTGTTTATGATATAAGTAATCAATCACTAAATAAATAAATTGCACAATACAAAATAAACCAATCACAAAGCCCTGTGTACAAGAAATAGCAGATGTGAAATCCTAGATCTGCTAAAAAAAAAAGTTCCAAAGCTATAAATAAACAATCCGTGATCCAATCCTTGAGTGATAGATTAAATAAATGCCTCACAACCTTATATCATCTCCAACATGAAAACTTTGTGCTTTACGCATGTAAGCTCATTAGCCAGCCGCTCCTTCCATCCCACGGATGATTCCACTGCTATGATGGTGTGTTAACAAAGAGATGATCCAGCTCTTCAATTGGTACGGTTAATCATTGAGCAGGCTAGGACACAGCCTCATCCATGAGCGCCAAGCTCATCTCCCATGTCACTTCTGGTGTACTGTCAGCCAATCCTGGCGCGTATCGTCACAGTCACGTGACTTTCCTCTGATGACGTTACGTGACTGTGATGACAAAATGGCTAATTGGGCCCAAATTGGACATTTTAACTTAGGGGTGTACTCACTTTTGTTGCCAGCGGTTTAGACATTAATGGCTGTGTGTTGAGTTATTTTGAGGGGAAAGCACATTTACATTGTCATACAAGCTGTACTCTCACTACTTTACATTGTAGCCAAGTGTAATTTCTTCAGTATTGTCACATGAAAAGATATAATAAAATATTTACAGAAATGTGAGGGGTCTACTCACTTTTGTGAGATACTGTAGGAATGCTGACTGTCCCTTAAACCAAGCTGCTAGCAGGCTTCAGCAAACTTTCAGCAAGCTTCAAGTAGCATTGAAATCTGGTAGCAGCTTGTGTAAAGTGGTAATCAGCACTCCCATTAAGATCTGTGTTTTAACATTCCCAAACTGAAGCTGGATTTGTCTTTTAAAAGCTTCAACAAAGCTTTCTGAAAGCTTTACAAATGCTTTGTAAAAGTTTGCTGTTCACACTGCACTTATACAAGCTATACAAGTAAATGTGAACAAAACCTACAGCTGCTGAGAAACTCTTGCTATTGTTGTCAACTTCACTGATGTCAGTATCAGGGGCTTTGTAGAAAGCCACGGCTACTATCACACTCAGGTCCAAATAGACTCAAGAGCTAATTCATTAATGGCACAGCTTCCTGCAAAGCATACTGCTGATACTAACAGCATTGAGGCAGACAAGAGGAGCTGCTCGCACAAAGTTAGCTGTAAAAGTGGTGGTGCGTGGATAGATGAGTTGGCTGAAAGGACTGACACTTCCAGGAGTGTCAAATTTCTATAAACTTTGCATAAGTTTTGCAAAAAAATATAATAGGAACAAAGAATGGACACAAGGATGTATTATTTTTGCTAAAAGGATTTAAATTAAAAAAAGATAAACCTGGTTCCAGGGTCTCTTTAAATATAAAAATGCTCTATTATAAAAGGCAGATGCTGTTGAAAAGAAAGTGAAGACAAACCAGTAAAAAAGGACTTAATATTCAAAATAATTATGTTGTTCTTAGCCGCAATTTGCTATTTGTAGAAAATTGCAGTTCAATAATAATTTATAGGGACAAATCACTAAGCTATTATGATTGCTATTTGCTATAATGATTATTATTGAGGCTGAAAATAATAACAGTTATAGTGAATAATGCATGTGTTATAGTCTAATAAATTAAATTTTATAATTGTCTATACTAAGAATCGTTTTTGAATAAAGAAACAATCACTGTAAGAATGAGTGAATGTCATAAGCCAAAGTATTGGTAAGACGCATATATGAGCATTAGGTGCAAACAATTTCACTATTCATATTGAAATTCACTAATTGGAAAAGCTGTAAATGACAGGTAATGCCAATTTAGCCCTGATATTCCAGTATTTGCACAATGCTAGCTGTTACTTAAAGCATATCTATTATCAAAATGCCAAATCATATTACTTATTTTGTAAAAATCCCTACACATTCACTTCCTTGAATACTGTGACATGTATTCACTATGCCCTGTGGGTAGGCACTGATGTGCCACACCTTTCACAGAGCCTGCCTTTTGAACTGCAGAAGGGCTCAGAAGAGGAGATTCAGGAGACAGAGTCAGTACAGGAATCACTGCCTGCAGGCAGCAAGGTACCTTATATGTAGTTCATATAAATTGAAAGAAAACAGCAAGGGAGATGATGCAAAACATGCAGGGAATCCAGGAAATTGTGAAAAGAGATGACCATCAGACAGGCAACACTCACAATTTGAAATTATTTTTTCAAGTGAGCTTATATTAGATTGTCAAAAATAATTATTGTTTGTATTGTTATTACAATGTTAACATTAAAAAATGAATGTGTATGCTGTGACCCTAGATTTCTTTCAAAACTCCATTAAAGCTTTGAAAAACATTTAAATAAATTGGGCAGGAGTTCAGTAGTTTAAGGCAATGTTTCTCAACCTTTTTTGTCAAGGTACCCTTCAAAATTATGCATCTCGAGGCGCTTCATTCTAAAATTTAAGAAACAAAACTACTAGTTCTACAATATCCACATGCTTAGGACAGCCAACATTAGAGGCAATTTTTCCTTATAAAGCACACACACTGTTGCACACTGGTACTGACTACTATTCCAATGTTTCTCTTCTCCCTCAGTTTCTACCTCACACTCAGCTAATGTGACCCCAGTGCTGACAAAGGGGGGAAGGGTAAACAAGGATGCTGTGCAGGTGCCCGACAACCCTTCTTATCAACCAATCATGTCATTGATTGTTAGGATGCTGGTGGCTAGAAGGTTGTAATGGTGTACAATGAAGACCTGTGGCTTTGTGCAACTGAAGGGCAATCTTCACCCACACTCTGGTTTGTATAAAATTTTTGGGCAATTTTCAAGCATGTTGCCAAGGCTCCCCTGCAAAAATATGCAGGCACCCCAGGTTGCTTGGGCACCCTGGTTAAAAAAAAAGACTGGTTTAATGAAATGGATCCATCCACTCAAAGTAGTTCAATGAGAAGTATGGCCATAGTTTTATTGGCCATACTTCTCTTCTGGGTCACAGAAGTGTACTTGGTTTTGCTATCTTGTGACCCAGGCTTTGGAAGGATCCTGACCATATTGTCGGGATCCATGCAGCTGTCTGATTGACAGCTGACTCTGGCTCTCTGTGTGTAGGTAAGAGTCAAAGTGGTTGTGCCCCTCCCCTGCCTGGCATTCCAGTGAGCACTGGAGGGGTAGAGTAGAGAGCAATGACTGTCAGTCACTGCTCTCCACTCTAAGCAGGCTCAGAACTCCTGTTGTTACATGTATCTCTTTATAGGGCTCTTTAAATATCTAGCTAATAAAGTTTTGGCATAAAACAGAGATTTACCATTTCTCAGATGTAAATTACGTTACAACTATGATTTCCCTAAAAAAAAAAAAAAAAAAACTATTTCTAAAAGCAAATGTTGCATTGTTTACAACTGACTAATAAGTGTCTGTTGTGTAAGAAATCCTTCCAAGAAAAAAACTAGTTACTGATGGGTTAGTGAAGATCTTCAGTTAAATTGGGACCTTTTTAAGTTCTTGCAACATGTCTGCAAAATGTCACAAATGCCTATATTTATGCTCAGAACATATTCCTCCTCCTGTAGCAACTGTTCAATCATATACAGATCATCTAAATTCTCACAAATTTAAACCGAAGTCTGTTATGCATGCTGTGTTTGATTTACTGAGCTCTGTTAGGTATTTAGAAGTGTTTATATAGTTTTTATTCAAATTTCCACCAACTGTGCAAATAAAGCAACAGTATATTTATGTGCATATATATACACATTTTCTCTGACTAGCTATTCTATACTTTAAATATGTAAGCTATTTACACCAGCAACAGCGCCTTTAAATATAATGGTTTACATACATTTAGTTGGCACAGGTTGTTCTGTCACAGAGAGCTAAACCTTCCTGCTCCACAAACTTCAGATACCTTATTTCTTTGATCTTAAATTTACTAGAACAAGCCAGGTGAAACCACAAATTGATAAAATAAACATCAGTCAGTACAAATTTGCATATGATAAAGAAACAATGCTCTATAACACAGAATGTGATAACAAGAACTCACTATTTAAGCTCACTGAGGGGTGATGGTGAGGGATTGAAGAAAAATGCCTTTCTGTCTTGCTGTAGAAAAAAAATGGAAGCGGACTCCCTTCCTCTAGAGAATTCTCCCAGAAGGCACTGGTTCCTAACAACTTTATTGACACATTCTAAGAGAATACAACATGTAACCATTTAAAACAGCAAAGCTATACCAGAAAGGGAACAGTAGGTGGCGCCTGCACTCTGCATATAACTAGCTTAGTGTAAATCAAGAGAATCCAAAATGTTATTTTATGCACATAAACACAAGTAAAATGAATAGAAGCCCAGTGGGTAGAACACTCCCTGTCTGACGTCAGGTGATGTCACAAACAGAGTCTTCTGCAGAAAGCAACAGAACAAGTTCAGCCACTGGTCTTAGGAATACTTTGGCCTCATTCTGCTGGAAGATCTTGACTTCAACTTTACGGACATATTTGTCCTCACTTGGCAGTACTCTGGTGACCAGACTTGAAGGCCACTCATTCCTTTGTGTCTGGCAATCTCTCATGAGCACAACATCACCAGGTTTAAGATTAGGTTTTCCAATGTGCCACTTTCTCCTTGGTTGAAGAGTGGAGATATATTGTTTCCCCCACAGACTCCAGAAGGTATTGGCAATGGTTTGTACTTGTCTACACTGACGTTTGTACAGGTCCTTTTCGAAAAACTCTCCAGCTGGAGCACTAACAAGGCCAGTCTTTTGAGTGAGTAACATAGCAGGTGTGAGAATGACTGGATCCTCATAGTCACCTGAAATTGATGTCAAAGGTCTGGCATTAATGATGGCTGTGACCTCTGCCATAAAGTTCACTAAGCATTCATGGGTAAGCCTTGCAGTTCCCACTTTCAAGAAAATGGAGTCCAGAATTCTGCATGCTATGCCTATCGTCCTTTCCCAAACACCTCCCATGTGAGAAGAGTGAGGTGGGTTGAAAGTCCAGGTGCAGCCTTGCCTACTCAAGTATCTTTCTAGACTGAGAGTTTCCAAGTTGGAAGGCATTTGCAGTTCCTTTGCTGCTCCTACAAAGTTAGAACCTCTGTCAGAGCGAATGAGTTTCACTGGGCCTCTGATTGCAATGAAATATCTAAGAGCATTAATGAAACTTGAAGTGTCCATTGATTCAATCACTTCAATATGGACAGCTCGGATAGACATGCAGGTGAATATGACTGCCCAGCGTTTACTGTTTGAATGTCCCCCTCTGGTGTACCGGGAGGTGACAGACCAGGGACCAAAAATATCAAGTCCAACATTAGTGAAAGGTGGATCCATGCAAAGTCTGTCAGATGGTAAATTTGTCCATCTTTTGTGTCTGTAACATTCCACAAAGTTTACGGCAGATAACACACTTGAAAAGGAACTTGCTCACACATCTTTTAGCTCCAACTATCCACAGACCAGAAGCTCATAAAGCTCCTTCAGTAAACAGTTGGTCCTGGTGTTTTGTTTGGTCGTGGTAGTGTTGAATGTGTAAGTAGGCAATATGATGGTGACCTAGAATCATTAAGGATGTTTCTCTGAAAACTCGAACTTGCCATCTTTTAAAAGGCCTCCTACTCTCAACAGGCCATTTACATCAAGGATTGGATTAAGCTTCCTTAAAACACTGTCTTTAGGAACAGGTTTCTGGTTGGCAATTCACTTAATTTCTTTGGCAAAGACTTCTCTCTGTACAGCAGAGATTATCCTGTTCTTAGATTGTTCTAGGTCAGCTACTGTGTAGACCTTTTTACAATGGTGCCAACCTCCGCAGTTGTCATGAGTTAGTGAATCACTTTTGTAGGACTGAGATATGTGGATTAGGCAAGTCATAGCTCAAACAAGTGACTTCCAGGTGGAGAACCTGCTAAAACAATGGGTTTTAAACTGGTTGAGAAAAGTTGTTGTAACTGAGGTAGAAACCTGAGGGTGGATTTCCTGATCCTTGTCTGCATCTATTAAATCAAATGTGGAAAAGTCATTAGTGTTGCAGTCTGGACTGTGCAGAAAGGTGGGATCTGTGAACCATGAAGTACTTTCAAGGCGACTGGCTGCAACAGATCTGGTTGCTAAGTCTGCAGGATTGCAGTCTGTAGGCACAAAATTACATTGTTCTGGGTGGGTGGACCTCCTTATCCTCAACACTCTGTTATTGACAAGTATAATTAAGTACCAGCATTCCTCTAAGTCTTTGAGGTTTGGGGCTATCTCTGCATGACCTTTCTTGAATATTTTTTCCATGAAGGAAAAGAAGTGTTCTTTCATCTCTGGCTTGCTTTGAAGAATGTGTCTTAGGGAAGTCGTCTTTGTGGCCTAAAGAGGAGAGGTGTAATCCAGCTATTAGACTCATTTTCCTTTATGCTCTTTTCCGTAATTTCCAGGAAGAGCCTATCCTCAATGTACATTGCTACCTGATTGTCCTCCTTTGCTCTCCTGAACACTGTGCATAGCTCATATTAGGAATATTTGATGATAAAAATATAGGTTGGTATCATTTAATTTTGGTACTGTAACATTTTATCTTTCAAATGTATATATCAGTATGGTATATTTTTGCATCTTCCACCGTGCTATGTCTGTTACTACAAGTTGTCCCATATATTGGACAAGTGAGAGGTTACAGCACAGCACTATTGGATAGGAAAAACAAGAAAAACAGGGAAAATGAAAATAAAAATAAAAATGAAAATAAAAATGAAACTAAAGGTAGAAGAAGCAAGAGAAAAAAACAAAGTAAAACACCTCTGCAAGATGAAGGATTCTATTCATAAAAGTGGGTGATATCCCACTCATAGTTAGGCAAAGGCATTCGTATCTGAAAAAAGAAAATCCAAAATGCTTCTTTTGCAGAGAAGTTTAAACACATCTCCCCCTCTGCTGGGGATATTTACTTTCTCCAAAATCTGTACTCCCATCGCTGTAATGTCCCCTCCATGAGCATCTTTGAAGTGTCGTCCCACACTAGTGGATTTGTCTCTATCGTTCTCCACACTATAAAGGTGCTCATAAAACCTATCCCTCAACCGCCTAGTTGTACGAACAATATATTGCCTATAACAAATCCTACATGTAATAATATATACAACATATTTCATGTTTGCAATTATAAAAGGATTGAATTTTATGTTTTTTATTGGTTGAATGGGAGCGGACAATGTCTCCTCCAATAATGTGGCTACAACAGGGGCAATCTCTACTTCCACATTAAAAATTGCCTCTAAAATGAACATATGTGGGGGACTGTTTTTTGACTGGTTGACAGAGGCTAGGGGATAGATGACTGCCTAGGGATGGGGCTCGTTTTGATATTACATTAATTCCATTGCTCAGGAGATCAGCACATGTCTGATCTCCATAGAGTATAGGTAAGTATTTATGTGCAATCTGTCTGATTTCTCCAAACTGCAGGCGGTGGGGTGCTTAAAGTTAATTTATTATTGTTATACATTCCGCCTCTCCCATCCTTTTTTCCCCCACTAATGTCGCTACCCTTCAATAGATCAGTTCTATTCTTAGAGTTAGCAATACTGATGGCTCTGTTTAACATCCATCGCGGATATCCTCTCATCAGAAATCACTGGTATAATGCTGAAACTTGTTTGTTATATGTCTCCTGGGTGATACACACACAACGGATCCTTAAAAATTGGCCCACGGGGATCCCCTTGATGGTGTGTCAGGGATGCCCTGAACTGGCCATCAACAAAGTGTTCCCTGAAAGGGGTTTCCTAAAAAGATCTGTATTGACATTAGTACCTTTTACATTTAAATGGACATCCAAAAAATCTATCTCATCTTTATTCATATGTCCTGTAAATCACAAATTCATGTTGTTATAATTAAGGTACCCCAAAAAAGACTCTAAGCAACCCAGTCTATCATCCACTATAAAGACCAAATCATCTATAGAAAAAATAGATGTATGTCATTTCTGAATGGATTGTTGGATCCATATATGTATGTGCGTTCCCACCAACCCATAAATAAGTTGAATGGAAAGTGGTGTAACCGCGCTAAGCTAAAAGGTTAGAAGGTTAAAAATCAGGGTGAGCAGCCATAAAACGACCAAACCAATCGTAAAAGTGTTAAAATTGTAGAGATAGCGCTAAACCCAATATTGTTTGGAGATAGGAGTCAACCTATAATGGATAGTCAGACCATATAAACCATAAGACTTAAGCTAGAAATACAGTGAGAAATAATCTACTGATTACATAGATAGTCCACAAAGGGTAACATGATAAATATTATGGGGTGAATTGAGCAAGGCAAAGTGCTAATATAGTGCAAAATCAAAAAGATAAATGATATAGGTGCTAAAAAAATATAGTCCAAAAAAATTAAAATTAAAATTTGCCGGAGATGTGCAACTGTATGATGTTCCAAAGTGTAAAGTTCCACAGATTTGGCTTGTATAAATTAGTATGTGCAAAAATCTCAAGTGTTCCAAATAACATCAGTGACTCATCAAGGTGCAAAGTGGTGTAGCAAAAGTAGTGGCAAAAATTTGTCTAGATGGTCCAACCCCTTACAGAGTCAAGGCTTACCAGATGGGAGATATATTTGCGACTGAATATATAGTGGACCAGAGCCTCTCGGTATGGAAGGGTCACGTCACACTGTCCACGGGCAATCAATAGTCCTGTGGGATGGAAGATCGTCACACAATCCTGCACGCGTCCGTCCACTGTGTCCAATAGGGGTGGTCCTTATCCTAACGCCAAAGGGCACGGGTGGTCCGGTACCGGGCTCAAATTTGTGGAGAAAAGAGGAGACTCTCCATTGTGTAAAAACCTCTATCATGAGGTAACAACTGCAGATCTGTACATTCAGATGGGGGAAGGGCGGTCCCGGTGTCCTGAGGGTCACAGCTGACAGTCAGACTGACTCTTGTTGGTCCTCCTCTGGACCCAATATGCTGCTACCCACTCTTGACTCACCGTAGACAGCTACTTCTAATGCTTCTGCAATGGCGGCAGCGGTGTCTCAGTCCACTGCCAGCCTCTCCATGTTAGCTTCTAGGATAGCCTGCTGCATTTTCAGAGATACCTCTTGCTGAGCTAGTTCGGCCTCCAGGCATACTTTTTGTCATTTTCTCGATTGTTCCATGCATACTCTCTTCTGTTCTCTCTCCTGTTCCATGCATACTCTCTTTTGCTCCTGCCTCACCTTTTCTGCATCAAGGTGAGCCTTTTCTCTTCTCATCTGCAACTCTTGATCCGCGAATGTGGCTCTGGCCCTCGCTGCTTCAGCTTTTGAATGAGCGATTGCTGCTGCATTTGTGACAGATGACTTGGATGAGTTTGCTCGGAATCGTGTTTTGTAAGAAGATGCTTGACTGTAAGATATGGCTGCCACGGAGAAGCTATCCTGCTGTGTAGAAACCACTGTAGTGTTGAGTGCGGGGATGCTGTGTGACAGAATGCATCTCTGTGTAGCCTGGCTGCTTACTTCCCCTGCTGAAGGCTTGTTTCATCTAAGGCATCTGACTGTATGGACACTGCGTAGCCCTGGGCTGTACTGTCTTCTGAAGTCAGCTTATCTTCACCTCAGGGGTCAGCAAACATATCACTGTTCTATCTCTAGGACAGAGATCCATGAACTTAATTTACCATATTTCTTTGATCTTAAATTTATTAGAACAAGCCAGGTGAAACTATAAATTGAAAAAAAAAGACATCAATCAGTACAAATTTGCATACAATAAAGAAATAATGCTCTATAGCACAGAATGGGATAACAAGAACTCACTTTTTAAGCTCGCTGAGGGGTGAAGGCGAGAGATTGAAGAAGCATGCCTTACTGTCTTACTGTAGATTCTTAAAAATGGAAGCTGAGTCATTTCCTTTAGAGAAATCTCCCAGAATGCACTGGTTCCTAACAAATTTACAGTATTAGCACATTCTAAGAGAATACAATATGTAACTATGCAAAACAGCAAAGCTATACTAGAAAGGGAACAGTAGGTGGCACCTGCACTCTGCATAATTAGCTTAGTGTAAATCAAGAAAATCCAAGATGTTATTTTAAGCACATAAACACAATTAAACTGAATAGAAACTCGGTGGGCAGAACACAGGTGGTTAGTCAATAGTAGGTCTATACCATGTCTATTTGTCTCCCTAAAAGGGATGAGCGCCCATTGTTGGCACATACTTTTTAATGTTGTCAAAGGGGTCCTCTCTGCATTGTCTTTCCCATGAAAATGGGTGGTGCAATATTACACCGCAGAGATGGAGAATCATTCTGAAAGTTAGTATACAATGGCAGTCAAGTCTAACATTTGGTTCTACACAATAGGCTCAGCCCTCAAAGCTAACATAACAAGATATGCATCCTTATTTTTAAAAGAGTAAGACTAGGTTCACACATGTCCAGCTCCGGTTTGCAGTCCGAGCTTTGTGACCTCTATAGTCTCTGTAAGTTTAAAGCCTAGTACACACTGTTAGTTTTTTTTGTTCAACCCAGTGAGCTGAATGAAAAAAACTGACAGCTCAGGTCAGAGCCACTGTACTAACAATCCGATGTTAGTACAGAGATCTGCCCTGCTGTTCTATTGTGTTCTGACAGGGGGACACCCCCCTTTCCCCGCCCCCCTTTCAGAACATATGGCTTCTGTCAGACCGGCTGCAGTACACGTGGGCAGAATGTCGGCCGGCTCCTAATGAACCGTCCAACATTCAGCCATTCTTTTCAGCTCTCCATGTTATTCAATAGCCCCATACAAACGCTGACATTTTTGATCTGTAGATGGCGTCAGCGTTTTTAAGCTGTAATCGAACGCAGGACCCGCGCGTTCCAAGGCTGTAGCATTATGGCGTTTTTAATGCTGAGCCAGCAAAACGCTCATTAACGCTCCCTAACGCGCATTAACGCCGTAGTGACATTAACCGGCGTTTTTAGCCCCTGTGTTTTCAGGTTAAAAAATAGCAGAGAAATGTTTTTTTTTAAAAAAGCGCCTATTGATGCCGACGCTCACTAATGCTCACCAACGCTCATTAACCACTTGCCGACCGCCGATCGGCATTTGACGGCGGCAAAGTGGCTCGTTCCCGCAAATCGCCGTCATACGACGGCGGCTGCGGGAACGAGTTTAGTGAGCGCGCGCGCGCCGCCGGAGGCGCGCCCGCGCGCTCACTGTGTCCAGGGAGCGGGTGCGGCGGCTTCGATTGCCGCCGGCTACCTGCGATGGCCCCCCCGGAGCGAGTGAGCGGAGGTCCGTGTATGTAAACACGGACCTCCGCTCTGTGTGAGGGGGAAGGGCTGTGATCACAGCCTTCCTTTATGTGAAGGCTGTGACCACTTCCCTTCCCCATCTAGGCAAGCCCCCATACAGTTAGAACACGCCCAGGGAACATAGTTAACCCTTAGCGCGCCCCCTGCAGGTTAACCCCTTCACTGCCAATGGCATTTACACAGTAATCAGTGCATTTTTATAGCACTGATCGCTGTATAAATGCCAATGGTCCCAAAAAGATGTCAAAATGGTCCAACATGTCCGCTGAAATATCGCAGTACCGCAAAAAATCGCAGATCGCCGCCATTATTAGTAAAAAATAAAAAAAAATTAAAAACCCCAAAAATGAATTCTCATCATCCGTAAACGCGACCACTTTTGCGCAAACCAATCAATAAACGCCGATTGCGATTTTTTTTTATCGCAAATATGAGGAAGAATATAAATCGGCCAAAAACGGTGAAAAAAAATGTTTTCTTATAATTTTTTTTTGGATTTGTATTTTAGGAAAAAGTAAGAAATTTGGGTTTTTTTGCAAAATTGTCGCTCTTCTTTTGTTTATAGCGGCGATCAGAAATGATGCAGCGGTGATCAAATACCACCAAAAGAAAGCTCTATTTGTGGGAAAAAAAAGGATGCAAATTTCGTTTGGGTACAACGTCGCACGACCGCGCAATTGTCAGTTAAAGCGACGCAGTGCCAAATCGCAAAAAGGGCTCCGGTCCTAAAGCTGGAAATCCTTCCGGGGCTGAAGTGGTTAACACCGATGCAAAACGCTGACGAAATTGCGTTTTTTAGAGCGATTTTTTGCCTGATGTCGGTCCCGACGTTTTGCTATTACGCCTGTGTGTATAAGGCCTTATAGTCACTCTACAATATTGTACAGTCACCTCATGCTTTATTAAATAAAAATATATAAAGTAATAAAAACATGGTAGATTCCTTGTGGTTTTGCATACTTCAAGCACATTTTGCTAGATATTTGAAGATTTGTCATTTCATGCATTTGGAGTCTACAATACTCAACTTCACAGTCACAAGCCTCTTGGCAGCTAAGGACTTTACATATAGAATTAGAACTTCAAACGTTGGATTTAATTATGCATTAAGTGGATTACTGGATTTTTGAAAGTATAGATGTCTTCCATCTACTGGTCTGGAATATGAAATTGGACTGTTTATGGTGACAGTCTGATAACAATAGATCTATAAGACAAGAGCTAAAGTTTACACTTGAGTAGGGAATATGAAAAGATTAGCAGATAACAAGCTTGAAACTATTCCTGTCCAATATCTGGTCTAGTATATTTTGTACAATATCCTAGAACATTTGATATTACATTTATATGATGAAGCATATCTATATCACAATAACAAATGCAGCCAGTAAAAAAATGTAGATTTCAACCATTTTTGGGCGAAAATTAGCACATACATTTTTATCACTCTCTCATTGACTGTGGCTCCTTAATGTTGTTTTGGTCTTGTATCTATAATTTTGCTATTACATGTAGATCAGGGGTCTTTGAAATATGGCCCTTCAGTTGATCAGGAACTACAATCGCCATCATGCCTAGTCATGTCTATTAATGTCAGAGTTTTACAATGCCTCATGGGACCTGTAGTTCTGCAACAGCTGGAGGGCCGTAGTTTGGACATCCCTGATGTAGATCAACAACTACTGTTCAAGCCTTGTGCCCCTAGGGATTTGAAATATCATATGAATGTTCCTGTTTTGGATCTGTTAGATCATGGTAGATTTAAAACCAATGCACGTAGAGGCACCACCATGGCTTTCAGTGAGTAATGATTCTAATGGCAGCGTTACTTCCTATTATTTAAAAAACACATTTAGTACAGCTTATGTCTTTGACACTCAATTTGCAAAGCATACTAAGCTTTCCTAATAGGAAAGACCAGCATTGCCTGCAAGATTGTTGGCTGTCCCACTAAAATTAATTGGCTAAGCAAAATGTTCCTGACTTGAAAAAAAGATAACTTAACAGCCCTTGCAATCTGAACTTTTCTGCTTATTTGTTGTAGTTGATTATAGTACTGTAACATAAGAAAGTGGATGATGTTTCTTAAAGCTTACCACCTGCTGGCTTAAATTGGGTTATATGAAATACTCATATGTCCTCTATTAAATCTGACACACAAAAAAAAAATATATATATATATATACAGTTTTGCTCATAAGTTTACATACCCTGTCAGAATTTATGATTTCTTGGACATTTTTTCAGAGAATATGAATGAGAACACAAAAACATTTCTTTCACTCATGGTTAGTGTTTGGCTGAAGCCATTTATTATCAATTAACTGTGTTTACTCTTTTTAAATCATAATGACAGTAGAAACTACCCAAATTACCCTAATCAAACGTTTTCATACCCTGGTGATTTTGGCCTGATAACATGCACACAAGTTGAAACAAAGGGGTTTGAATGGCTATTAAAAGTAACCATCCTAACAAGTGATCTGTTTGCTTGTAATTAGTGTGTATTAAAGGTCAATGAGTTTCTGGACTCCTGACAGACCCTTGCATCTTTCATTCAGTGCTGCACTGACATTTCTGGATTCTGAGTCATGGGGAAAGCGAAAGGATTGTCAAAGGATCTGTGGGAAAAGGTAGTTGAACTGTATAAAACAGGAAAGGGATATAAAAAGATATCCAATTGAGAATGTCAATCAGCAGTGTTCAAACTCTAATTAAGAAGCGGAAAATGAGGTGTTCTGTTGAAACCAAACCACAGTTAGGTAGACCAACTAAAATTTCAGCTACAACTGCCAGGAAAATTGTTCGGGATGCAAAGAAAAACCCACAAATAACTTCAGGTCTCTCTGAAAACATGTGGTGTGGCTGTTTCAAGGTGCACAATACAGAGGCACTTGAATAAAGATGGGTTGCATGGTCGAGTCACCAGAAGAAAGCCATTACTACGCAAATGCCACAAAGTATCCCGCTTACAATACACCAAACAGCACAGATACAAGCCTCAAACCTTCTGGCACAAAGTCATTTGGAATGATGAGACAAAATTGAGCTTTTTGGCCACAACCATAAACCCTACATTTGGAGAGGAGTCAGCAAGGCCTGTGAAACACAGAGGTGGGTAGCTGATGTTTTGGGGATGTGTGAGCTATAAAGGCACAGGAAATTTGATCACAACTGTGTATATATATATATATATATATATATATATATATATATATATATATATATATATATATAGCGCCCCCATAGTGTAGGTGCTTTACTTTTGTAGATTTTTGGTAGGAGAGGAAAAATCTAGTCAGGCCTGACTGTAAATGCGGGCCTGAATGTTTTGATCTGGGCTGGGAAGTGGCTTAGGGGAGGGGCTGGAGATGGAGGGAAGGGACACCCCTTGGAGTTTCCTCCCCTTGAGCTGGGAAAGCTCTAGAAGGGAGATGGATGAGGAGGGGTCAATTCCTGATGTATGACAAGGAGCCCTGACCAATCCACAGGCTGGGTTGGCAGGGGCCAGGCCTCCTTAAATACAGTGATATGCCAGCAGGTGTCAGAAGAGTTCAGGTGGAAGAGATGAGGATGTACCTGGAGCTGTGGATCTAGCCTCGCCCAGGGAGGGGAGTCCCCAGTCAGGAGGGGTTGAACCTGAGGTCTGGGGCTTGGGTGCGTCCAGGAGCGGGAGTCGGCTCCTGGAGTCGCACAGGAGAAGCAGGAGAGCAGCTGAGGTCTACATGGAAAGAGACTCTTCAAAGGATCCACCATATAGTTGGTGAGTGATGGCCCCTGGGAGTTGGATGAGAAGGCTGAGACAGTCTGGGAAGAGCGAATGCAGTCTGTAGAAGTCAGGAGGGGCCAACCAAGGGGAATTAGACCACAGGACAGACTGGATGGGTCTGGAAGATGGATAAGCTGGGAGTAGTAATTCATCCAGGGCCCAGTTAGCAGCAACGTACTTAGCTACACTAGAAAGTGCTCATGGTTTCAAGGAAGGAAACCTGTGATTCTTACCCACAAAGGGTGGTTCGGAGGCCTTGCCAGCGGCTGCAGCAGAACTCACCGTGTGCTAGCTGTGGTGAAGAGGAAATGTCATGGAGGTCTGATAAATTTCCTTTCGGACCAGAGAACAAGTGTCACGGTCAGCAAGTAGTGTGCTGGAGAGAGGAAAGGAGAAGAATAATGGTCAGCAAGTAGTGTGCTGCAGGAGAAGAAGTGTAAATACCGGAGGTGTATATAGTAGGTCCTGTGTTCAATTACTGGGCATCCTACAGTCATCCCTAATCCATATCCAAGTTCAAACCCCTAAATAAACAACAAAACAAAGTACCGGCCTGTTCACTGACTTGGGGTGTGTGGAATACGTGTGACTGAGGGCAGTGGGCAGGTGGACCACAACTATGAGCCACTCTTGAGGGAGCACATGTCTATCTATCTATATATATATATATATATATATATATACACACATATACATATCTATATATATATATATATATATATACAGTATGTATACATACACACAGGTGTATATATATATATATATATATATATATATATATATATATATATATATATATATAGTCAGGTCCATAAATATTGGGACATCGACACAATTCTAATCTTTTTGGCTCTATACACCACCACAATGGATTTGAAATGAAACAAACAAGATGTGCTTTAACTGCAGACTTTCAACTTTAATTTGAGGGTATTTACATCCAACAGGTGAACGGTGTAGGAATTACAACAGTTTGTATATGTGCCTCCCACTTTTAAAGGGACCAAAAGTAATGGGACAATTGGCTGTTCAGCTGTTCGATGGCCAGGTGTGTGTTATTCCCTCATTATCCCATTTACAAGGAGCAGATAAAAAGTCCAGAGTTCATATCAAGTGTGCCATTTTCATTTGGAATCTGTTGCTGTCAACTCTCAATATGAGATCCAAAGAGCTGTCACTATCAGTGAAGTAACCCATCATTAGCATAGCAAAAACATTAGGTGTGGCCTAAAAACACCCTTCACAACAGTTGGCCAGATCAAGAACACTCTCCAGGAGGTAGGTGTATGTGTGTCAAAGTCAACAATCAAGAGAAGACTTCACCAGAGTGAATAGAGGGGGTTCACCACAAGATGTAAACCATTGGTGAGCCTCAAAAACAAACAACCATCTAAAAAAGCCTTCACAGTTCTGGAACAACATCCTATGGACAGATGAGACCAAGATCAATTTGTACCAGAGTGATGGGAAGAGAAGAGTATGGAGAAGGAAAGGAACTGCTCATGATCCAAAGTATACCACCTCATCAGTGAAGCATGGTGGTGGTAGTGTCATGGCGCAGGCATGTATGGCTGCCAATGGAACTGGTTCTCTTGTATTTATTGATGATGTGACTGCTGACAAAAGCAGCAGGATAAATTCTGAAATGTTTCGGGCAATATTATCTGCTCATATTCAGCCAAATGCTTCAGAACTCATTGGACGGCGCAAGCAACCAAATCGTTTTTTAAGGGAAAGAAGTGGAATGTTATGCAATGGCCAAGTCAATCACCTGACCTGAATCTGATGCATCCTGAGCATGCATTTCACTTGATGAAGACAAAACTGAAGGGAAAATGCCCCAAGAACAAGCAGGAACTGAAGGCAGTTGCAGTAGAGGCCTGACAGAGCATCACCAGGGATGAAACCCAGCGTCTGTTGATGTCTATGCGTTCCAGACTTCAGGCTGTAATTGACTGCAAAGGATTTGCAGCCAAGTATTAAAAAGTGAAAGTTTGATTTATGATTGTTAATCTGTCCCATTACTTTTGGTCCCTTAAAAAGTGGGAGGCACATATACAAATTGTTGTAATTCCTACACCGTTCACCTGATTTGGATGTAAATACCCTCAAATTAAAGCTGAAGTTAAAGCACATCTTGTTTGTTTCATTTCAAATCCACTGTGGTGGTGTATAGAGCCAAAAAGATTAGAATTGAGTCGATGTCCCAATATAAGTGTGTTGAAAATGCATACATACAGTACATATACATAAATATAGCTAAGATCTATAGACACAAATAAATGTGGATTTTATTTTATTAGCTTTGAAGTTTTAATGATGAAACCACGATGAAACCACAATGAAAAAAGCAGAGTTTTTGACAACATATTAGTCCAATCAAAATCATAGTTTTTGCTTGAAATATCATTTTGTCAAAAGATTGCACATTTGTTGATATTTTAGTACTTTTCTAACTTAAAAGAGACAGCAGTATTTTGATACTTTATTGATGGCTAACTTAAAAAAAACAACTTACAATCAAGTTTGAAGCATTAATCCCCAAAATTAGGCACATTAAATAAATCTCCGGTCACAATATACACTTTCAATTTATAACATTAACATTGTAATACAATTACAAACAATAGTTATTTTCAACAGCGCAGTATTAGCTAACTTGTAAAATCTTCTTTTATGTTGTGAGTGTTGCCTATCTGCTGACAATCTTTTTCTACAACCTCCTGGATTCCCTGCATGTTTTACCTTTTTTCCTCTGCTGCTTACTTTCAATTCCTAAGGACTACATATCCCATGGGGCCTTGTTACCTGCAAGCAGTGATTCCTGTACTGATTCCTCCTGAAACTCCCCCTCTTAGCAACTCTGTAGTTCAGAAGGCAGGATCTGTGAATTTTGTGACACAGCACTGCCTATTCACAGGGCAAAGTGAATTCAAGGAAGTAAATGTGTGGGATTCTTCACAAGACAAGTTTAAAAACATAAAGATTATTCAGATTAATAAAAGTAGACTAAAAATAATTGATATACAATTTAAAAATGAATATATGGCTTTACTTTTTGACCACAGATATTACCCTAGCTTTAAGTATTGCTTTCATTAGTAAGTAAGAAAGTATTCAACTGTTAGCAATTTCTCAGTAAGGCATTTCTTCATATTTTTGCCAAAACACTTGCAGTTTTTCAAATCCCTGCCTTCAACTCTCTCTGCAGCTCTCTCAGGGTTGTTTCTGGCCAGAGAGCAAGCACACTAAGCACTACCCAAGCAAAAGTTAACAAAGGGCAGCACAGTCCCAAGCACTGTCAGTAAATTTGCTTGGAGGTAAAAGGAGGTGGAGTGGCTTGCCATGTAAAGTTTTGGTGGGTGTGTTTGTGGTAACCACAAAGGTGGCTACATAGGACCCTACAAGGAAAGAGGAGCCCCCCTAAAACATTAATGTGGAAACAGCTCTTAGGAGACCAGGTGAATCCTGTGGAAAGGAAAACTTCAATTTATCAAGAGGCAGTATGCTGTACATTGTAAGTCATTACAGCAGCAGATGAAAATACAAAATAATGCTTACACTTAAATATCACCTTAACATTTGAAAACTTAGATGGGAAAGTACAAATTAGATACACATTTAGAAGAAAGACGCCATATGCTGTTAAAATGCAAATAGGATAATTTTGGATGAGCAGTCATGAACACATGCTTATTATTACCAGGATGGTATGTAAAAATCAAAATAAAGCTTTAACTGGTTATGATTTGTTTTTTTAGAAAGAGAACCTTGACCCTAAATTAATCCTAACTTCATTGTTATGAATGAGAACTCAGTCAGTGTACAAGATATAGATACCTTAATAAGCTCTGAGTGTGTATGATATATTGTAGTAAATTGCGTGTGTTATGTCACTCGCGCCTTGAAGTAGATCTGGGAGTCAACTAGTGGTGCAGCTGTATAGATTACCCCCCAACTGGGGGCAAAAAATGTTGGAAAAATTTACAGCGCTCCTCCTCCCCACAGTTAATACTACACGTTCCTCCTTATTACTTTAATGTGCTAAATAATAATGCTATATTTATGCAAATATTCCACTCAGTGAAGGTGGAAGTGCCACTATGTAAACAATTCCAAAGAATAATTTATGGTGTGCAAAAATTGCTGACAGTAATAAATAAATGAAAAAAATTGATAATGAAGGGAAAAAAATAATTTGTGCCCAAATATCAACAGTTATTTAGGAAAAAATATATTGTAATCAACGAAATGTGATAAAATATATAGTCCCAATAAAGTGCTCCAGTGCTCTATGTGCTTCTTCAAACTGTGACTTATGTGATCCACATGCCATCAGCCCACACTCACCAGATAGGTTGGACTCCTGTGCCATATGACAGAAGGAGTCTTGCAGGCTTTTAGGTCGTTTGTAAGGAGACCTGGACCTTATGTGCGGTGTGGGTAACCTCCCTTCGTTCAGGTCCTTGTACTGTGTAAACACCTCCTGGGATCCTTCTTTTGCAGGTATGGTGCTTGTTAAAAAAAGATCTTACATGTGTAAAATCTTAAAAACTTTTTATTCAGGTTACAGAAAAGCCTATAGCCATAAAAACTTAAAAACTTAAAAAAAAAACACCCTTAGAGTCTCTGGGGACAGTGTACGCCTAATTTCCTCTGTGTGCGTTCCACTTCCCTGGGCAGGTATAATGTTTGGGAGCCTTCAGCTTGACGTGTTTCATCACTTCCTGGTGACGTTTTCAAAAGCAGCTATTTCTTAATCGTACCTTCTAGCCAATAGACAAGTGAGCTCCCCTTGCAAACCGGATCACCAGAGAAATCATGGCCTCTCTCATGGGAGCCAAAGGAAAGCTGTTACCTAAGCATTTTCATACTGATATGTTGTTACTGGTTCTGCATATCACATCCTGTTATATGTACACCACCACTTACTAGTTTATGTCTAAGGAGAAAGTAATGTTTATGGGAAATATAAGAATTCCAGAGTCTGTATATGACTCTGATCTATTTGTCTACCTGCTTGCAGGAGAAGAGTCAGGCTACATGTCAACTGTTAGAGCCAGGTGGACCCAAAAACAGTAGGGGGCCTGTCCATTAAAAGTTTACTAGCAAGAACATTTCTAGATGCCCACAGCAACCACACAGCCTTCAACTGTTATTTTTGCAGTGATGTGTTGAAACTGAAACAAGGATTCTGACTGGCTATTTTAATCCCACCTCCCTGATGCATATCATCCTCTGGACTTTTTCAAAGGGTACCCTTTGAAAAAGTCCAAAGGACCATACAGGTCAGGGAGGCGGGATAACTGACATCACCACATATGGGAATGATAGGCAACGGTGCTGCAGCTATCCACAGCGGACATCTCAGATGTTTTTATGTATAGCTGAATGGTCAAATATAAGTGCAGCTTTCTTAAATAAAAATGTAATATTTAAATTAAATAAAAAAGATAATACACATTATGAGGGTTTGCGTAATTCCTATGAGCTTATGTGAGGACATGTGACAGTGAAGAAAAGTGTAGTCGGCACAGTGGGAAAAGAAAGGCAAAAAAATTTGCTGGAGGAATTGGTGTTCAAGCCAGTACTGACCTTTACTTAAGTAAGGTCCACCCTAGGAGGTGAGGATCCAACTGAGTGGAGTCACAGTGGTGTGAGCACACTGAGGATATTTGGAAAAGTCCTGAACACGTGCACATGACTAGAGAAAAATTGTGGAACATGATTATTCATTAAAGCACTTTTTTTTGTGAAGCTTATGAAATCATTTGAAGCACTATTGGAGCACAGAGACACTTTCTATATTCATTATTATTATTATTATACAGGATTTATATAGCACCACACTTTACAACATGAGGGCAAACAGTACAGTTACAATGCAATCGAATACAGGAGCAATTAGAAGGCCCTGCTCATTAGAGATTACAGTCTAGAAGGGAGGGCCAAGGGATACAAAAGGTAATAACTGTGGGGGACGATCTGATGGAGAAAATGAATGTACAGTTTTTAGACGGTGGCAGAATAGGCTTTTCTGAAGAGATAAATACATAAATGTATAATTTTGCACATTTAAAGTACAGAGATACTTTATTGTTGATTAAATTGAAGGAATATTTTATTATTACGATGAACTGATAGCACGGAGTCACTTTATTATTTTAAATTACGTTTTGGAGCTTGAAGGCATTTAAAGCAAAAAAGAGATTTTTTTGTTTGGGCTGGGTATATTTCAACGTATGTATTGTGTATTTTTTATTAGATGAATAAATGATTTATATAGAAAGTGTTACTGTATTGTATTCATTGAATTCATTATGTGGTTTTAGTGATTGCTATTTATTGGAAATAGCACAGGTGTTCCTAATTAGAAAGTACACATCCCGGGACCAAGATCAGGATCAGGAAAGCAGAAAATATTCCAAATCAATAGAGAGTTGAAGGTCAGGTTGAGGTTAGTGGCAGCAGTCCCTCTGCTTTCCTATTAAAAACTGGCCACACTAAGCAGGAGAACACTGTGGTCAGTTGTCTAGCTGTGCCGAATGTAAAAAAAAGTATTAAAAATAAGGCACTCAAACTTAGTTTGATCTCTCTAAAAATGGGATGAAGCTCCAAAACTTATTATAGGGATCAGAAATAGGTTTAGGTATGAGTTAGATGTTAGATTAATTCATAGTTCTTGCAAGACTGTGAGAAAGTTATGAGAAAGAGACCCACTGTTGCCTAATAGGTGAGCTCTTTGAATATATACTCTTGCCATGAAGACAAATCAGCTAACCAAGCCCTTAGGCAGGTCATAGTTTATGCAATTCTCTTTCTGTCCACCACAGGTGGACAGAAAGAAAATAGCTGGATTCCCCCATCAAAACATTCAGTGTTGATGGGGAAATCCCCCCCCCCCCCCAGTGCTCTTGTGTTTGGCCAGCAGGGAGCATGGGGAGTCTTCCCTGCCAGAACAAAATTATTAGTGTTGCTGGCTATAGCCGACTGGCTGGTTGTACACAAGACGAATGATAGGTCAACTTGTGTACCACCAGGGTGCCCATACATGGATGGAAATGCAGCTTTATTGTTTTAAGTGCACTACTAGGGGCAATGATTTTCTGAAAATGGTGCTGTTACACTATGTTGTTATGTTATGTTTTTTATTGCTAGTGTTTCATAATCGAGTTCTTTGATGATCTTTCAGTTAAAAATAAGTTAATAAATTCAAATATAAAGCCTAATATAAGTAACTATAAAATATAGCTTTTGCTGAAGTTCCTACCTTCAATTTGGTGCTAAAGAAAGTATACACCGCTTCAGGCTGATCAATGTCCAATTACCTCTGCTCCAGCTCCAACTGCACAGGTGCGGCTCTGCATCACAAATTAACGTGTAAAAATTGCTGGAAAGCTGCTCTACATAAAAGCACTTTTATTGAAGTATGCATTAAAATCCAAAAAAGTCCAAAGCAGTCTCCAAACATATAGAGACATAGGAGATCAAAACAGCATGGCTTACGCGTTTCACACCATAAAAAGGGGGTGCTTAATCATAGCCTGATTTGGTGCTGTTCCCTGTAGAAGATCATTTCCACCACTAGAAGTCATTAGTATTCCCAGTTGAATGAAACTGGATACCATTTAATCCACATGCGTAGCAACATTACACTTTCTGTGAGCCCCGGCTGTCATACACACTCACCCATGCGCCTCCAACACAGCCCAGGTTCACAGTACTGAATGGCACTCACAGATTTTGAGAGCAGTTTACTGCAAGAATAATGATCACCCTTCACTTTTAGAGAATAGGAAGAGCCCCTGATTTAGTCAGACCAGCCAGAAGGCTGCAGAATTCCAGGTATGTATACAATTTTTTTTTAACTATTTACAGGAAACAGGAGGGACTTGTTCTGTTTGCTGTCTTGTTGATCATCAGGTGAAGTCATCACTAAAAAAAAAATAGGAAAGGAAAGGACTGACACCCTAGTTCTGACAACAACACATGCTTCTAAAAGAGATTGGATGGTTTTCTAACCTCCCAAATCAACTGTAAGGTTTAGGGAGAGGTAGCACTTTAAGATTAAAACACTCACAGGCAGTGGTGAACTTTTTTTAACCATTTAATTGTCACAACATATTCCATAAGCCATTGACCAACTAGAGAGGCCAAAAATAATAATAAAATATATATTTTTTTACATCTTTGCAAAAGCTACAATTGCTAAGCCTTGTAGTGACATAAAATATGTTCTTTAATTTATTGAGTTCACCTCATTGTCAGAAATCTGCAGACTTAATAAGCAGCGAAATGCAAAACAACCCGTTGTCTTTCCCAAACACTTTCAATGACACGACTTAGACAAATACATTATTTCATTGTATCTTTAATAAGGGTTGCCAGTGTCAAGTCTGGTTAGAAATAAATAAATGAGGCACTCTCGTAGATTAGAAAACACACTAGCCAATTTGTATAGAGATATGAAATATGTTGTTTGTGACTTGCTCTTTATTGTAGTCGGATTCAAATCAAATGAAGAAAGTCCCAGCTCCTGTCAAATGTTGCCGTTTCTGTTTAGTGTTCTGTAAATATCACCATGCACAACAAATGAACATGACATAACATCCAAAAACAACACACTATATATGTAATTTACTGTGCACATTTCTACAAGAGAGCCTCAGGGCCACATAGGATTTTGTTTTCACTACATTATTTTAATTTAAATCATTTTAATTCCAGATGTCTTAATTGTGAGAAATGAATACAAAAAATGAATATTTAAAGTGATTTTAACCATACCTTTGTTTGAAATAACAAACATGTCATACTTACCTATTCTGCGCAAGGGTTTCGCACACAGCAGCCCTGAAAAAACAGCCTCCTTTTCTGGGGTTCCAGATGGCTCTCAGGTACAGCGCTGGATCGAGATAAGGCTCAGGTAGTGTTAATTTTGGCAGCAAATTTCGATTTAGTTTTAATCTTAGTCTTAGGACTAAAGTGGCATTTTAGTTTTAGTCCCATTTTATTCTTCTGCAATTGTTTTAGTCGTGTTTAGTCGACTAAATCTCCTGGACATTTTAGATGACTAAAATCTTCAGTACATTTTAATCGACTAAAATCATTTTAGTCGACGTCGACTAAAACACATTTTAGTCGACGTCAACTAAAACTCAAATCCAATCTAATGGGTGTAGTTAAATTGTAATGCATTATGTTGCCTTATGAGTTTATGTGAAATCTCCATTAACAGCTGTAAAATATTATAATTATGAATATACAGTCAGGTCCATAAATATTGGGACATCGACACAATTCTATTCTTTTTGGCTCTATACACCACCACAATGGATTTGAAATGAAACAAACAAGATGTGCTTTAACTGCAGACTTTCAGCTTTGATTTGAGAGTATTTACATCCAAATCAGGTCAACAGTGTAGGAATTACAACAGTTTGTATATGTGCCTCCCACTTTTTAAGAGACCAAAAGTAATGGGACAAATTAACAATCATAAATCAAACTTTCACTTTGTAATATTTGGTTGCAAATCCTTTGTAGTCAATTACAGCCCGAAGTCTGGAACACATAGACATCACCAGACGCTGAGTTTCATCCCTGGTGATGGTCTGCCAGGCCTCCACTGCAACTGTCTTCAGTTCCTGCTTGTTCTTGGGGCATTTCCCCTTCAGTTTTTTCTTCAGCAAGTGAAATGCATGCTGAATCGGATTCAGATCAGGTGATTGACTTGGCCATTGCATAACATTCCACTTCTTTCCCTTAAAAAACTCTTTGGTTGCTTTCGCAGTATGCTTCGGGTCATTGTCCATCTGCACTGTGAAACGCCATCCAATGAGTTCTGAAGCCTTTAGCTGAATATGAGCAGATAATATTGCGCAAAACACTTCAGAATTCATCCTGCTGCTGTTGTCAGCAGTCACATCATCAATAAATACAAGAGAACCAGTTCCATTGGCAGCCATACATGCCTGCGCCATGACACTACCACCACCATGCTTCACTGATGAGGTAGTATGCTTTAGATCATGAGCAGTTCCTTTCCTTCTCCATACTCTTCTCTTCCCATCACTCTGGTACAAGTGAATCTTGGTCTCATCTGTCCATATGATGTTGTTCCAGAACTGGGAAGGCTTTTTTAGATATTGTTTGGCAAACTCTAATCTGGCCTTCCTGTTTTTGAGGCTCACCAATGGTTTACATCTTGTGATGAACCCTCTGTATTCACTCTGGTGAAGTCTTCTCTTGATTGTTGACTTTGACACACATACACCTACCTCCTGGAGAGTGTTCTTGATCTGGCCAACTGTTGTGAAGGGTGTTTTCTTCACCGGGGAAAGAATTCTTCGGTCATCCACCACAGTTGTTTTCCATGGGCTTCTGGGTCTTTTGGTGTTGCTGAGCTCACCGATGCGTTCTTTCTTTTTAAGGATGTTCCAAACTGTTGATTTGGCCACACCTAATGTTTTTGCTATCTCTCTGATGGGTTTGTTTTGTTTTTTCAGCCTGATGATGGCTTGCTTTACTGATAGTGACAGCTCTTTGGATCTCATATTGAGAGTTGACAGCAACAGATTCCAAATCTCAACTAAAGTTCACACGATAAACGTAAACCTTAGACAACGACAGTTGAGAGTTATACTCTAGGTTTCTCGACAGTGATAGTC
>BLSH010215661.1:1971093-1983526 GCA_018402905.1 Glandirana rugosa | reverse complement strand
TAGTGTAGTGTAAAACGATTCCGTATATATATATATATATATACATATATGTTTGGTTGTTCTAAGTAATTTTCTAAAATACAGATTTTAACTTGTAAACAACAAGTGTCAGAAATAGGCTTGGTCCAGAACTGGTTAAAAGCCTTTCATGTCACAGAGGAAGAGGGTACAGATGTGCCTTCCTTTCCTTTGTGCTCAGCCAGCCATACAGGATGCAGTGATCCTGAGCCCCACAATCACACTGAAGAGTCTGAGAATGAATGTCAGCAATGGCAGGAGGGGGTCCCTCTTCCATGCCCCATAGAAGTGATCAGGCAGCTGTATTGCAGCTGTAGGGCTTCTACATCGCCAGCTGCAAATTTTGATACCAGGATCATGACTGCAGCCATGTTTGTGGTATAACCACTTCCATCCCAGGACATGTGAGTGTAACATAAATGGAAAGTGTAAGATAGTTTGCCTTAGCAAAATGTGATGTGATTTATAGAAATAGTATGATTGTGGACGTATAATTCTGTGTTATTAAATATGCAGTTAGCAGTCATGCACACATATGTTCGTTCATTAACATTTAAATAGGACAAAAGTCAGCTAAGGATCCAGTTGACACCTAGACACTAAAAAGAGTTTGCAATCACAATGAGCAAAAGTTGTCACCTCCTGGAAGCGTCAAACAAGAAATCCCAGTCTCTCTGGCAACAGGTGTCAGCAGGGGGGCATAGGAAGGTTTACAAGCTTTGACTAGAGTCAACAGATCAAAGGAATATATTTCATCTCTTATAAAAGCTGAAATATTAGCGGCAGAGAGATTAAAATAATTACTTTGGATTGTACGGGTGATAAGCTACCAGTACATATCACTCTATATTTTGTAGCTAGTTTTGGGTCTCAGGAAAATGCACAAAATCATTAGGGGGTGCTGGGGCTGTGGCAGGTAGATCGCATTTGGCACTGTCGCGAATGGGTAAAGGCGATGGTTTTGGAAATCCTATCCATGACCCAGTGGTCAGCGCCGTTCTGATCCGGTTTGACGTTGGTTGTTTTGGAACATGAAACATCCTGTGGGCTGGAACAGGAACACCCCCCCTGAGTTGATTGGCCAGGGGCTAACGTCCAGCCCACATTCATATTCCAATAAATTGGGGAGTCTCATTGTTCCAAGTTGTGCCTCTACTAAGTCAGTTCTAAACTGAGAGGTTTCTACCAATTCTTGACATACTTCTGTCCAGGGATAGACTGCGGTAACGTAACGTTTATTTCTGTTTTTATTCTCTTTTACTTTCATAGCAAATTGCCAATTGTATGTATTGTCTGTTTATCCTTTTGTATTTTTTGTAACTCCTTTTTTCTTTGTATATATTTTATGCACTGCCCACTTTCGGGATATTAAATGTTAAAATGAATAAGTGACTTCTGTGTACTAATCTAGGACTCATATCTCTAGGGAGATTGTTGTATTTCAGTGCTTTAATACTCAGTTTAAGCTACATGCCAATCAGTGTGCAATTACTCTGTGTGTGGGCAGATTGCATGCAGATTGTAAACTAACAGATCTGCCAGATGGAGATCTGTGTGTGTGTGGTGGCTCAGCAGACCAATCCGAGGATAAATAGCTGAGTGGTGGCAGGCTATCAGTTATTGTGGGTCTGGTGTGTGAAGAGTGATTAGCACCTGGGTTTTAGCTTGCAGGATAACTAGAGAAACCCTAGAAGTGTGTATTAATTGCTAGACTGCTCCCCAACCCTTAGAGTGCACCAGATTGTATGTAAGATTTGTATCTGCCTGTATGTGGTCAGCCAGCTGGATTGGAGTGGAGTATCCCTCTAGTGGTGACCGAAGGTAGTGCGGGCTGTGAAAGCACAGTGAAATCTTACTGCCGTATACGTTTCCCCTTATTCCCTCCTATACTCCCAGTTATGGCATGCATGTCGCGGTTAGCTAGTCGTCGTGGGCATGTGTGATTCGTGGCATGAGTTTGTCCTAAGGGCATGAAGTGGTTAAAAGTACCATTTCTGTGTTTGCATATGACACCAAGCTATGTATTGGAATAACGTCTTTACTGGATGCCTTAAATGCCCCAAAACCACAGCCAGATCCACTACACATGATAAATATATTCATTACTCCCCATCCGCCATGGCCACCTGAATGTATTTATCATGTGTAGCAGGTGTGGCTGTGGTTGTGGGGCGTCTCACCATTGTGGCTGTCACCTGGTGGGTTGCTCCATGCTCTGCAGCCTTATCACACTATTATGTTTTGTTATATGAAGATATTTATGTGTAAGTTTTCTTTATAGAATAAACATTTCTCTGAATTATACTCCTGAAGAAGTGGGTTTCCGCGAAACATGTAGAGTTTGTAACTGAAAAGAGATGAATATTAAATTCTTCATCATGGGTCAATACATCTACTCCTTTCCAGCTCAGATCAGAGGAATTGAATTGTTTAAGGTTGTTTCCTGTCATGGGATAAACTGTATCCTTTGTATGATATATGTCTGTCCTTTTGGGCATTTTTTAATTCATTTTTTTAATAAATTTGTATTTTTATAAACATTTGTTTTGTAAAGCCATACCGTACCACGAAAGTCCATGGCTGCCTCAGTACCATATGTGTTTCTGTAGATTGATAGATACTTTACAATTATTCTTAATTCAGTAGCGTAATACTTTTCAGTAACAAGTTCAGTTGACTGTGACCAATTTTTACTACCCAACAAAGTGCCAAGTTGTGAAGCATAGATGTGGGCTGGACAGAATAATGGTCAGGGTTGGCAGCAGAAAGTATAATCAAAGAACACGCAGAGAGCATCAGAGCAGGGAGCAGGCAATAAACAGAATCCAGAACAGTATATAACCAGGCAGATATCACAGCATGAGTGGAGTACTGAACATATGCCAGGTACAAGCCAAGACATAAAAAGTGAAACAGGTCCAAATAAAAATTGCAGTCTAGCAGATCAGAGTACAGACATCTTTGAGTAGACACTTGGGGGGGTGCATTGATCTAGAATGAACCTGTTCTTATTGAATCCATGTGCACTGTGAAACCTCAGTGTCCTCAGTCCGGGGAACATGTTTCAGATTATGATAAGATAAAGCTATTAGAAACATACAATACAAACTGCAGAAGGTACATAACTGATGGGCTGATCATCTCATATAGTTAACCATGATCTAAAGCAGCCTTTCTCAACCTTTTCAACACGGAGGAACCCTTGAAATAGTTCTCCAGTCTCGGGGAACCCTGGCTAAAAATGAGAAATCTACAACTCATGATACGTTAGTGTGATGGTCATTGGGAAGAACGGTCCTTACACTTGTGGTCATTGGAAAGAATTACCCCTTACAGATAGCTAAAAATAGCAATGATGTCAATGGGAACTTATCTGAGAGGCAGAAATTGCTCATTTCTCAAGGAACCCCTAGCAACCTCTGGAGGAACCCTAGGGTTCCACGGAACCCTGGTTGAGAATCACTGATCTAAAGCATGGCATTTAATAAAACAATATTTTGCTGTCTTTCAGTGACGGCTTAGGATAATTATTTGTCTTATATGTATGCTAAAATGTTAGCAAACTATCAAAATGCAGGGAGACTTATTTCTTACCAAGCCTTATTCTCTATAAAATAATTTGCCAAAATAAACTTGTTACATTATTTTTGCTAGTTACGGGTCTGTAGTATGTCACAGACCTGTAATGAATCACTTTTAATTGAGGTCTATGGCATTAGAATGTATGTAATGGGGCTATAAAGGAGGCAAAGGGAATATGCAGAGCAAATCATCTTCAAAAATTGCAGCTGGCAATAGAAATTGGAACTCTGGTGTTAGGCCTCATGTACACTGCTGCTGTTTAAATGGACGTTTAGGAGCAGTTGGGCATTTTTTTCAGCAGCCCCTGAACTCTCCTCTATGTTATCCTATCTGTCCATGTATACTGAGTAGTTTATTATCATTTAGAGGAAGTTCAGTTTAGTGGCAATTTTTATAAAGCAAAAAAATGCATTTAGGAAGGAAGTTTATTGGCATTTGAAATGCCAAATGCTTGTAACAGTGTGTCAATGTACACATAGGCTTTTAGCAGAGTTTAGGAACTGCTGTGACTAGGTGAGATTCAACCTCCCTCTACAGAACTGGGAAGAATAGCAATAGTACATTTTTGACCGTCAGCAGCGGGAAAGCACAGCAGAATCGCAGCGCAATTTTGATGTATTTTGCGTTTTCCTGTGGGCCAAGTGTACATGAAGCCTAAATCTAGTTAAAAACACATGCTGTATTATGATTATTGTGACACTGTTCTGCATTGTTTGAAAACAACATATAATTAGGTAGGGTTTACAGTGTAAATGTATAATTGAAAGACTCATAGCTATCATGTGCACTTACGATATAATGCTTACCTCTCGTAGTTTAAATAATTTTCCAGTCAAAGTCACATAGAGTAAGCTAGGGGTACATCTTCAGGGTTGGGACCTAAAGTGCAATCTTACAATATATTTGTGTTCCAATAATACAGATCAGTTTGATATGGTTGTCTTAGGAAACACATTTCCAGGATCACAAAAACTTTGTCCAGCTAACTAAATATTATTACTAGTGGCGACCGGTGGTTTTTATTTTGGGGGGGCGGCAAACAGCCCCCCATCGGTCGGTGGCATCTTAGCCCCCCACCCTGCACTTACCCCAGCAGGCCCCCGCGGGAAGGTTGCGGGCTCCAGCAGGCAGTGGCGGGCTTTGGTGGGTTTCGGCGGCAGCGGCAGGCTTCAGGGGGCATCAGGCTTCAGAGGGCTGCGGGCTCTGGCAGGCAGCGGTGGGCTGCGATGGGTTGCAGGCTCTGGCAGCAGTGGACTTCTATGGATGGCAGGTGGGCTCCTGTGCGACTCCTCCCTTCTTCTCCTAGGCATCCAATAGGATTGCCTGTCCTTTCAGCCAATCAGGTGACAGGTATCAGATCTGCTTCCCAATTGGCCGGGAGGAGGATCAGTGTGCAACAACGAATATTCGTTAGCTGTTACAACACACCTGGGTGAGCTCCGGACGCAATGCTCTGTGCCCCGAGCCCACCCTATTTTGAAGCCTATTAGAGCCTCTGGCTCTAATCAGTGCTTCAAAAAACACCCCCCCACCCATCCCTGCCATAGGAACTTCCCTTTCAGCATGGATAGGGAGAGCGGCAGCATGGATAGGGGGACGGTGCCCGTGCTCCCTCAATGGACGGGCCACCCCTAATTATTACGCTGACTTTTTGGGTAACAATGTAAAAATAATGAGCTCCTCCGCATGAGAAACTATTGTGTTACAAGGTCCTGCTTTTCTCATTTTTACCTTATGATTGCAATTGTTTAGCAATGGCTGAACAACATGATGTGGTTGCTTTACCAAGAGAGGAAAAGTGTAAGGGAAATAATTGTTTTCCAAAAAACATTTTGCCCTAAGGTGATGTATCATTTAAAATCCATAAAGACTTTTATTAAAAAGACCATTAAGACAAGAGCCACGCACATGGAACAGTGATTCCAATCATACCGATTAAGATCAAGGGAGACAAAATCTTCTTGTGACAAAACACATCATAAAGTGGCGCTACATTACGCACATCGGCTTTTTGAGTCTTATGTGAGTCCTGCTACAGCTGATAACATCATCTCCTTTCTGATGGTGCATCAGTTCTGTGTTCTTAATCATTGCAATCGGAAGCACTGTTCCATGTGAGTGGTTTTTGTTTTCATGTTTTTTTTAAATAAAATCTTATTGGTTTAACACTATGTGATGTTTTTAAATTGTTTGCTATGGCTTACGAATGATGAAATGCGAAGGGATGCTGTGAAGTTGGAGTAATACTATGTGCTGTGAAATTGTTTCATTCAGCAGTGGTCACTGTTAAGGAGGGTAGCTAAAGATGGAAGCATAAGAATGGAGAGAGTATGACGGTTTATGTATTAATGTCTTCCTTGAAATATTGAGGTCCTTACATTCTGGTGAGTTCCATTTGTTCACAGAGGTGGTGAAATCACAAAACAATGAGTAATTGCTTTTTTTCTGCATAATCAACATGAAGTGTGATAGGTATAGACTTCACCGCCCGGCCTTTCCACCTCATCCAATAAAAGCATTCTCTAAATAGCACCAGTATTGAGTGGCCAACTTCCTGTGTTCAGAATGCAGAAGGGCAGATGCTCAGCATAGAGCCCAGAAGTAGCCATGTCAGTGATCAGTGCCTGAAATCAGTTATTTCAGGCTTCCAGGGGCATCAGCCAGTTATGGCATATGCAAAGTTATATTGGTCATTGGTCATGTAACTATGTATAAAATATCTATACCTGGAGTTCCTCTTTAAATAACCCCTAGAGTCTGTATATATTTGCTATGTACAAATTATGTCATTTGTTCTTAAATAAAACTGCAGAAAAATCTATTTTTTTCTAGTTCATCCAACGCAATGGAGTTGATTTACTAAAGGAATAGAGCCTGCTTAAAATGCTAAGTGCCTGTTAAGTTTGCAGAGTGAATATCAGTAAATAAGGCAAACTGGTATTTACTCTGAATGCCCAATCATATGCTAACAAACATCTGCTTTTTTTGTTTTAGTTTTCCTCACATATGATTAGGTATTCACAGTGAACACGGATTCACCTTATTTACTTATTTTTTCCAGGGTTAACTTTATTGCTTAAAGTGGTTCTAAAGGCAGAAGGTTTTTTATCTTATTGCATTCTATGCATGAAGATGAAAAAACATCCTGTGTGCAGCAGCCCCCCTCAGCCCCCTTAATACTTACCTGAGCCCCATCTCGATCCAGTGATATTGCACGAGAGACTCAGCTTTCCGGGACTCCCCTCCTCATTGGCTGAGGAACAGCAGCGGGCACCATTGGCTCCCGCTGCTGTCAATCAAAGTCAGTGAGCCAATGAGGAGAGAGGGGGCAGGGCCGAGCTGCTAGTCCATGTCTGAATGTGCACACAGAGCAGCGGCTCGGCTCAGGTGCTCCATAGAAAGCTGCTTGCTGTGGGGGCACTCAGCAGGAGGGAGGGGCCAGGAGCGCCGACAAGGGGCCCGAGAAGAGGAGCATCTGCCCTGTGCAAAAACCATTACATTGAGCCTGTAAGTATAATATGTTTGTTATTTTTAAGCAAAAAAAACCAAGACTTTAATATCACTTTAACTTATTCATTAACACATTTCTATCTTACACTGCTTGGTCCTCATTTTGTAACTACTTAGGAGGCTTCTTTAGCCTCTAATTTTAGCATAATTAGCTTAGTTATGAGGAAAGCACCAAACTTACCATATGGTGAGTTGGTAAACCCTGGTCCTACTGTACGACGTGACAACCCTTGATTTCGGCTTGTGTTTATTTCTCTAGTTTTTCATTTTGATTTTTTCATCTTAATTACTGACATTCACTTTGAAAAGCAAACAGCCTTCTCTTTACCAAATCAACTTTTATGACTGTAGCTGCTTCTTTTAGATTCCTTAAATTGTCTTTGCCTTTAACAAATAACACATATGTTATACATGGGACTAAAAAAACAAGAAATACCCTGCGCCTAATATGTTGTACTGTATAACAGTGGGGGCCCGTCCATAGGGGGCGCACAGGTGCTGCTCCCCAAGCTATTCACAAAAAAAAGTGGTCACTTTAAGAGTGTCCAGGCACCGGACACACAGCAGTCTATGGGAAGCCTTCCCAGCTTTTTATCAGCTGATTGCAACTGGGAAGCTGATTTGGCTATGTTAGAGAGTGTTCAGGGCTCAAGTGATATGCCCGCAAACACTCTTACTTTACAATCATTTGTCTTTGGACTCCTTTCCTCTTTTTTAATTGGCGGGGACCGGAGGATGGTGGGCGGCGTCACTTATGGTTTCCCGGCCATCACTCACTATGCTGTGTAGAGTGGAGCTCAGTGGACTGTGCGTGCGGGTGTGGTGGAACCAATTAGGAAGGCCTGAGCACTGTGATTCCAGTGGCTAACGGTAAGTGCTCAGCCTTCTGCAGTGCACTCCTACTCTCTCAGTCTAACCACCCCTCTCCTCTGCACACACTTCCCTGGGCTGCGCTTCTCAGTCATTCTCCACTCAGACTGGACTCAGGACAGGGGTGGATTATCATGCAGCTGGACTGGAGCATGAGGGTGACATTTTGAGGATTATTTACTGCCATGTGATGTCCAATCAGGAGGTGTCACTGACTCACTACTACTACTAATCATCACTACTACTACCACCATCATCACTACTACTACCACCATCATCACTGCTACTACCACTATACCCTGATCTGTGAGGCTGAGCTATATACCTTGATCTGTAATACTGAGCTTTATACCCTGATCTGTAATGCTGAGCTATATACCCTGATTTGTAATGCAGAGCTATATAGCCTGATCTGTGAGGCTGAGCTAAATCCCCTGATCTGTAATGCTGAGCTATATACCCTGATCTGTGAGGCTGAGCTATATACCCTGTTCTGTAACGCTGAACTATATACCCTAATCTGTGAGGCTGAGCTATATTCCCTGATCTGTGAGACTGAGCTATATACCCTGATCTGTAATGTTGAGCTATATACTCTGATCTTTAATGCTGAGCTATATACCCTGATCTGTAATGCTGAGCTATATACCCTGATCTTTAATGCTGAGCTATATACCCTGATCTGTGAGGCTGAGCTATATACCCTGATCTGTGACGCTGAGCTATATACCCTGATCTGTAATGCTGAGCTATATACCCTGATCTGTGAGGCTGAGCTATATACCCTGATCTGTAATGCTGAGCTATATACCCTGATCTGTGAGGCTGAGCTATATACCATTATCTGTAAAGCTGAGCTGTATATCCTGATCTGTAGTGCTAAGCTATATACCCTGATCTGCGAGGCTGAGCTATATACCCTGATCTGTAATGCTGATCTATATACCCTGATTTTTAATGCTGAGCTATATACCCTGATTTGTGAGGCTGAGCTATATACCCTAATCTGTGATGTTGAGCTATATACCCTGATCTGTGAGGCTGAGTTATATACACTGATATTTGAAGCTGAGCTATATACTCTGATCTTTAAGGCTGAGCAATATACCCTGATATGTGAGGCTGAGCTATATACCCTGATCTGTGAGGCTGAGATGTATACCCTGATCTGTGAGGCTGAGCTATATACCCTGATCTGTCATTCTGAGCTATATACCCTGGTCTGTGAGGCTGAGCTGTATGCCCTGGTCTGTGAGGCTGAGCTATATACCCTGATCTGTGAGGCTGAGCTATATACCCTGATCTGTAAGGCTGAGCTATATACCCTGATTTGTGAGATTGAGCTATATACCCTGATCTGTGAGGCTGAGCTATATACCCTGATCTGTGAGGCTGAGCTATATACCCTGTCCTGGCTGAGCTGTATACTCTGTCCTGTGATGCTGAGCTTTATACTCTGTCCTGTGATGCTTAGCTGAATACTCCTGACACTATGGGTGGAAGCAAGTGGAATACAGGGAATGGAGGGAACGGAGTGGGTGGATTCTATAAGGGGTAGGCCTTATGAGAAGTGGAAGGGGTCAAAAAGGAATTTTGGAAACTACTCCCCCAGTACAATAATGGGACTTTAGTGGCAGTTTAAGCAACAAAACAAATTTGAATAAAATATTGAATGCCCTAGGGCATTGAGCATTCCTCCTAAAAGACTCCCTTTTCCATGTTTTGCACATTGTACTGTATTGTATGTACCGTGGTTTTACTGGCTAAATGTATGTGTCAACTTGATCATACACTTTTAAATACAATTGTATAATAAAAATTCAATATTTTATTCAAATTAGTTTTGTTGCTTAAACTGTCACTAAAGTCCCATTATTGTACGGGGGGAGTACTTTGCAAAATGACTTGAATACAGGGATGTTGGCAGAATTAGAAGGATCTGGGTGGTGGTACTACACTTCTTAGGGTCAAAAAGGAAGGGCGGGGTTTGGCCCCCCTATCCTTAAACTTCACCAGCCACCACTGCTGTATAATATCAGAGACAATTTCATAAAGAGTGGGGTAAATTCAGGAACCTTTCCTTCCATTATTCACCAAACAAAATGATGGGGTATGTCATTGAATGACTTGTGAAAGTACAATAAGTTGGAGTGATGGCTAAAAAGGGGAGAATGATTACAGCACGTATTCTTAACTTCTTTTTATATTATCTTATGACACATATTGGGTTAGGTCATGAATCCAGTTAACATTTGGTAATCTATCTATCCGTATCTGAAGCAGATGATATCTCTAAAAAGGAAAAGTTGTAAAATGCATTTGTTTGTCAGTTTCCTTCACCAAAAGTGCTATTATGCTAAAACCAGGATTCTCACCCTCAGTCAAAAAAAAAAATCACATGCAAATATAATCACAGAATTTTTTTTTTTTCCTTCTTGGATCATAAGGTGTTACCTAACTTATGATTAAATGGAACTGTTTGTTCCAGTGAAGAATGTCTTATTTAAAGCATTTCCCCAGTGTTTAGGTAGACTTGTGTTGTGTACATTCTTCGCTCCTGAGTCTATAAAACAGTATAAAGCTTTGCTTTCATTTTTAGTATTCATGTTGAGCTTAACTGTATTCTCTGAAATGATCTTTCTAAAATGCTGTGTGAAAAATTATGCACCTGTTTGGGAAAATTGTTGCTGATGCAGAAATGATTTTATTATTATAGGATAAAAATATGAGGATTTCTGCAGTTTGTTCCTTGCTTAGTGTAGCTGACTTCTGTATTTAAAAATGTGCTTGTACCCTCCACAGGGATAAGGGAATGGACACGAAATTATGCATGCGGAAACAAAAATGTGTTATCATCCCCAAATGACTATGGTTTTATACAGGATGTACTTTTTCTGAATACCCTAATGTCAGGTTCTATGAGACATATTAAAACTGTTAATACTGATCAGACAATACGCTGGGAGCCACAACACATAAACATAATGTGCTACTTTTTATAATGGGAACATTAGACACCTTTAACCACTTTAATACCAGGCACTTACCCCCCTTCCCGCCCAGACCAATTTTCAGCTTTCAGCTCTGTCACATTTTGAATGATAATTGAGCGGTCATGCGACACTGTACCCAAACAAATTTTTTATCATTTTGTTCCGACAAATAGAGCTTTCTTTTGGTGGTATTTGATCACCTCTGCAGTTTTTATTTTTTGCACTACAAATAAAAAAAGACCGAAAATTTAGAAAGAAAAAAAGTTATTCTCTGTTTCTGTCACAAAACTTTCTAAATACAGTAAGTACATCTGATGGGCACTGATGAGACTACACCAATGGGCGCTGATGAGGCAGTACTGATTGGCACTGATGAGATGGCACTGATGGGCACTTATAGGCAGCACTGATGGGCACTGATATGCAGCACTGAGGGGCACTGATAAGCGGCACTGATGGGCACTCATAGCCGGCACTGATGAACATAGATAGGTGGCACTGGACACTGATAGGGGGCACTGTTGAGCACTGATAGGTGGCCCTGGTGGGCACTGGTGAGCACTGATAGGTGGCACTGGAGGGCACTGGTGGGTGGCAATGACAGATTGCACTGAAAGGTTGTCGTTCCCTGGTGGTCCTGGGTGGCATCTGAAATTGGCACTAAGTGCCATCCATGTTGGGCATTGGGCTCCCTGGTGATCTAGGGTGGGCTCCCTGGTCAGCTCCCTGGTGGTCCTGGGTGGGCTCTCCCTGGTGGTCCCTGGGCGGGGTCCTGGGTGGCGATCCTAGGGGGGCTGCCCTGATAAACAATCAGCGCAGACCCCCCCATCAGGAGAGCCGCTAGGGGACGCGCACCTGCCGCACTCCTGAGGAGTGTGCCCGCGGCTCGGGTGGACCCGATGTCCGTCGGCGAGCCGTGATGAGCGGCCACAAGCAAAGAACGGGGAACCGCCGATGTAAACACGGCGGTTCCCCATTCTGGCAGTGTGGGCATGGGAGATCTACTGATCCCTGTCACTGGGATCAGTTAGATCTCTCATGCCCATGGTAGCCCAACCCCCCCACAGTAAGAACACACCCAGGGAACTCAGTTAACCCCTAGATCTCCCCCTGCAGGTTAACCCCTTCACTGCCAATGACATTCATACAGTAATCAGTGGACATTTACATTTCTGATCGCTGAATAAATGTCCCAAAAAAGTGTCAAAAATGTCCGACATGTCCGCTGCAATATCGCAGTACCGCTAAAAATCGCAGATCGCCGCCATTACTAGTAAAAAATTTAAAAAATTTAAATCCCAGAAATTAATTTTCAGGGTGTGACGGTCTTACCCCTTGGCGGCACAAATGTAGCCGCCAAGGGGCAAGAAACGAACACCGGCGAGTAGTGCCGAGCGGCTGCCTGTAGCCCAGGTGGGCTCGGCGCCCGTGTGAGGAGTCCTCACGCCGTCCACGCGCAG
>BLSH010215661.1:1931330-1944132 GCA_018402905.1 Glandirana rugosa | reverse complement strand
TGTCATAAATTACACATTGTCTCTATCCCAACCGCCCGAGGCAAAACCCTCCAAGAAGGGTCTGAAGCTGAGGTGTTCATTAATGCCAGGGGGAGATGTGGCCTGGAGGGCCGCTATCCAACGGGATTCCCGCTGCAGCAGCACCTTATCCCAGTCACCCCCCCTGGCACTAGGGTGCTCCCGATCAAGCTCCCTCTTCCACACCTTCCATTCAGGTGCCTCCCACTATGAGCGCCCCAACCACATTGATTTCCACTAATATCCCCAACTCTTCACAACTTCCTCCCAAACCCACTGACACTTTTTTAGTCCAGGAGACTCACACACCTCCCGATGTGAGTCCAGCACCCTAGATGTGAGCCATGTCTCACAATTTAACATTATCAATTTATCTTCACACAGGCTGACTAAGGAGGAGGAAAGCCTACAACATATTGCCAATTTGAGAACGGCCAATCCTGAGGCCCCTGTGGGCCGTCATGTGTGCCTACATCATCAGGGCCGTTGTCCAAAATTTTCTTTTCTCATTCTTGGTCGGGTGCATCCTAGTGCTAGGGGGGGTGACTGGGATATGGTGCTGCTGCAGCGGGAATCCCGTTGGATAGCTGCCCTCCAGGCCACATCTCCCCCTGGCATTAATGAACACCTCAGCTTCAGACCCTTCTTGGAGGGTTTTGCCTCGGGCGGTTGGGATAGAGACAATGTGTAATTTATGACATTGTAATTTGCAAATGTAATACTGATGCAATGTGTATTGGGATCTACTCCTATGCTGTTGCTTGCTGTGTGGTTCTGAGGGGGCTCCCACGTCCTGGCCCTCCCATCCTCCTTTGGGCAACCTTTTCCATCTTTTTCTCTACTTTTGGCGGTGGTCTTGGATATGAGGCATGGCTCCTGCTTCCTGGTGTGGGGTGAGTTGCTCGCCATGAATTGTTCCCATGCTTTGACCCTGTTACATGCAAGTCCAGTTGTAATAATTTGATGTTTTTCAGAAAATGTACATGGGTATGCTATGTGGCCCCTGAAGAATGGTAGTTCATCCTGAAACATGTCGGGCCTCCACCCATGAAGAAACCACGTCCCTACATGAACTACATCTCTTCATGTATACAATGTGGATTGCAACAGTTCATGCCTCCATGTTTTCTTTTAACTATGTATGCTATTTGTGTATATTTGTAATCATTGGTCACTTTGTAATAAACTGTACTATTTTTATTTAATTTTGGTTGTACTGCCTTAAAAGTCCCGTCATTTGTACTAGGGGAGTACCTCTTGTCTCTAAATCTATATGGGATGTTGGCAGACTGATGTGATAAGGCTGGGGTTACTTCTATTGTAAAAACAATGTATAACATGTGAAACCAGCAGGTTATATCAAACAAACTTACCAACACATTAGCTAATTCTTTGAAATTGTGAAATCTGATCCAAGCTCAGTTACCACAAAGATACCCCTCACTAAATGTAAAGCTACCCCCACATCACATGTGCATAAAATCCAATCACAGTTGTTACAAGATCTCCCTCACTGAACATGCAGCACTCACACATTACACACTGATAATAGTTGCTAAAAGATCTTCTTCACTGGACACATATCACGTGACATGCACATACAGTCAGGTCCATAAATTTTGGGACATCGACACAATTCTAATCGTTTTGGTTCTATACACCACCACAATGAATTTGAAATGGAACAAACAAGATGTGATTTAACTGCAGACTTTCAGCTTTAATTTGAGGGTACATCCAAATCAGGTGAATGGTGTAGGAATTACAACAGTTTGTATATGTGCCTCCCGCCTTTTAAGGGACCAAAAGTAATGGGACAATTGGCTGCTCAGCTGTTCCATGGCCAGGTGTGTGTTATTCCCTCATTATCCCGTTTACAAGGAGCAGATAAAAGCTGAAGGCTGAAAAAACAAAACAAACACATCAGAGAGATAGCAAAAACATTAGGTGTGGCCAAATCAACTGTTTGGAACATCCTCAAAAAGAAAGAACGCACAGGTGAGCTCAGCAACACCAAAAGACCCGGAAGACCACGGAAAACAACTGAGGTGGATGACCAAATAATTCTTTCCCCATTGAAGAAAACACCCTTCACAACAGTAGGCCAGATCAAGAACACTCTCCAGGAGGTAGGTGTATGTGTGTCAAAGTCAACAATCAAGAGAAGATTTCACCAGAGTGAATACAGAGTGTTCACCACAAGATGTAAACCATTGGAGAGCCTCAAAAACAGGAAGGCCAGATTAGAGTTTGCCAAACAACATCTAAAAAAGCCTTCACAGTTCTGGAACAACATCTTATGGACAGACTAGACCAAGATCAACTTGTACCAGAGTGATGGGAAGAGAAGAGTATGGAGAAGGAAAGGAACTGCTCATGATCCTAAGCATACCACCTCATCAGTGAAGCATGGTGGTGGTAGTGTCATGGTGTGGGCATGTATGGCTGCCAATGGAACTGGTTCTCTTGTATTTATTGATGATGTGCCTGCTGACAAAAGCAGCAGGATGAATTCTGAAGTGTTTTGGGCAATATTATCTGCTCATATTCAGCCAAATGCTTCAGAACTCATTGGACGGCGCTTCACAGTGCAGATGGACAACGACCCGAAGTATACTGCGAAAGCAACCTAAGAGTTTTTTAAGGGGAAGAAGTGGAATGTTATGCAATGGCCAAGCCAATCACCTGACCTAAATCAAATTGAGCATGCATTTCACTTGCTGAAGACAAAACTGAAGGGAAAATGCCCCAAGAACAAGCAGGAACTGAAGACAGTTGCAATAGAGGCCTGGCAGAGCATCACCAGGGATGAAACCCAGCATCTGGTGATGTCTATGCATTCCAGACTTCAGGCTGTAATTGACTGCAAAGGATTTGCAACCAAGTATTAAAAAGTGAAAGTTTGATTTATGATTGTTAATCTGTCCCATTACTTTTGGTCCCTTAAAAAGTGGGAGGCACATATACAAACTGTTGTAATGCCTACACCGTTCACCTGATTTGGATGTAAATACCCTCAAATTAAAGCTGAAAGTCTGCAGTTAAAGCAATTTTTTTTATACAGAGACATGTCTCTTCCGCAAGATTAGAATTGTGTCGATGTCCCAATATTTATGGATCTGCCTGTATGATCCAATGGCAATAGTGTATAATATGTACACATCGGTGTTCATTTGCTAAAAAGGAAATAGGCTGTTCACTGCAGGAAGTTGCATTTTGCACGGGACATTGCAAAGAATAACCAATCCTGTGCAAGGAAAATAAAAAAAAACATTTTTGCTTGCACATGATTGGATGATGGAGGTCAGTGGAGCTTTACCTTATTTACTCTGGGGAAACTTTCTTTGCAAAGTGAACTGTCTATTCGTCCTTAGTAAATCAACCCCAAATAATGTCATTGTATATAGCAATTAACATTTTAAAAAAAGTTAAAACTTAATGAAAAAAAATCTTCCAATCTACATTAATATTGTATGAAAAATATACATTTATTGTTATACATTTAGCATTCCTTTATTTAAAAAACAATTGCAGTATATAATAATGCATTTTAGATAACAAAATGCAGATGAATTGCATGTCAAATATCATTTTTTAAACAGTAAAAGTCACAGGTGTAGAATAGGCTTTGGAGAGTTAATATCTTATTTGCGTCAAATAAATATAGGCTATTTTCAGATATAGTTTAGCTTTCTTATAAAGGAATAATTATTTTTGTCACGCATTTTTTTGTTGAAGCCTCACCTAATGGACCCAATTTGTGAGGCTTAGGGATAAGTTTATATTGTTTACTATATGTTTATTATACCATAAACACTGCTGACCAAAGTAATGCTTGGTAGCCAGCGAGGTCAACACTAGTTTCAGAATTGCTAGTTCCAGTAATTGATGGCAAACCAAAGGATTACAATCCTTTAGCTGATGCTTGAGTCAATATGGAGACCAATATTAATGACCGTCTTGTGGATTTCCTTATACAGTAAGTGGGTGTGGGCTACTGTAATAATGAAAGCTTGAAACCTCAAGATATAGAACCAGCATAATTGTTATCTTTTCCATCCAATATATCTACTTGAAAAAATAGAACAATGGTGCTATCCAACATTTTTATAACAATTATAACAGCTCTTTAACATTTAAACCTAACAGCATTTAAACCTAAATATAAAATGTTTTAAAATGTATATTCTAAAAGAGTAAATGTTCTTAGTAAAAATGTATGTCATTTGCTTTGAATATCTAATTATTGAAAAGAATTCTTTAGATCAATAATAATATATGGTCGGGTAAAACTAACAAAGACAAGTGAGGAAAACACCACATTTGCAAAGCTAATAAGGTTTCCCTTTCAGGTCAAATCCACAAGGTGAATAGAAAGTTGTGAAGTCAGACTGGCTTAGTAAATACCAATTTTCATAACATTTTGTACAGAACCTTGAAGATAGGATTGCTCTTTGATTTACCTTGTGAAGATTATAGATTGCCTATTATTGGTGGGCTATATTCAAGGCTTTCTATGGAATCTAAAACCAACTGTCACCTAAACATTTGGAGCATCTTACACTGAAAGCCTTTTTTAAACAAAAGTCACAGCTGAACCACAAACATTTTGCTTTCATTAGGACGTACAAGTACTACTTATAAAGATGGTGATAATATACCATTATCTGGCCATTTTAATAATGAAGATCAAGAAAACAAGAAAATATACTTTCTGTAGTGTTGTTAAATTTTATAGCACTGGAACTGCACTGCAAAGAAATATGCAGAGGCACGAATGTGACCTAAACATAATACTTTTATATTGTAGATTATATCAACTATACGAGAGTAAGGTACCTACAATACATCTGGACTCACCCCACTGGGTTGCATCCCAGTTTAAGTCATTATCATCAGCTGGCATCATAATATACTCCTATTTATCTTCCCTGACTTTGTATCTTTTCTTCAGTGGGTCTGAACTGTGCTTATATGTGTGTTTCTTCTCTGCCCTGGAGATCCATTTTAGGCTTGTCAGCAATTTTCTTATCTCCACAAGCTTCCAAACCTATTCGAAAAAGCCATAAGTCTGCTCCTACACAAAGTACAGGTTCATTTAGACTCCAAGGCATATTGAAGTGGAAGTACAGTAACACCAAAACAACAAAATAAAAATCTTGGGCCCCCAGGAGAAATTTGCCATAATGTGCTAGTATACACATCATATTAGTACATTATGGCAAACTAACTTTGCAAGTGATCCTTTCCAGCATTGCTATGTCAGTGCTCCCCTCCAGCAACAGTACTTCCATCTTCTTCCAATTTTCATCCAGGTTTTTTGGCCTCTTGATTAGCTGGGCTGGGATGATGATGTTACTCCCCCACATGCACATTGGGTTCACTTCATTTCAGCAGGTAACAGTGCCAGGACTATGCACTGAGCTGCACATGCATGGCACAAACGCTAACAGGCAGACATAGGTAATTAATACAGAAGAGACATGTAGCATCTTTTCTATCATAAAAACCTAACTTTTGCTTTAAGACAAATATAGGTACATATCCCAGTTGTGATTAAAGATTGTATGAAATTATTTTTCATGAATGCACTTTTTGTTAAGCTTTAAACATTTGTAACTAATTTAGGCGTAAGGGTCACACTGTATTTATAGTCTTTTGAATTTAACTTATGATGCATGTGCACAGATGCACTGTAAGACAATTGTTAGCATCAAAATAACACTTCCATAAGACATTTTAGTTCTGGATTATTTTTATAATTCTCTTTATTTATAACTATTATTATATCAAACACTGAACTTTTAGTTACTGAACATAAACCTCCCAAAATTGATTGTACATGTAGCAGATTGTTAAAATGAGGTTATATAAACACATATTTTTAGATTTAACTGATTTTTTTAATAGCTATACAAACCAGAAATGATAGAGAGTTATAAACAAAAGCCTCATTGTATGGAAAAGCTACTATACATAAAAATGAGTGGTGGAAAGATCAGAGTAAATGACCTGCATATTTACATTATTTTTTATAAAGCTAAGTGCTTAACCCTTTTACTTGGCAGTAACATGAGGCAATCAAGATCATGTCCTCAATAGCAGCTGTGAGGTTGTGTTTACTCTCTCCAGCCAACTATGGGCTTTAATGTAAAAATGATCTGGACAGTTGTAAACCTCTATAATTCTGCCTCACAGGAAAGGGTTCCCACCCCACCCACCTTATCGTTCTTGAAATCATCTGTTTTTCTCCTGAATCCAGAATAACAAAAAACCTCTCAGTATGGTGAGTGGGAGGAGATGTCAATTACAAAGCATTCCCCCAAAAGCACTCAGCTTTTGAAATTAAAGAGCCCATTTGTTCTTTAGTTGAGTTAACGCTATATGAGTCAAACATTTTTAATTTAATATAAAAGAGAAGAAAAGAAAGGCGCACGCACCTAGTGCATTACCAAAAATAATTGATTCCAAATAAAAATATAAAAAAGGGGTACGCAAAAAGTACACAAGAAGACAGGACATGATAAAATCAAGGCACAAGGCAGGATGAAATATGATGCATTTCGGGGGCGCGCCCCCTTCCTCAGAGCTTTGAGCCCCCGAAACGCGTCAGTTTCATCCTGCCTTGTGCCTTGATTTTATCACGTCCTGTCTTCTTGTGTTCTTTGTGAGTATCCCTTTTTTATATTTTTTTATATTTTTATTTGAAATTAATTATTTTTGGTACTGCACTAGGTGCGCCTTCCTTTTCTTCTCTTTCTTCTCTTTTTTAGTACCTTTCGGATTCCCCGTCCAAGGAGGGCAGCACACATCCGGTTACCCATCCCTCTCCCACATGGTTGTTTGCCATCCTGAGGAACTTATAGCACTGGAATTTATCACTTTTTACTGTGAATTTTTAATTTAATACAGTAGTATAAGCACCGATGAAAATTAGCTTTTTAGCCCCTGAAACATGTTGTCTTGTTGTTTTGAGGCTGTTTATGATTAAATAAATACTCTTGTTTCCTAAATCTTTTTCTCCCTACACCTATCGGATTTTTATTGTTCTCTGTGTCCATGCTAGGGAGAGATACCCTTTCTTTTTATTCCAGTGACCATGGTCAAAAGGACAGAAAGTGACCCATGATCCAAAATGTCACAGTTGTCATTAGAACAGTAAGAGAGGAATTCTTTCAATCCTGACACTTTTCTAAAATTGAATTTTCCCTTGCTTTTGAGAGATTTTCTTTCACCTTCATTCATCTCTACAACAGAAAGTGAAGGAAACCCTATAGGACACCAACAAAAAAAATACCGACAAGGCTTTAACCATTCTTTACTCTACCCAAAACATTTTTTTTTCTTTTAGATATACAGTATATGTGACATATTTAATTCATACAGTTTTTACATGGACTGGAGAACTTTAAGAATGAGCAACTTGGTGCTTTGTCTTATATGACAAGTTATACAAAGATACAGCATGGTTTGTGATGGCATGGTGGGTGAAAGCTTTCTGCATATATTTTGGAATATGGGAAAACGTTGTGTATCTTAATTTAATAAACAATACTAGAGTTTACTTTAGCAAATATAGTAGCTTTGAAAATGAATTGCTAGTTATCATTTAGGCCTACATAGAATGACAAAGACTTAGAGTATTGCTCAAGCAAATGAATTGCATCTCTGTCCTAGCTGCACAAAATACAATTCATTCCTTTTTACTTCTAACACTCTTTCCAGTGGAGCAGTCCTTAGGGAGGGAATGTATGCACAACACACAAATAACTACTCCACTAATCCTAGAAATATATTCATTTTAATGACAGTCTATACACATTTATGTTTGTTGTATTTTATCATAATTTTGCAAAATGGTTTAGAAGAGATACTATATCTCTTGTGGAATCAGCTGTGTATTCTGTTGTCTGTGCATGTTAAAGATCAATTTCAGCTGTGTATAATATTCCTTACATGGTGCTTCACAAAATGGCAGCAAATGACAGAGATTACAACGATTGCATGTCAAAGTATTTTAATTGACATTAGGCTCTTTACTGGAGATTAATCTATTGTAATTCCCGTTGGAGTGCTAGACGAAATACAGTAATGTACCTGCAAAAATTACACAATTGATAACTAGCAATCTCATTAACAACATTTGTATAGTGTAAAAAGCATACATTAAAAGATTATTATAAAGCATATTTTCTGATTAGAGCTTTTGATGTCTGCATAGAAATGAGATATGCCTCATGGAGAGGGGGAAATAAGGATAAACAGCGGGAGTATTCATGTAAACACTCTGCTGAAGGCTTTTAACTTTGGAATCAAAATCAGCTGTGAAATAAAAATATAGAGATTGCAAACAAATACAGTTTCCCTTTTTTCTTAAGGGTTTCCCATATAAGATGTGACAAGAGTGGGAGGAGATCCCATGCACTGAAGGCTATCATTCCCAACACAAGTCCTTGTGACAAACATAGAGCAATACAATATAACAGTCTCTGAGGAAAAAAGTCCAATATGCAGACTTAGTGTTGGCTGCTGTGAGGACAGGCAGCACCATCTAAGAATAACAGTATGAACTTTAATAGTCACAATGGTGAAAGTAACTTACAATAGAAAGTCAATAAAAAAACTTGTCACATGGATAATCCCCCTCTGTGAGTGGCTGGATGGCCGGCATTCCTTATATGGGAGACCAGGAAGAGTCCTTGGTAGAGTGGGTAGACAGCAAAACTGCTGGGGGCTGATCCGAGAGTCTTGGATGAATGAGGAGGAGCCGTCATCATGGACATCCATGTGATGAGCTTTTTTATCTACTTCCTCTTGTAAGTTGCTTTCACCATTGTGACTATTAACGTTTACAGTGTAACTCTTAGATGGCGCTGCTTGTCTTCTTAGCTCCCATGTAAGATGTAAACACCTTAGCTGTAAAAAGGATGTCATAGTTTGAAAAACATGATGATGACATATGGAAATCTCTGGCCCTATGCTTCCATTTGAATATCATTAATGTTTTTTTTTCTATTTTTTTCCATACAGGCATATTTTGTCACAGCACACATTTAAAGATTTTTAATATTTTAAATATATTTTTAATATAAGATCTATATTTTTTTATTAAACCATAAACATATAAGACTTTTTAGGATAAGATTTTCATTGGGTTTTTCATTGGATTTAATTTTTTTGGATAGTTTTATATGAATTAAGATTTAAATAAGAGTTTCCAATTCAATAAAATGCTACGTATCTTAGTAATCTTTAATTTTTTGCTACAATATCATTCCTTAAGGGTCAGGGTTGCATTAAATGTTGCAAAGGAAAATAACAGGTATGGTGCAGTCAACATGTAAAATTAACCCTTGAAATTCATATACGAAAAATAGCCAGTCTGCTCACAACTTTCATTTTTCTTCCAGAAATGACTGTAGTGCACCAGTCCAATCTATTCCTTTTTTAAGTGAACAGGTGATCCGAAAACCCATTTTGCTTACCTGTTTGTGATGCAGTAGAAGTATATCCAGCACACTACAGACTTCTATGAGTTCCTCACTCCTACTAATCATATTTAGTCCAACTTTGGAATTTTGAACATGATTGGTATCTGGACAGATAGAAAGCACAGTACAGGAAGCAAAGCCCCCTATCAAATTATTTTCCTTCCCTTTGCACTTTGTCAGCAGGAAAGGCAGTACAGGATTTCTGGGCATTTCAGTTTCCCCTTGCTTTCCGCTAAATTACAGAAGTGTATCATGGAGTGTTACAGTAAGTTTTCCAATGCCATGTTACTAATAGGCAAAGATCAAGAAGCTAAGGTAGGAAGGAATTCAGCCTCAGATCAAGAAGCAGATACACATAATCTACCTTTGGATTGGCTAGCATTTTCTTCTTGTAAAATATATGCTGTATAGTAATCAAGTTTCCTGGACTATAATGGGTGTATTAAGTCTAAAAGAGTATATGAACAATAATTGCCTTAGACATAATCACAGCCATTGAAAAGTTTACAGAGATTATATTACTCCTAAGGAATATATTATTACATTTTATCTTGCACTACTAAGGAAAAAGCAGAATGGGCTGAATATTTTATATTTATTGACCATTATTAAAGAGCCCCAGTTTCATGTAAAGAGGAACTTCACTTTCCCCTTTTATTTTTTTAAACCTCCACTTACCTGTTATAGTGTTGTCCTTAATTTGGATACACATCCACCCAGCGGATTCAGCCTGCTGCAATCTGCTTCTCCGCTCTCACCGCTCAGGTCCTGCAGTACCATCATCGTCTTTGACATTGAGAGGAGCCACCTACTGATGATGCACACCCCTAGCTGGCGCCTCCTGGGATATCTGACATGCATATGCAGTTGACTGGATTTAAGCGTGGTTCGAACAACAATGTTCTGCCAGGCCCCTTAAACAAATGTTGATTGAATAATTGTGGCAAACGGAGCAGTGTTGGCAAGTATATATAGTACACTGCTCAAATTGTGGAAAGAATTGGTGAAAATTTAAGCAATGTATGGGCAGCTTAAGTTGCAAAACAACAGAAGCAAAGACGTAGACCTCTTCTTTTAACAAATTCATTATAATTTTGTCTCCAGTGATGGAATAAGTGGGAATCAGATAAGGATCTTTAGCTACAAAATAAAAAAACACAAGAAAAATACTGTATATTATGCTGTGCTTACATTTGAAGGAAGCCAGTCCAATAACAGTGCCAGCTTCTCAGCAACTCTGAATTACAGTAATGATATAACAATGTCTTTGTTTGTGATTTGAGATAGTCCAGAATGCCTGGCCATTAGGCCTCATGCACACAGGACGTTTCTTGACTGTTTTACAGCAGCTGTTTTTAGAGAGACGTTTTTCAGCTGTAAAAATGTTCAAACGCTCAAAAACGCACAAAAACCAGACTAAATGCCGATCCCCAACATTTTTGGACATTTTAGATCCATTGAGGAAAAAAAAAAAAAGGCTGGCCCTTTAAAAACGCGAAGAAACATGCAAAATGCCGCTAATATAACATTAATAAAAGCTGAAAAATCACTGATAAGCTACGAACGTTTTTAGGACTTTTTTTAACGTCCTGTGTGCATGAAGCCTTAAGCATTTGGAAATACTGTATAACTAAATGTATATCATTCATAAATTTTATCATACATCATACCGCAAGAATTAGCTGTTGCTGAAAATCCAAAAGCAATTTGCAACTGCTTTAAAGAGAAGATTTTTTTTTTTTCTGAATCATACTTACCTAGGTGAATGCAGCATCTGTCCGCTGGCGCCTCTACACTGAGAACTGAGTGATTGATCACCACCAATCGCTCAGTTTTCAGAGCTTCCAGAGGAGAGAGCTGTAGACTGTCAGCTCACTGAAGCGCTGGGCTGTGGAGGGGGCAGCCGGTTCAGGCTCTCAGCAGCTCGCTGAGAGGGGTGTGAGTCCTGGCACCTGGTGGATCCAGACTTTAGTGTCGTGATGACTCTGTGCCTGGACTGACAACAGTGACGTCAGCAGAGAGCGTACTTCAGCCCGCTCTCTGCTGAAAGCGGACGGGCTGAAAATGGGTCACAGGAGTGCAAAACGCACTGCACTCCTGTGATCCATAGGAGAAGTAAAGCCAAACGAGCTCTGGCTAGACTTTTCCTTTAATGTACCAGTTAAATAAAACATTTGTCTTTTTTCCTACTCCCATTGGTTCCATCATGATCCAAATTCCTTACATACACAACCAAAGGCAAAAGGATTGTACAGCTTGGAAGTATATTCACAGTGATGGAGCTTTTTACTTTGTCCAACCATGCAATTACCACCTGACCACTAATTATAGTTAAAATGTAATCTAAACTTGAGCCAATTTACCTTTGCTAAACTTAGAACATAAGCCATATATGAATTAGCCTCCCTGGTGGTATGATTATGTCAGATTTTTGCATCTCAAAGCGGTACATTGTTTCACATAGAAATTTGACGTTTTATATTGTAGGCCTGTAATTCTTAGCAATAACTAACTTAAATCTATCCAAACAAGAGTCTAGTAGACATCCCGGGTATGATAAAGTTTGAAACACAAAATCATAAATTATAATATAATAAATAACTAAAAACACTGACATTTGCTCAGTTGCAGAGCTGTCATCCCTTTCAGTGTCTGATGACGAATTTCCCCAAAAATCAGTATCACTCAATTCTGCAAGTGAATCTTATTTACTATCGCTGTTTTCTAGCTGATCAAAAACTGCTTTTGACGTAAAGGGATGCTTTTTGGATGCCATGGACATTATCAAGATTCCAGGCAGAAAGAATGACATATATAATATAAAAGTGCATGCAGGGCACAGGACTAGAGTTGAGCGAACCTCTGGAAGTTCGGGTTCTGCTGGTCCGTCCGAACTTCGGGACAAAGTCCGGGTCCGGGTCCGGACGGAACCCGAACGATCGCACGGACAACGAACCCCATTGAAATCAATGGGGACCCAAACTTTTATGCACAAAAATGGCTGTAACAAAGTCCTGGAAAGCCCTAGAGGGCTGCAAAAGGAAGTAAAATGGGGGTAAGGGTAGGGCAAGTGCCCTACAAAAAAATGGGGACAGGGAAATAACTGTAAATATTTTTAAAAAAATAAAAACATAAAAAAAGCAAAAATGGAGGTGAATGTGGATCATCTTCAAACTGTGTCTGAAAAGTATTAATTAATGGTAGAAGCCATATAACTGTTCTAAAATCATCTTCAAACTAGGGCAAGTGCCCTACAAATAAATGGGGATAGGGAAAATAAATTAAAATCAAGT
>BLSH010215661.1:1841041-1865583 GCA_018402905.1 Glandirana rugosa | reverse complement strand
ACCTCTATTCACTCAGTTACTTACTTCTGTACGTCCCCAACACCAACAGAGGAACTGTTCTGAACTCTTTGCTAAAATCGACGTCCATTCTCTTCCTTACTCTCAAGCCATTCCTCTTAAGCAGGAACTTGGCAATCCTATGTTTCTACCTTCAACTGAGTCGAAGACCTTCCTTACCTGGGCTGACAAAGGGCTAACAATGGTCGCTCAACTTTACAAACCAGGCCAGAACTCTCTAAATCATTTCAGGACCTCAAGGACGAATTCTCCTTACCGAACTCTCATTCCTTCTCTTACCTGCAGCTAAAATCGTTTCTCAAGTCTTGTCAAGGAGACAACCACAACCCCTGCATGTCTTCATTCATTGACTCACTTATCTCCAATAAGCAATATTCCATCTCCCATATTTATCGGAATCTCATACTACATCAAGCAACGAAATACTCACTCACCCCCTTTCTTCCCTGGAGCACTATACTTGATAACCCAGAGGCTCCTACACAGATATTATCAGGCTACAAGAAAGTACGTGCATTAGTAGTTGCTGAGACTTGGAGAGAAACTCAATTCAAGATTGCCCACAGAGCATACCTCCCCTCGCTTTATACCTCTGGATCTCATACCCATGGTGCCTGCCCATGGTGTTCCACACCCAAACCTTCTTTATACCATAGGCTCTGGTCCTGTCCACAAGTCTCCCCCTTCTGGGACAAAATACTGTCTTTCATTAAAGAAGTTAGCGGGCATGCCTTTCCGAAAGATCCCCTCCTCTGTTTATTCAGTGGGGACCCTGCTCCATCATCACCAAACTCAGTGAACTCACCATCCCTACCCCTACCACAATGGGGCCATCTTTGTCTACTCAGTACCAGGCGAGCCATCATGAAATCTTGGATACGCCCATCCCCCCCAAGCCTAGGCCAAGTTAAACTAGACCTAACCTCTTTACTAGCTCTGGAAAAACAAGACACAATCAACCAAAACTTCAGGTCCACCAAAAAATTCTTCATGAGATGGAGGATATTCATAGAATATTCTTACAACAAACCGGAGATCGATCAATTCATGCTACCCTTCGCCCTTTCTGAGTGGTACCTCAAAGCCGATATTTCTAATTCCCTAGGGAAACTCAAGATTCGGAGGCATTCCCCCCAAACACTTCTGCATCGCGCAGCTCCCCCCTGATATTCCTCCATGGATACTTGCAGCCCTTAATCCCGCATTCCAACAAACCAGCCCTTCTGTGAGACTTAAATCAACTTTCAGTCCCCACTACCATCGTCTATCTGAACGCAACTCAGCCGATTTCATGAGAAATCCACCATACCATTCCTGATACCTACTTTACTGTTCACCAGATGTGCCTTTTAATGTTTAAATTCTATGCCAGTGTACTGTTATATTGGTTCTGCACTGTAAACCTCAGAATTTGTCTTCTACTATATCTTATTGTATTGCTGAAAATTTCAATAAAATATGGTTAAAAAAAAAAAAAAACACAAAATTGAAAAAAAAATTAATTTCATTTGTAAATAACAATGTTTGCACCAGAGTCATAATTTTAGTGTCATTTTAAATGAGACAATTTACAAAAAAAGTGCACAATTTCTGTACAGTAACACTATTTATTTTTAAGTTAACACTGCTCAAAAAAAGAAGAAGTGCATTTTGTTTAATTTTGCTTATGCAAGGATCACGGGGGGGAAAAAACTTTGTTGCAGGACAATATTAAAAGAAAGCCTTGTTTGTCCTTAAAGCGTAACTCTACTTTTGTTGAGAAAAAAACATTCCCCTCTGGGTGATCTATGTACATTGAAGGGATTATAACAAACTTTGTTGCAGATTCCTACCTTTTGTTATTCTGAAGAAATCCCTGTGTTTGTCTGTGCCTCTGTTCTGAGTGGGTCTAATGGGAGTGGTTTCATAATTAACTGTCAGGTGTGCAGCTGCAATGCACTAATGAGGAAATCTGCTGGGTCTGCATCCCTTTAGATGTGTTCCTATTGAAAGTATCTCTCCAAAAATGACATTTTTGTTGCAGGGGATTCCTGAAATCTGACTTGTTCAGTTTTTTTTATTTTTTTTTATTCAGCTGGCTGGCTGAGTGAAAAAGATGAGCCATGTATGTCCAGCTTAAATGTCAGTTTTGCTGTAGCAGGTTGTATACATGTACGAATGTGCTACTTCACAAGCAGGTCAAGGGAACTCTCCAGGCATGTCATTTTAATGGTAATAGATCTCTCCTGATTTTTTTTATTTAGCTGTATATTTCTTTCTATTACCATAACCAACAACCAGAAAAAAACAAAATAAGTTCTCCTGCTATAGATAATTGCAGTAATACGACATATCTGTATAATAATTTGTTAATCCTACCTAAAATACACAAACACAGACACTAACTGATTATCACGTACCTGGTGCTGGAGGCCAATGGAGAGAGGGCTTCCCTTGTGGCTAAGTTCCAGACTCCCCTGAAAGTGAGAACAGGAGGAGTCAGGCTCAAAGTAGCACAGGTCACCAGCGATGCTGTTTGCAGATGAACTCAAAAGGGTTTCTGATGTGCTAAGTAGTGGCTGCAGACAGGCAGTGCCTGTGAGACGTGGCAGGTCTGTAGTAGCACTGAGACAATGGGAAGTCAGTTCAAGCCAGAGTTCGGAGCCAGGAGGATAACAGAGCAGGTAAGAACAGAGGAGAAGCTAAATTCAGACACAGGAGAACATAAAGAATATCCGTGGACAAGCCGAGGTCAGGTCAGGAGACAGGCAGGAGAATAGTCAAAGACAAGCCGGGTTGGTATCAGAGAACTTTCAAGAACAAGGATCACAGGAACACAGTACAAGCTGAAGCTCAATCAGCAACTTCAACCACTGACAGCCTTCCTTATAAAGGCCCATGTAAATTGCTGATAGAGATGCTGGGTCCTAGAGCTCTTCTCCTGTCTTTGGTGTCCTGACAGATGTTGGGTCCTAGAGTCCTTCTCCTTCCATTGTTGCCCTGACACTGTTACTAATTTAAACATGCTTTTTCTTTAATTCTACCTAAAATACACTGACCTTGACCTTTGACCCCCTATTTTGACCCTGATCTTTACCTTTGACCCTAACGCTAACCTTGATACTGACCTAGATCAAACCCCGATCTAGCAATTATTTTTTATTTATTTTTTAAACACATTTCTTTATTTACATTTTTCTCCTCTAGGAAGGAGAAAAAGATACATTGTATAAAACTACAGGGATAGGCTTTACAGTGACTGATCACTGTGAGAGCCAATCAGAGGATATCACTGCAATAAGGTGATTGGGAACTGGACCTCCTGGGTTACAATCATTAGTATGGGACTCTGAATTTCTTGGAGAGAGTCCTTTCGCTGTGCTGGGAGCACAAATACAAGTATGCATTGTGGGGGATTAGCTCAATGGGGATGACCTTCCCTGGGAAAAGGCAGTCCAAACGGCATGTTTTCTTAAAAGCTGACTTGTAGCCAGTTTTAAAACATTGTATGAAAATCAAACAAACAAAACAAAAAATAACTCCTTGCCATCCAGGCTCTTATTAAACATTTTCAGTTTTCCTAACTGAGTGGTGAAGGGCTTCTCCCAGTCACCTACAAAACAAGGACAATGCAAACCTTTTGTTTCAGTCATAAAGCAAACTTTAGTTCAGCATCTCTCTCAGGTTTGATGGATCCTGAGTCCCAGGCCAGAGCAAACCTTTGCTCCACTCCTGTTTATTTATAGCACCTGTTGGTGGACACTAGTGGATTGCAAAATCTGGTCCGGAACCAACCCTGCCAAGGTGGCAGGTAAAACCCAGACTGAATTCCACCTTAGTTTCCTGCAAATGAACACATGCAAGGTAAAACATAACGTCCATCGATCTCCTCACCTTTAATAATGTCACATATCCCCTCCCTGCTCAAGCCCCTGCGGCTGAGCAACTGTCTCAACCAGACAATGGACACTTGAAAGGGCATCTGCATTATTTTGGAGTTTCCCAGCTCTATGTTCCACTGTGAACCTAAATGCTTTAAGAGCAAGGAACCACCTTGTCACCTGGCTGTTTTTCTTCTTGTTATCACATATCCATTTAAGAGGGCCATGATCAGTGACCAGTTTGAATGGTCTTCCCAACAGGTAATATTTCAGGGTATCTAAGACCTATTTGAGAGCTAAACATTCCTTCTCAACAATGGTATAGTTTTTTCTCATGTCTGTTGGGAGAGTGCAGCACCCAGTGCCACATCAGACTCCTTTGTGAAATCTGGGGTGACAAGCACAGGTTGTGCATAAAGGGCTTGCTTCAACATTTGAAATGCCTTCTCTGCCTCCGGATTCCACTTAATCATGACCGACCCTCTGCCCTTCATCAAATCTGTCAGTGGGGCTGCAATGGTGTAAATATTGGTTATAAAATGCCTGTAGTACTGTGATCCCAAGAAATGCACAGACTTGTGTAAGATATGCTCGATGACACTTCTATAAGGCGTGGTCGCTCCCTCCCACATTTCTTTTGCAACATCTAGCAACCCCCTGTAATGTCTACCATACAGTAGTTCAAAAGGGGAGTAACCTGTAGCTGCCTGAGATACCTCTCGTATGGCCACCCATTATATGACCATGGGCTAAACCATCCGGCGATAGGGTTTGGGAACCACTAGCTGCTCTACCTCCTCCTCCCCTTGCTTTACCACCTGATACAGCAAGTTATTTTTAAGAGCTATGTAGAGAAAAGACATCCCTATATTAGGTTCAAGAGGTTCCTCATATATCATTTTAATGTTTTCTCTGGCTCTATTGAGTGTGTCGTCTTTTAGTTGTTCCGTACAAAATCATCTTCCCTGACCTCTAAGTCAGGCACCACATTCTGTCCACTCTCACTATTAGAGTCAGAGATGATTTCTTGTTCATTACCCTCTAGCTGCTCCCCAGCCAGTACAGAAAAAAGGAAAGGATCTTCTCCTTCCTCCGACACACAGTTTCCCTATCAATTTTGTAATCAAAAAGGTCTGGTGTGAGTTCCAGTGATTTCTCAACAGGGGGAGCTCTGTTCTCCCGATTCCTTCTGTTTTCCCATAAACTCCAAAAGTGGGGAAAATCTCTCCCCACTAGGGCTTCCTGAAGCAGTGAGGGCACCACCCCCACTGAATGTGTCCCCATGCCCCAAGGGGTATCAATGTCAACCACAGCAGTCTGGTAGTCACGTTGTCATCATGAATGTAAATAACCCCAATAGTGCTAGGGTGTAACTTTGCAGGATTTACACAATCACCTTTGACTAATGTCACCACACTACCAGAATCTAGCAGAGCCATGACGGGCTTTCCATCAACTGAAATTACACACATTTATTTTGTCATGCATTCCTGACATGTTGCAGTACATGCCACCTGTGCAAATAGAGACATGTATTTTTTCAAGTAAGCATTATCACATTGCAATGGTTCATCATTTATGGAACAGTTAGCAGCAATATGAACAAATGCAAGGCAGTGATAACATTTTATGTGTTCTGTACCCAGTCCTCTAAACGGCCTCAGAGACCTTCCTGACCTATTTGGCCAGTCTCTAGTTCCTGTGCCCATAGTCCCATTATCTGTGGCAACAGTCTTATAATTTTTCCCCACGCCTTTGAACCCTGGAACAGTCTTAGTGGATCCTCCGGGTGATTTTGTACCCCTAGAGACATTGTAGTGGGGCACGGATGGGTTAAGGAAAGTCCTCGGCAGCAGTATATCTCTCCACCAGGTCCACCAGCTGGTTTGCAGTCTTAGGGTCCCCATGACTGACCCACTTCCTTAAAGTGGCAGGGAGCGCACGGAAATAATGGTCCATGACCACACACTCCACAATCTTAGGGCCCGGCAGCGTTTCTGGCTGCAGCCGTTTCTTGGTGAGGTGTATCAAGTCAAATATTTAGGAGCAGGGTGGCTTGTCAGTACTGTATGACCACCGATGCACCAATTGAGCCCAGACTGCAATGGTGAATCCCATGTGTGCAAGCATCTCGGCTTTCAGCGTCTCATAATTCTGGGCAGCATCTGGTTGCAGGTCATAATAGGTCTTTTTGGGTTCTCCTGTCAGAAAGGGCGATAGCAGCCCTGCCATTGCTCTTTTTGCCATCCTTCTTGAACAGCGACTCTTTCAAAAATTTCTAGGTACGCTTCCACATCATCTGCAGGTGTAATCTTCTGCAGGAAATAGCTGGCACGCACCTGTCATGGCCCTGCAAGCCCAGCCCCCACACAGTTAGAACACGCCTAAGGAACACAGTTAACCCCTTGATTGCCCCTTGCAGGTTAACCCCTTCCCTGCCAGTGACATTTACACAGTAATCAGCTGCTATTTAAATTTCTGATTGGTGTATAAATGTCAATGGTCCCAAAAAAGTGTCAAAAATGTCCATCATGTCCGCCGCAATATTGCAGTCCCGATAAAAATTGCAGATCACCGCCATTACTAGTAAAAAAAAAAAATTTTAAAAACGCCATAAATCAATTCCCATGGCTTGTAAATGCGGCAACTTTTGTGCAAACCAATCAATAAACGCTGATTGCAATTTTTTTTACCGCAAATATGTAGAAGTATCTATATCGGCCAAAACTGATGAATACATTTTTTTTTTGGACATTTATTATAGCAATTTTTTTTTTTTTTCAAAATTGTCGCTCTTTTTTTGTTCATAGTGGTATCAGAAGTCGTGCAGAGGTGATAAAATACCACCAAAAGAAAGCTCTATTTGTGGGAAAAAAAGGACCCCAATTTTGTTTGGGTGCAACGTCGCACGACCGCGCAATTGTCAGTTAAAGCGATGCCGTGCCGAATTGCAAAAACTGCTCTGGTCCTAATGTGGGAAATCCTTCTGGGGCTGAAATGGTTAACTCTACCAGGGCCTCCGCAAATTGGTGATTCGTTTCCTGTTGGGCTGCAATGGCCTGGCTCTTACTAAACATTTCCAGTTTTCCTAACTGAGCGGTGAAGGGCTTCTCCCAGTCTCCCACAAAACAAAGACAATGCAACCCTTTTTTTCAGTCATAAAGCAAACTTCAGTTCAGCATCTCATCTCAGGTTTGATGGATCCTGAGTCCTAGGCCAGAGCAAACCTTTACTCTACTCCTGTTCATTTATATAACCTGTTGGTGGACACAAGTGGACTGCAAAATCTGGTCCAGAGCCAACCCTGCCAATGTGGCTGGTAAAGCCCAGACAGGATTCAACTTTAGTTTCCTGCAAATGAATGCATGCGAGGTAAAACATAACGTCCATCAATCACCTCACCTATCATAATGTCACAACTAGAGTTGAGTGGACACCTGGATGTTTGGGCTCGGCGGGTTCGGCCGAACATTGCAAAAAAGTTCGATTTCGGCCCCGAACTTGACCCAAACTTGACCCCGAACCTCATTGAAGTTAATGGTGACCTGAACTTTTGGGCACTAAAACGGCTCTAAAAAAGTCCTGGAAAGAGCTAGAGGGCTGCAAAAGGAAGCAAAATGGGGGTAAAAGTAGGACAAGTGCCCTGCAAACAAATGTGGATAGGGAAATAACTTAAAATCACATAAAAAAAAATAAAAATGGAGGAGGAGGTGGATGTAGAGTAGGAGGTTGAGGAGGCGATGACTGTGGTGGTGTAGGTGGAAGTGGCGGTGGAGGAGGAGGAGGTAGCCAACACTGTTTTTTGTTTGTTTGTTTTTTTCTAATTGGGGTAGCCCCCAAAATATTGAGACATATTAAAAAAAAAAGATCACTATCTGCAGACAAACCCAGAGATGTTCTAGCACAGTTTCACTGTTTGCATATAAAACGTACCATGGTTTATTTTTAATGTTTCTCCTGTTACAAATTCCAATAAAGACTTATGTTCTATAAAAAAAAGAATATGTTCACTTAAGTATACCAATGGCTGTGTGAGGCCGGTATAAATGTCTATTCTGCACAAGGTACAGGCAAGTTTTGTGGGATCCATGCCTGGTTCATTTTAATAAAAGTTAGGTTGTCCACGTTGGCTGTGGACAGGCGGCTGCGCTTGTCTGTGATAACACCCCCTGCCATGCTAAACACACATTTTATTCTTGTGCGAGAAATGCACCGCTTGCCACAAATGTAGTATTTAGAATATTTTTTTTTTAAACCAGCAATGTAGACGCACTTTTTATTTTTGTGCAAGAAATGCCCCGCTGGCCGCAAATGTAATATTTTGCCCAAAAAAAAACAAAACATTTTTTTTTTAAAATTTGTCTAACTGCAATGTAAAAGCAGTATTTAAATATGCCAAAATGTTGCAACTGAACTAACAGAACATGATTAAAGTAGTGTCCCTGACACATAAGCAGTTGCAAGTGCACTGCACTTGCAAAAATGGCTGCAAACACCCACCTAACAAACAGAAAAATTGCTTAGGTTTTATATGAGGCACTTTGCTTAGCAAACAAAATGTACTCTAGCAAACAAAAATCTCCTCTAGCACCCACCCACCAATAAATCACTGTTTTTAACACATTTTCTAAAGCTAATCTGTCCCTCACAGCAGAGGCTGGGTCACATGATGCACTGGCCAATCACAGCCATGCCATTAGTAGGCATGGCTGTGATGGCCTCTAAGGGCAAACAAGTGAAACGCTTGTTGATTGGCAGCTATGCAGCAGGCGCAAAAAAATACCCGAACCCAGACTTTTTCTCAAATGTCTGGGTTCGGGTTCGGGACACGCATACCCTAAAGTCCGGTACAAACCCGAACTTTACAGTTTGGGTTCGCTCAACTCTAGTCACAGCATATACTATATTCGGCCACATAAATAAAGACCCACTTCCATGCTCCCCTCCTAACAGAATTTTTAAAAACATATTTTGCTTTAGCACATGTTCCCCAAGGCAGTGGCATTTTCTTGACAACCCCTTGCCTATTAGCCATGGTAATTTTTGGTTTTTAACATTCGGCTCCCCCTGACTTCAATGGGTTTCAGCACCCAAACTTTAGTAAAGTTGGATAAATCCACTTCAAACTGGACTCAGGTACATTCACCTGATCTATATTTGTTACATGTAGACTTCTCATAATGAATACATTTGTACAGAGAGTTTTTGGGTGATTCTTATATGTAGCCTGCAGTAGAAAAGTATGGAACAATACTTTTTTCTTAAGCTTGTAACATGTAGTCAATAAGTAATACAACAAGATACATTAAGCTTGATTTACTAAAACTGGAGAGTGCAAAATCTGGTGCAGCTCTGAATAAATACCAATTAGCTTCCAGATTTTATTGTCAAAGCTTAATTGAACAAGCTGAAGTTAGAAGATGATTGGCTATCATGCACAGCTGCACCAGATTTTGCACTCTCCAGTTTTAGTAAATCAACCCATTATCTCATAGCTTATAAAAGTGGAAAAAAGTACATTGACAAAACTAATAGGAGTTTAAAAACTAGGGTTAGAGATTTTCAAATTCTCATATGCAAGCCTATACTCTTAAAACAAATTTGATTAATCTCTTTATAATGGAACACAAAGAGGTTTACCAAAGGTTATTTTTTTGTTTACTGATTTTTGTAACACAGATATATTGAAAACTTGTGTCCGTTGAGCATTTTCTTCGTGAAAGGATTCTGTTTTGCAGCATTTATTGCATAAACTTGGCTTTAATTTACCTTTTTTGAGTTACTGTTTACCTGTCGAACACCATGCATTTCCTAATTGAGAAAACTATGATTGGAAATAATCACTGTATATTTGATTGAATAGCTTAGTAAATGCCAGAGTTTCTTTCTGACGATACATTTTGCAAGCTAATTGACTTTGCTCTTGAATGTGTCTAAATACAAAGCATGAAAGTATCAGTTTTAAATCAGGGATGTAACCAGTACAATGTTAGAATCTCTCGTGTTGATTACTCTTCTGGAGTGGGTTTAGAATCATGGGGGACACCCCCTGCTGTCTTAAACATCGTTTACAAGTGTTGCTAGTGTTAGTTATTCACTACATGACAGATGATTGGCTTTCCGCTCAGACCCTCTGTTGGTAATCTGTGCTATAATTGCTACAATTATCCACAATCCTCTGACACTAAATTTGCATATAAACATGCTTGCATATGGTGAAAGCACACTGCGATGGCAAAACTAACATCTTGATGGTACCATCATGTCTCGTAGGTAGATTTTAACTGAGTGATTTGTGATCTCTTTGTCTTGTTCTGTAGAACTTGCCATATTTTTAGCTTTTAATTATTTTAACTGAACAAAAGTTAAGCATATACATATGCAAATACTAGAAGCTTCAACGCTTACCTGAATGTTTGATACTTTAATTTTATAAGAGGCTTAAAGTGACACTAAACAACATCATACACATCTACTACTTAATAGCCCTATAATATATTTTTCATAAAATTGATCCTTACTGTGTTTTTCTACCTCCTTGTAACATCGTCTGTGAGTTCTCAAACATCTCATTTCCCCCTCACTTCTGTTTGTTTGGAATGAGCAGTGATGTTAGTTGTGGTCATGTACTCTGCTCTATGCACACCACACATCCCATAACCCCTAGTCCAACTCTGGAGCAAACAGGAAATGGTGGCTCTAGATTAAGAATATGGAGGATGAAGAAACCATCTAACAGGAGGTCTGTTGCATGGTTACATAGTTGGTAAGGTTGAATAAAGACTCCAGTCCATCCAGTTCAACCTATGTGGGTGTGTGTGTGTGTGTGTGGGTATGTGTGTGTGTGTGTGTATCTATGTCTCTATCATTTCCCAAAACCCTGTATATTATGTTCGCTAAGATGCCCATCCAATAGCTTATTTAAATTTTTGACACTCCCCACTGACACAAACGATTGTGAAAGGTCTTTACCGCTATGACAGTAAAGAACCTTTTACATAGTTTAAGGTTAAACTCCTTCTTGTCCAACTTCATTGAGTGTCCACATGTCTTGTTAGGCAACCTGAGACAAATAATTTTCTACCTATGCTAGAATAACCATTTAGATATTTGTATATTGCAATCATATTCCCACTTAAGCATCCCTTCTCCAGGGAGAATAGGTTTAATATATGTAGTTCTTCATAACCGAGTTCCTCTAGTCCTCTTATTAGCTTTGTTGCCGTTCTCTGGACTCTCTCCAGTTCTAACATAGCCTTCCTGAGAATTGGTGACCAGGACTGGACGACATACTCAAAATGTGGCCAAACCAGAGTTTTATGAACTGGTAGAATTATAGTTTTGTCTCTTGAATAGATACCCTTATTAAGGCATGCTAGTCTGCTGGTCTTGCTTGCTGCAGCTTGGCATTGCATGCTATTGCTGAGCCTGTGATCTACTATGATCCCCAGATCCTTTTCCATCCTTGATCCCCCCGAGGATCCCCTCCTAGCTAGTAACTTACATTCATTATTTTAGCCCCTAAGTGCAATAGTTTACATTTATCAATATTAACCACTTGCCGACCGCCAACCGCAGGTTGACGGTGACAAGGTGGCTCGATATCGCAAACCGCCCTCATACGACGGTGGCTGCGATATCATGCACTGTGAGCGCGCGCCGCCGGAGGTGCGTCCGCGCGCTCACTGTGTTCGGGGGGGCCAGGGAGCGGGTGCGGTGGACTTGATCTCCGCCGGCTACCCGCGATGCCCCCCTGCAGTGAAAGAACGGAGGTCCGTGTAAGTAAACACGGATCTCTGTTCTGTGAGAGGGGGAAGGGCGGTGATCACAGTCTTCCTCTATATGGAAGCTGTGATCACTCCCCTTCCCCTGCCAGTCAAACAGCAACACAGTTAGAACACGCCCAGGGAACACAGTTACCCTTAAAGCGCCCCCTCCAGGTTAACCCCTTCACTGCCAATGGCATTTACACAGTAATCAGTGCATTTTTATAGCATTGATCGCTGTATAAATGTCAATGGTCCCAAAAAAGTGTCAAAATGTTCCAACATGTCCACTGCAATATCGCAATACCGCTAAAAATTTCAGATTGCCGCCATTACTAGTAAAAAATTAAAAAAACTAAAAACCCCAGAAATGAATTCTCATCATCCGTAAACGCGGTCACTTTTGCGCAAACCAATCAATAAACGCTGATTGCAATTTTTTATCACAAATGTGAGGAAGAATATAAATCGGCCAAAACCGATGAAAAAAATATTTTTTTATATTTTTTTTTTGGATTTGAATTTTAGCAAAAAGTAAGAAATTTGGGTTTTTTTGCAAAATTGTCGCTCTTCTTTTGTTTATAGTGGCGATCAGAAATGACACAGAGGGGATCAAATACCACCAAAAGAAAGCTCTATTTGTGGGAAAAAAAGGATGTAAATTTTGTTTGGGTACAAAGTCGCACGACCGCGCAATTGTCAGTTAAAGTGACGCAGCGCCGAATCACAAAAAGTGCTCTGGTCCTAAAGTGTGAAATCCTTCTGGGGCTGAAGTGGTTAAACCTCACTTTTCATGTAGTTGCCCTCTCCTCTATTTTATTGAAGGCTTCCTGTAAACTTGCATTATCCTGTTCCAAAATCCAGATACACTACATCCACAGGTCTTCCTCTATCTAGATAGCAGCTTACTTCCTCATAGAATGTTGACAGGTTGGCTTGGCAAGAACGATCCTTCATAAATCCATGCGGGTTACTACTAATGATACCATTTTTTTATGAGCAAATTCTTGAGTATTGTCCTTTTTGTCCGGTCCAATTAGCTTTTCACCAATCAGCTGGTACCATTACAGTCAGTAAAGTCTCCTTAAAGATTAAGAATATTGCTCTAGGAATAATTTGGCTAAGTCTACATTTCACCATAAACAAAAAATAATAAATCATCAGTTTCCATCAAGGTGGGTAAAGGGGAGTAAGCCACATACATAGGTGAATACAAGGGGGAAAGGTCCCCAAAAAGTAGGAATAACATGATCAATTTACATATACCTTCATGGGCAGTGGTGTATTTGGTTTTGTGCTGACATAGGCAAGACAAAAATTTGGTGCCCCCTCCTATAAATTTGCCCCACCCCAGCCACGGTATACCATTCTTGTCTCGGGGTCTGATGAGGAAGCTGCAGCCATTCACAGTGAACAGCTGTGGCTTCCTCATCAGACCCTGAGACATAATTTGTCCAAGTGCCACATATGTGGTCAATGAAGCAGATGATGGGGTCAGTGGGACATAGGATGGGGTCAGAGGGATATAGGATGGGTTCAGCAGGACAGAGGATGAGACAGAACTGGTGGGCACTGATGAAGAGGCACTGATGAAGCTACACTGATAGGTGGCACTGATGGGCACTAATAGGTGGCACTGATGGGCACAAATAGGTGGCACTGATGAGGAGGCACTGATTGGCAGCACTTATTGGCAGCAATAATGGGCACTGTTTGGCAGCACTGATTGGCACTGATAGGCAGCGCTGATGGTGTGACAGAATTAACCAGGACAGGGGCTTTTGGAGAGGATTGGAGAAAACCTCTTACCCACTGACTATGGGCCCTGGCATTTAAGGAAGCACTACTCTTTGGAAGGTGTATGCTTGGGGGATCTGTGGAGTGGTCTTGTATCTGATTCAGGTTCATGTAACCCCAAAACACACAGACTCTGAGAACTGGAGGTTCCATATACATATCTGGGGCCTTTATGCCTCAAACCAGCAATGATTGTAGATGTTAATGTAATCCGCTCAAACCACTGGGGTCCCCTGCCATAATTTGTTCATTGTAAGTAGGTCTCCTGCTATAGTCTGTTGCCTACTAGTCTGAGGTGGGGTGAGATCACTGTTTGTTATGTGTTTATTGTGCTAATTATTAACTATTGTTTGCTAGCAAACCATTGTGGGATGTTTATGATAATGTGTATTGTACTTTGTATCCAGGGTGAGGGGCTTGGTGCCGAATAGTCTGGAAGGGTACTGAGTCACCCTGGTGGTTAATTGTTTAATAACTTAATATTTATAGTATATGTTTGTTGTTGTTTAGCTATGGTAATTATATTCCTGTGAACAGTTTGTATTGTTAGGGTAATATGATCAGGAGGGGGGATGTCCTCCTGTGGGGTATGGTAAATTTGAGCCGGTTATAGTGACCACAGTGGAGGATTTTGATTCCCCTCTTAATAACCATCTGTCCCTTGGAAATCTATGGTACTTCCTTCCGGTGGCAGGCGATTCCTTCTCCCGTTCACGATCGCTCAGGTGAGTAGGGAGAAGCACCTGAGGGTGACGTCCCCTTCAGTCGCCTGTAAGAACGATCAAGCCGCTGAACTGCCGCTATGATTGTTATTATGGTGACGGGAATCGCTTGCAGAGAAAAATGATAGGTGCCGGCATCATTGAGACATAATCACTGAAAGCCCATGACGTCAATTGATGGCATGCGGATCTGAAGTGGTTAATAACTTAATATTTATAGTATATGTTGGTTGTTGTTTAGCTATGGTAATTATATTCTTGTGAACAGTTTGTATTGTTAGGGTAATATGATCAGGAGGGGGGATGTCCTCCTGTGGGGTAGAAAGTATGTGTCTGAATTTTAATAAACAGTCATTCCTTTGGTTTTTACCTCACATCTTTCTGTGTACAATGTTTGTGGTAAAAGGGGTTGGTATTAGCTCTCGATCTGCTCGGAACGGTTTGGAGGGCAAGAGGCGCTGTTTGGCAGACGGAAGCACCTAGTCAGGTGCCCAAGCAGTTCTGTCACAGATGGGCATGCACTGATAATCAGGACATTGATGATCAGTTTCCTTGATTATCAGTGCAGATGTCCCCTTTTACACGTTCCGGTTACCGGCTCTCCTCACGATGTGACAGAGTGAGAAAAGGAATGCCAATAACCGGCAAGTGTGTTTAGATCATGATCAGCTGTGATTGGACACAGATGATCACGTGGTAAAGAGCTGCTGTTATTTGCTCTTCACAGAACACGCCGGGTGTGTGCCGTAGCGGGTGTGAGGGGAGGCTTTGCAGTTCTGGTAGGACAATAGATGTCCTCCCAGAACTGGATGCCCACGCTGTAGACGTAATTCGGCTATAGCGCGGCCACCTTGTTTGCCTAGCGGCAGATACTCCTCTGTCCACGGGGATTTCCTCCTGTAAAGAAGAGGTTAATGAGAACCTCAGGTGTTGGAATATCAGCTGTGAAATTGCAGCATTAGTGCAAAAGTAGTTCGGAAAGAAAGAAAAGGCAAAGGATCAGAGATATAGAGAAATAGAAAAAAGAAGGGGAAGGAGGAAAGTCAAGGGTTTAAGTTGGGCAAAGACTAATCCCCTCGCACAGGACAGATCCGCCGATGGTAAATTTGAGCAATAGTGACCACAGTGGAGGATTTTGATTCCCCTCTTAATAGTTGGAAATCCAGGGATTTCATATGTTCCTAATGTCTTTGTTTTATCACATAGGACAGAGGCCAGTGTTTCACTGGTTAAAAACCACAACATTTTTTGTTAGGCTATAGTCAGAACCCCTGATTTCCAAGCTTTCACCAAAATCTGTTTGGTTGCCATGAAAATAAAATATATCAATTTAAATTGGCTAGAAGTACATGAAGCAGGTTTAAAATTTAGCAAGACCTCAAATGATATATCAATTCATATACCCTTGTCCAAAATTGTCTGATTTTTGGGCAGTCCCATCACACATGAACCAAAGTGCCAGCCATACCACAGACCCAAAAGCAACTATCTGAGGCACCCTGTACAAATATCATTATCCGAGAAGATACTATGTACCACCAAAGTAAAAGCTTATACTTGACCTCCAGAAAAGAGGAGTTTATGGACCCATGCACAATGTAATCCTATATTTGGGACCATTGATGTCCCTCCAACTGACTCCCCATGTCCCTTTCCAAATTTGAAGGAAGAACCAATGTATCACTAGACAAGATGAATTTATAGACTAGGGACAGTGTACCCTTGGTCAGAGGTTCACTGCGGCATACTTCTTCAAAAGGGGTAAGGATGAGTGGTAAGTCCATGTGCTTCAGGGTTGATTTCACAAAACTGCATATTTAAAGATAAAGGAAAGTTCAGCAGAGGTGATTTTATGGGAAGCTTGCAAAGCATTGTAGCTCATCATGTCCTTTAATGTTAACAGATCGTATATCTGATGGATATATCTGATGGGAGCCTGAATTAACCCACCACTAAAATCTCCAGGGCTCTTCATGCCCTGGCATAAAAGAAGGGTTAGAAAGCAAAGTGTCCAAAGAGAGTCCCATGTTTTTAGAGTGTTTGAGGACCAGATTTATGATGTTTACAAGTTTTAGGAGTAATCCACAAAATTGTGTCAATTGCTGTAGGGGCAACCAAGAATGCTTCTATGCTCACCCACAGAGAGCTGTTTGTAGTCGCATGGTAAGCAACCAGGGTAGGAAATTGTGCTCCCCAATAATAGTGCTGGATATGAGGTACAGATGGCCTCCACTGAGTCCTGGGTGAAACACTGGTCTCGAATTATGCCATATAAACTTGATGCAAATCTGTTGAGTGGATATAAGTTTATCGGGAAGAACAGCAGGGCATCGTCCACAAAAAAGGCATACTTTATGCTAATGTCATTTTATCTTTTTAAGGGGTTATTTGGTTTTATCTTATTTTTGGCGGAAGTTTGGCTTTAGTTTCTCAAAAAAAATTATAGTTAAAAACTCAGTGGATCATCTCTGAATGATTGTCTGATTCTGTTTATCAGCCTAATCAGGGTTTAATCTCCAAGCTGGCAGAGTGATTTGCTCATACCCAGTTCCTAGCCATCTTCTTGCCAGTATAGACACTTGAAAACCAGAAAAAAACAATATAGACACTTCTTGCCAGAATAGACACTTGATGCACAAGGATGCATCATTTGTATCCTTATACAAATACCCAAAATTGAGTGGTAGAAGAGCATTTTGCCCACAATGAGCTAAATTACATTTCAGTGTTCTCAGGTAGCACATAACCTACCATGCTAAAGAAGTCTTAAGTTTTTTGTGGTCTGTCACAGGTCAAGAGAAAAAAACACCAATCATTCAAACTATTTTATGCATTTTGTAAGAAAATATATTTTTACAGACTCTTGTAATCTACTTTGCTGATTTAAATAACACTGAAGAAAAAAACTGAAATGCTGTAATTTTAGCTTGGAGTTAAAAGTGTCCTTTCCATTTTTTCCAAAATGACATTTAAAATAATGTTCTTAATTGGCACCAAAAATAACAATAATATCAAGTTTATATCAGCAGCAATTTGATCAGTCGTCTAACTTGATCATTATGTCAGCACTGTCATGATCAAGAAAGAATTCTGTTTCAGTGTATGCTCATCTGCAGTTTTCATTTGTTGATTTGCTCCATTCATCAGACATGCATTATATCACTTGAATAAATGCCATTTTCCAAAGGGAGATTTGTTCTAGTTACTGACAATGCTGCTCTTTGCTGTAATGCTGACTCCAACTTAGAATAAATCCAGGGACAGATGTACAGCACAGTTATACAGACAACCTAATTATTTTACTAATGGCAGATCCCACAAATGAATTACAATACTTTGAAGATAGTTGGCTTTTGATTTTAGCATGTCTATGATTTCCTCATGGTAACATTTCAACTTCACATTTATAAAAATGGTTGCATTTACTGAGGCAAAAGGATCTGATACCAGGCTTTTAGTGCTGGTATATTTGAGTGCAAGAAAATTAGCCTTTGGCATGGAAGATATTGGTCCAGAAAAGGAGAGCATGCCAAGAATGGGTTAGGTTTGATTAACGTCAGGGTTACATGGAGGTTTACTGTTGGTATTACAGGAAGTATTAGTTAAGAGGGATAGTGGAAGTGTTACAGGGAGGGTAAATATAAGTCCAGTCAATACTGATAGCTATGCGCTATGCTTTGAAATACATACAAAGAATAGCCTGGGAGCTCTTATTGTTTACCTACTCTGTAGAGGCGACCCCTTGTCACGGTGTATATGAGCAATCTATGCCTGATTTTGGCAGGGATGCCAATTGCACACCTGTAGGCTGGCTTCATAGGCATCCCAGGAAGTGAATTCAGGGCTCACACTTGGAACAGCTCCTCCCAGCAGACAGGAGTTCTGGCCTAGGAGCTTGGGAGGGTTCCAGGAGGAGACAGCTCCATGAGAGGGAGACGGGTGGTCTCCAGGAGTCTGTGCGTGCACATCTGTAGCAGGCAGATGTGGCCCACAACCGAACAGCATGAAGCTGACAGTGAGTAAGCCAGGAGGCTGAAGTTTGTGTTTGTACAGTGATGGCGGAACCCCACTGTTTGTTTGAACGTTTTGTTTCTTTAATAAAAGTGGGCTGCCATGCCCTTAAAAATGCAGTCTGGAGTGGCATGTTTCCTGGAAGTTGCATGCACCACTTGAGCATAATCACTACGCACGCTTACACTACTTATAATGCAGGTGAGGTATTCCAAACACACCCACTGTGGGAACCTTATATTATCTAATATAGGATATAGTGCATATACATGTTGGTGCAGTGAAGGTATTTCATGCATTTATTTCATTTTAGTTACTTCCTTGAATGGCTGAATTTTTTCCCATTCTTAGTAATAAACGGAAAATCAGGTTAGGGCACTGAGCTTCCTGAGGAAACACTGACAAATGTTTTAACATCGACTGAAGTCAAAAGAAGTGATTTAACATGAAAATAGAAAATACCTTACAGATCCAGATAGTATGCTTAGCAAGTATTTGAGCCGAAGAAACTGTTAACATTAAATAAAGTCTGTACTGAGGAAACTCTGAACTATCAGGCTGTCATTGCCAAAAATATTTTCTATATCTCTGATCTGAAGTTGGTCTGACCTCACTTGCTGTTCTGGATTACCTGACTCTTGGTTTTCTTTGTGTATTTCTTCCAGATCTGTGCAACAATCCTATATAAAACAACTCTTGCTCTTTGCCTCTGTGCAGTAACCTCCTGTACAAAAGACCATTCACTACTTCTCTCTCTCATTGTGCAGAGTGACTGGTCTTGTATCCACCCCCTCCTATAGTTTTCTGTGGGCAGAATGTAGCTAGTGGACCTGCTGGTTCCCACCCACAGCTCTATTTTCTGCACACACTATATGCTGCTCATATCAGGGTTTGCAAAAGTTATTTGGTACACACCATGTTGATTTATATCTTTTCTGGACTACAATATTTGAAAATATTTGTGACCCAAGTTCATATTAAAATGGATGTAAACCCAAAACAAAATGTAATTAATACTTCTACCTTTTACAGTAGAGGATGTCATGTCATCTGTGCCCAATCTTGCCACGAAGAATTAATCTAGCTCTGAGCAATCCTCCTATCTTTTTTAAGTAGGAAAAAAAACAGACACAGAGAAATATGTGACTGTTTCTTCCCTGTGCTGTGTGAGTAACAAGTAATTTCCTTATCTCATGCACGGAGCAGACAAAGCTTCACACCCCCCTTTCTTCTCCAGCTCTCCCAGGATTAGCTGCTCCACACCTCAGTATGATTGGGCCTGCTGAAGTCATTTGGTGACTTTTATGAGTTTTGGCAGGATGTTTCTCAAAACTCAGGAATAGTTATTATAGGAATAGGAGTATGAGAGTGTAGAGTTGGGTGAGGAGTCTTGTGAGATCCCGACTCCCCCCACCGAGCTCCAGCAAAGAGACCCACCCCCTGATTTCCAGAGTTTTGTGGGGCTGATACTGCTGAAGTAGGTGACATTTGCAAGGTAGGGGTACATGCAGCAGGCTTGCATGGATATATACATTAATACCATGGCATTAGTTTATACTGGGTGAGTGGTGGGTTTACATCCACTTTAAAGTCATTCCTCATTTTTGCTCCTGCGAAAATAACATATTTGTTTTTTATTTGACAGCCAAAAGTGTTACTGAAGACGAGTGACATCATAAAAAAGAGGTCAGTGATGTGTTTTGTTTTTATGTAGTAAAATTGTCCTATGACCTATAGTGGCTCAAATGGATTGAATGTTGTTTAAGGATTTGGTCAGTTGGAAACTGAAGAATTGTTTCTAATTTTGGGATTATTTCTACTTTGTGGGCTTGTGTTATGTATCCCTATCAGTTTATTGCCACATAGAACTTATAGTAACATTTCTATCTGAGCCCTTCAAACAAATGCCATTTAGCTGTCCCATGTTTTGGATGTCTATAGAGTCTCATCTACCTCCAAAGGCAGATTTGGAAAACAATTGTCTATACAAAATGGCTTTGTTACATATAAATAAGCATTGGTATGAGACTGTCAGAGATTCATACTGTATACCATTTGTGAAAAGACAATAAGTAGTCTCATTGGTGAATTCATAGTTTAATAAAGCTTTGCCTTCTCTTTTACAGCTTAGAGTGTTGTATAACATTTAACCACATTTAACCACACTAGCAACTTAGAAACCGAACTTTGTTATTTCAAACTAAAATAACTTGTACATCAAACTCTGGACGGGGCAGGGCAACACCTTGATCAGAATAGGTACACCGTGACAGAACTAAGCAATGTGACAATAAATGGCAAAAATCCTCCTACCCCATCTTGATTTGCTGCCCAGCAGCCCTGAGGTGATTGGCATCTGTTGGCACTCTTTGTTTATTACCACCCTTTGATAGCCTGACCTTGTTCCCAATAGAATAATGAGAAGTATGGGCAAGCACAAGTGTAGCATTCTGACCACATCAAGTATGGTAGCAGATCCATGCCGGTGTGATCAGTTTGCTTCCCTCAGTTTGATGATTAGAGCTACAGGGCTGACTGGACTGTCTGTAATTCTTGTTATTACTACAGAGTTTCTCAAGCTTGTTCTCATCCTTCTCTAATCTCATTGAGTGATAAAGCGATGCACATGCTCTATTTTCTCTTGTGAGTCATACTATGTGCACTGGGATCCGCTGCACTGTTTGATACAGTGTTGTTTCTCCATCTGTCATATTCAGATAGATATCTGCCCACCTATGGCCAGCGAATAAAGCCAACAAAGCATGAGAAATGTCTCGCTGGTTATATATATTTTAAATCTGATAATCAAAATTGTCATGTATATGGTGATTGGAATATAATTTTATATGCACACTCTTAAAGCTAACTCCAGGAATTCCAAAAAATGTAACTTTACAGTGCCCCCCCCCCCCCCACACACACACTGCAATTTTTTGCGGGTGGCCCCTCAGCATCATCACATATAATGTGGTTGCAAACAGGAAAATCTTAGAAAGGAGTCTGTGAGCGTTTAGTAGCAATGCAAGATGAGGCCTGCTGCAACACGGGCTAAGGTAAGCATTTACTCCTTAATCTGGCAATCTTAGGCATAATGAGCATTTAACCCCTCTGCAGTGTATGCGTGTGTATGTGGGGGGGACTCACTGAAAGGATACATTTTTTTCTAATTCTTAGAGTTGGGCTTAAAAAGGCTCTATTCTATATGCTGTTTAAAATAAGCCACATACAGTGAACAGTTCTAATATCATTTGACCTTTACTAGAATGCAAAATCACTCCTTTTTTTCAAAAGGCACTTTCAAACACTTGTTTAAATTACAATCCCGAAACAGGATAATATACTTGATTGAATAAATCTAAAGTTACAGATGGGTAGCAAACCATAAAATACATCTCATTTTTCGTGTAAACTGTCACAGCCTAGAGCACTGTATATAAACACTGCATGTTACTGTAGCATAAAAATCCTAAAATATTATGTAACATGTTGCTCAGTCTATTAGCCTGCAATCTTGAAGGTCACTGCAGTCTCTGTCAGACAGTGATATATGATTTCTATCATGCTCACTTCCCTATTTCGACATTCTTTGTGGTATTTGTAACAATTTGGAGAAAATGTGGGTTGTATATAATATTCAATAATAATAAAAAATGTTTGCAGTTGGTACAGTGGCTCTAAAGGACAACAGTACTTCCCAATAATCTTCTGTTAAATAAATCTCTACATTTTTCGCTGTATATTGTGGATTTTCCAATGACTGACAAATGTCTGAGCTCCTACACACTACTGTTCATAAATTCACTTGGTGCCTCAGCAATGAGCCTTAAGAATCAGGCTCCTTCATGCCTCTGTGGATTTACTTACACAGTAAGAACTCACAATTCATATCTTGGGGGATGAATCAAGAGGTCAGGTTCTACATTGTAGTGAACAGCCTGACTCAATAAGAAAATACACAGCGAGATTGACAGCACTATAATTTTAGGCCACTCTCATTCATCACAAGTGATAGAGCTTCATTACTGTCGTGTTTCAGTTCAAAGGCTCGCTCTAAGTTATCTGAAGTTTTAGACATACCTTTCTTCCCCTTGGAGATGGCAAATAGAATTGAGTGTAAAGACAAAACTGAAACAATATCTCAATGTGTCATGTACCAGAGCTGAAAGGTATTGATTTAGGAAAAAAACAAAATTGCCTTTTTTTCCTAAGGTAGACCAAGCATCGGTGAGAGTACCTTGTGGGAATCTCATAATAATTGACACATGGAGTATTCATTAAATGAAAAACTGGTGCAGAAACAATACAGAGAATATAAAATGTATATAAATCTACTGACTGCTGGCAAACATCAGCAACCACAGCAAATTAGACATTAGGGGATATGTGTAAAACAAATCAATACCAGATTAGCAAAAGCAAGGATCTTTATATACTATTATCTCTATGAATTCTGGTATGACCATGTGCATAATGTGTGCAGAGTTTTTGGGTGTGTACTATGTTTTTAAACTAGAAAGGGAGGAGGTAGGAGGAAGCAAGAAGGTCCCGAATCAACCAGGTGGATTAATTAAGGGGAAAGTACAGTTGATTTTAAGAGAGCATACATTTTGAGGGTGTATGTAAACGTATATTTACATGCCTTTGCCATTTTTACAAACTTGCTCTGATATTATTTTGGTGTACAAAACATAGAGACTTGTATATTAACCACTTATGTGAGCTCTCAGTAGTTCATGTCATCTACTCCTTCTCTCCTAACAAATTTTGAGTTAACATATCATAGGGATCATATTGTTTCAGTCATCCAAACCATACCTTTGTATTGATAAAAGCAGTGAGGAAGAGCTCAGGTTCAGACTGAAATAGAATTCTTTCCAAACTTTGCCTGTTCAGAGTTCAGCCAATAGGCAAAATAAGTAGGGTGTTCACTTGCCCACCCACCAAGCATGCCATTGGTGCTCAAGTGTTGCCACAGGGTTGGCATGGTGCCCTAGTGTGTCACCTTAATAGCCATAGATATAGAATATTTTCAATTATTTAAAAGTAAAACATTATTTTGTTATTTTATTTTCTGCCATCACCTAATTATTTATGTGATGGTAGATGGTAGGAAAATTAGAACTTGCAGCAGCAGAGCATATTAATGGAATTCCCAGCTGACATCCTTGACCCGGTTGGTTCTGCTTAGTAACTCAATCAACCTAAAGAATTTTATTATTGAAAAATTTGCCTTAAATGCATTATAACGCTGCAAAATTTATTACTGATTAAACAATGTTGAAACAAGTATGTGTCAAATTTCTTTTCTTAATAAACAAAATTTTAAGTATCATATAAGTTCAATATGAGTAGTTAGGAGAACATTTCAGGTCTCTAAAATGTAATTGGTTGTCTAGCACCATAATACATATTTGTGTAGATGCTAAGGAATCAATGTTATAGAAATAATAATATTACAAAAAAAAACTCTATGAGATGTGGTAGAAGTAGATTACATTCCATTATCACAAAAGTGCCTATGACTAGGGATGAGCCGAACACCCCCGGTTCGGTTTGCACCAGAACATGCGAACAGGCAAAAAGTTCATGCAAACATTCGAACACTGTTAAAGTCTATGGGACCCGAACATGAAAAATCAAAAGTGCTAATTTTAAAGGCTTATATGCAATGTTATTGCCCTAAAAAGTGTATGGGGACTCGGGTCCTGCCCTAGGGGACATGTATCAATGAAAAAAAAAGTCTTTAAATCAATCGTTTTTTTAGGAGCAGTGATTTTAATAATGCTTAAAGTGAAAAAAAAAAAATTCCTTTAAATATTGTGCCTGGGAGGTGTCCTTACTCTGTCTGTAAAAGGGCGCATCTCTGTGAGGTGTAGAACATAGCCAGAGCAAAATGACATTTCCATAGGAAAAATTGTCATTTAAAATTGCGGCTGTAATGTATTGCCAGCTCCCAGCAATATACAAAAAATCGCTGAAAAAAAGTGTGTGGAGTCCCCCCCCCCCCCCCACAGTCCAAACAGGCTCTTAGGGTCTGGTTTGGATATTAAGGGGATCCCCGTGCCAGATTTAAAAAAAAAATTGACGTGGGGTTCCCCCTAGAATCCAAACCAGACCCTTATTCGAGCATGCAGCCCTGGCCGGTTAGGATGGGCGGGACGGGCGAGCCCCCCCCCTCCATCCTGAACCGTACTAGGCTACATGCCCTCAACATGGGGAGTATGGGTGCTTTATCGGAATCTGGAAGTCCCCTTTAATAAGGGGGCCCCCAGATACCGCCCCCTCCCCATGCGAATAGGTATGGGCTATTCATTCACCAAAAAAGGAATGTAGTGGTACAAAAAACAAGAGGCAGTTTTTGACAAATC
>BLSH010215661.1:1816275-1826587 GCA_018402905.1 Glandirana rugosa | reverse complement strand
GAAGAGTAGTGGTATGACACGAACCTCGGAAAATATCTATAGGCAAAGTGTTCTTTGAAGTAGTGGTGTACTACAAGGTACGTACGTGATTGTGACAAAAGACAGTAGAACTAATTGCCAGAGACCTGACCGGGCACTGTACACACGACGGAAAGTCATTATCCTGTGTGAACGGTGAATGATGACGTACATCATGACGGTGCGATAGTATTGAAAAAAAAAAAAAACGCCAACTTCAAAAAATAACTAAAATATTACTTTACTTTACATGTATGTAACTCACAATAGTATACGGGTAATTCAGTGTTACATATTATTCATCTCAACTCGCTTGTGGACCTTCAAGCCCAAGACGACCAGGCCGTGCGATCGTTCGGGTTCCGTCCGGACCCGGACCCGGACTTTGTCCCGAAGTTCGGACGGACCAGCAGAACCCGAACTTCCAGGTGTTCGCTCAACTCTACTTATTATACATTGTGACTTAATGGGCATATGATAACACTCAATGTATGTACATTTCATTTCATTATAAAATCAATAAAAAACTTCAACCGCAAAAAAAAAAAAAAGTTATGATAGCGTGGCAGTACTACATGCAGTAGTAAGTGGCAAGTGTGTCCTATTACTGAAAGGCAGCACACATGTCACGGGCCAGTCCAGAGACCGTTAATCAAGATGACAGAAAACAGTGTTAGTGCATGCATGGAACATCATGTGGTGATGAAGTTTCTTGTGAAACGGATATCTATAAAAGGCTCCAAGCACAGTATGGTGATGAGAAGCTCAGCCATAGCCACAATTGAATGGTGTAAACGTTTCAAAGATGGCCATACGTCTGTCAGTGACAATCCTGGCCGTGGTGGTTCCCAGCCCACAGCAGTCATTTCTGTATTTACGCCTGATCCTGGATAATCAACGCATTACCTGTCATGAAATTGCAAAAGAGATGAATCTCTCTGTGGGAACTGTAAACGCAATATTTCACGAACATTTGCATTTTTGAAAAGTTAGCGCACACTGGGTACCAAGACAGTTTTCCACTTTTGACAGGCACAGAAGAGTTGAAGTTTGCACTACATTGAGGGAGCATTTTGATCACTAAGGAAGTCTTGTTTCTCCAGGACAACGCACAAGCTCATACTGCAATTCGGCTGGGAGGTATTGCTACATCCCCCTTACAGCCTGGACCATGTTTCGAGTGATTTCCACCTGTTTGGTCCCCTAAAAGAGTTTTTAGGTCTGCATTTCAGCACTGATAACAAAGTGAATCAGGCTGTCCTATGATGGCTCAGGCATACTGACCAATCTTTATATGCTGAAGCTTTACAGGCATTAGATAATTCTGGGATGAGTGTAAAAATGTAGCAGGGGAGTATGTTGAAAAATAAATGCATTTTCTACTTATTGAAATGTGCTCTTTTATTATATAAATTCAAAAGTCCCGGTTTGACTACAACGTCTCTTGCACTAAAGAGTAAAGACTGGTGACCCAGGGATGTTCCTAATATCACTATGGGTTTGGGACTCCATTGTGATAATGGTTACTAGACAACAACACCACTGTTTTTAATGCACGTTGTTATGCACCTGGTGGAGGAGTCTGACTTATGCAGTGGGTAACCTCCCTTACGACCCTGACTCGGGAACCCCTGGTACAGTAGACAGGTGGCTCGGGAGTGCAGGATGGTACGAGGGTCAGATTGGGTCACTGGTGATGGTATAAGTCCGTTGGTGCACTCGTGCACTAGAAGAATGGTAGTACAGGCTGGGTCGTGAAACATGCTGGTGGTGCGGTACAAGAGGAGTAGGCATGTGGATAGTCGAGTTCAGGCTGGGTCATCAACAGGTGGGCAGGCAAAGTACAGGAGGGCTAGGCAAGAGAGTGGTCGTAGACAGTCCAGGGGTCGGTGCAGGCATAAATCAGCAAAGTCAGGCAATCCAAGTCACAGGAACAGAGGAACAGATACAGGTAGCTCAGGAACACACACTATATGCTGTAGATCAGACAGCAGAGTCTGTGTGCTGCTAAGGTGTTTAAATAAGGCAGCCTGGCTCCAATCAATAAAATCACCCTGCACAATGTTAACCCTTAGTGACCCCTGCGCTGGGTAGCAGATCCATGACACGCGCGCATAGGTGCAGAAAGTCCAATTTAGCCACAGATTCTCTTCCTAACATTGCCCCCCCCCCCAAGGGGCAGCTTCCGGATGCCCAGCCGGGCCTTCAGTTCTGGGTTATCCCTCCAAAAGGATCTGACACGTTCGCTGGCATGGATGTGCTCTTCGGGTACCCAGGAGTTCTCTTCTGGCCCGTACCCCTTCCATTTAATTAAGAACTGTGTCACACCCCTCCTCACTCTGCAATCAAGGATTGCCTCAATCTCAAACTCTTCTTCGCGGTCTATGATGACTGGCTCCAGAGGGGTCGTTCTCCTTCCCTGGAATTGGTCCAGGGCTACCGGCTTTAACAGAGCCACATAAAATACGGGGTGCACCCAAAGAGAGGAAGAAAGGTTCAGCTCATACGCCACCCTGTTAATTCTTCTTTTGACCGGGAAGGGGCCAATGAATTTAGGTCCCAGTTTCTTGGAGGGACAGGCGAGCTTTAAATTCTTGGTGGCCAGCCAGACTTGATCGCCCAGCTGCAGATCCAGTTCCCCTCTCCTTCTACTATCAAAAGTCTGTTTGTTATACTCCTGCGATCGGCATAATGTCTCCCGCAGGAGTTTGGTGTTTTCCACCAGGAAGGTGGCCATGTCTTGAGCAGTGGGCACCGCACTTTCAGGTATCAGGTCGGGCAGAAACGAGGGGTGGCAGCCGAGATTTGCCCAAAATGGTGACTGGTTTGTGGCTGAGTGGACAGCATTATTGTAGGCGAACTCGGCTACTGGCAGCAGGGAGGTCCAGTCGTCCTGAGAGAAAGATGAATAGCACCTGAGGTACTGCTCCAGAGTCTGATTAGTTCTCTCCGTCTGGCCATTGGTCTGAGGGTGATAAGTGGAGGAGAGTGCCAGTTCAATTCCTAGTAGCGAGCAGAGGGCTTTCCAGACCCGAGAGGTGAACTGCACTCTCCGATCCGACACGATGTTGGCCGGGACTTCGTGGAGGCGGATGACCTCCTTGATAAATGTTTCCGCCGTTTGGATGGCCGTAGGTGTGCCCTTCATGGGTATGAAGTGGGTCATCTTAGTCAGATGGTCCACTACTACAAGGATGGTGGAGAATCCAGCTGACGGAGGTAGCTCCACAATAAAATCCATGGACACATGCGACCAGGGGCGCTCAGGGACAGGTAGTGGGTTTAGCAGCCCTCAGGCCTTGGTCCGGTCCACCTTGTTGTGGGCACAGGTGGGACAGGCCTTCACGTATTTTCGGCAGTCCTTAGCCATCTGATGCCACCAGAAGGAGCGTACCAGGAGCTCCGTGGTCTTACGCCCCCCAAAATGGCCTGCCAGCCTATGGTCATGGCACAATTCCAGCACCACCAGACATTGTCCTTCCGGGACAAAAATTCTTGCGCCCAGCCATCATAGTCCATTGTGTTGGGTCAGCCTAGGGTCCTGGGGACAGACAGACCCAGCAATAGACTGCCTAATTTGAGAGAGGAGATCCTCTTGGGTAAGTAAGAAGCTCTGGGATGGGAGGATGGTATCTGGTGGGCCCGACTCCCCTGTCTTATGGAACATTCTGGATAAGGCATCCGGTTTCTTGGACCCAGGCCTGTAAGTGATATGAAGCTGAAACCGGGAAAAGAAGAGAGCCCAGTGGGCCTGGCGAGGTTTCAACCGCTTGGCTGTCGGCAGATACTCTAAGTTCTTGTGGTCAGTAAACACTAGAACCGGATGCACCGCTCCCTCCAGCAGATACCGCCATTCCTGCAGAACTGACTTTATCGCAAGTGATTCCCTATCTCCCACATCATAGTTTCTCTCTGGAGGCGTTCATTTTCTGGGAGAAGAAGGCGATGGGGTGAAGAGTGGCCTTAGGCCCTTGTCTCTGTGAGAGTACCGCTCCCACCGCCATTTCAGATGCATACACTTCCAGAGTGTACGGCAGAGTGGGGTCAGGATGCTTGAGGACCGGTGCCGAGGTGAAAAGCCTCTTTAGCTGCTGAAAGGCCACTTGGGCTTCCATGGTCCACAGGAAGCGTGTATTCTGCTTAGTGAGTTGCATGATGGGGGCGATCACTGCAGAAAACCCCTTAATAAATTTCCTGTAAAAGTTGGCAAAGCCAACAAAGCATTGCACCCCTTTCCTGTCCGTAGGTGATGGCCACTCCACAATAGCAGAGACCTTCTGGGGGTCCATGGTGATGCCAGAGGTGGAGAGAATGAAGCCCAGGAAAGAAATGCTAGAGCATTGAAAAGCGCACTTCTCAGCCTTAGCGTAAAGTCCATGCTGATGGCGGCTCAGTACGCTCTTGATATGGCTGCGGTGCTCCTCCAGGGATGAGGAGAATATTAAATATCGTCCAGGTAGACCACTACGAATATGTCTAAGAAGTCCCGGAAAATGTCGTTGACCAAGTGTTGAAACGTAGCCGGGGAGTTACACAGGCCGAACGGCATGACCAGATACTCGTAGTGGCCAAATCGGGTTCGGAAAGCCATCTTCCACTCATCCCCCTCTCGGATGTGAAGGAGATTGTAGGCCCCCCCCGGAGGTCTAACTTGGAGAACACCTTGGCTGAACCGAGTCTCTGGAATAGCTCAGGGACCAGAGGAAAGGGATACCAGTTCTTAACCGTGATCTTATTGAGGTCCCGGTAATCAATACATGGTTGAAGGGACTTGTCCTTCTTCTCGACAAAGAATATCCCTGCCCCGGTGGGGGATGTAGATGGCCGGATAAACCCCTTCTGCAGCTTATCCTCCAGGTATGCCTTGAGGGCCGAAAGTTCCACCTCAGACAGCGGGTATATCCTGTCGAAAGGTACCTCTGCCCCTGAAAGCAGTTCTATCGGGCAGTCGTAGGCTCGTGGGGAGGCAACTCGTCCTCCCATTCTTACTAAAAACATCCAGGAACTTGTGGTATGCTGGAGGGACGGCCTGGCGAGTTGCTGTATCAGCGTCCGGGTCCGGGTTGGACCCGGTAAGGGCCAGATCCACAGGTGGCGGAAAACAGTGGTGCAGGCAGTAGGAGGAAGTGAATGACACGTTGCCAGTGACCCAATTGATCTGTGGGTAATGCGCCCGGAGCCAGGGGATCCCCAGTATGACAGGCGAAAGCGGAGACGTGATAGCGTCCAGGTGTAGGAACTCCGCATGGCCATCTAAAATTAGCTCAGGAACACACACTATACGCTGTAGATCAGACAGCAGAGTCTGTGTGCTGCTAAGGTGTTTAAATAAGGCAGCCGGGCTCCAATCAATGAAATCACCCTGCACAATGTTGACCCTTAGTGACCCCTGCGCTGGGTAGCAGATCCATGACACGCGCGCATAGGTGCAGAAAGTCCACTTTAGCCACAGATTCTTTTCCTAACACACGTTGTCTCATGGGCTAACCTTTTTGGTCAAGACCTGGATAATTTTTGTTACCAAGCCACCAGGCCTAGCCATTTTGCATTGACACTTTTGATTTATTTTTCTTCTTGTTTGTCACTGCACTTTATATGTGTCATTTTTGTAACTCACTAAGGATGGTGGGGTGTAGATCTTTGTGCCTGCTATGAAGTCTAGGGGGGGATGTGCGGTCCTTGTCCCACCCCTGTCTCCTGGGGCTCTTTCTACAGAAGAGCCCCTAACCTAATAATCAGTGATTGGCTTCAGATAGCCATGAGGTGAACAGTCCACCAGGCATTTTGGCTAAGTGGACCGAAGTGCCTTACCCAGTCAGGAGTGTTGCACTCCAGGAGGTCTGGGACAACCTTTCTCTTTGGGTACCGGTGATAAGCTTCCAGTACATATCCAGTACATATGTATTTTTAGCTTGTTTTGATTCCCAGAAAAACACACAAAACCGTTAGATGGCGCGGGGTCGCGGCAGGCAGTGTTTGACACTGTCACGAACGGAAAAAGGTGCTGGTTTTGGAAATCCTATCCATGATCCAGTGGTCAGCGCCGTTCTGATCCAATTCACCGTTGGTCGTTTCTGAACATGAAACATCCTGTGGGTTGGGACGGGAACACCCCCCAGGGTTGATTGGCCAGGGGTTAACCTCAAGCCCACGTCCATATGTCAATAAATTGGGGAGTCTCCATGTTCCAGGTGTGCCTCCACGAAGTCAGTTCTAAACTGGGGGTCTCCATAAATTCTTCAACATACTTCTGTCCAGGGATAAGCTGCGGTAACGTATTGTTTATTTCTGTTTTTAATCCTTTTTATTTTCATAGCGCATTGTCAATTGTATGAATTGTCTGTTTATCCTTTGATATTTTTTTAACTACTTTTTTCTTTGTATATATTTTATGCACTGCCCACTTTCGGGATATTAAATGTTAAAATTAATAAGTGACTTCTGTGTACTAACCTAGGACTCATATCTCTAGAGAGATTGTTGTATTTTAGTGCCTAAATACTTGGTTTATACGTACGATCGTCGCAAATCGTATGTTGGCTGTTGTATCTAGCATACTGACTGCACTACACGATCGTGCGACCACAGAAGAACGTTCAGGTGCATGTAATTAGCATCCAGCCGTTCCTGACTTCTGAGCATGCATGTTTTGCACAATACAACTTGTTGTACCAACTGCTCTGTACACACGATACAACGGTCGTATGAGAGCTTGTTGGTACGACCAAGTTTTCTAGTCTGCTCATACAACTCCCCTTGTACGACCGTCGTATGTTCGGCTGTTCAAATCGTGCATACGAATGATCGATTACATATACGACGGTCATAAGTATGACCTGTTGTATACAACCGTCAAACCGTGTGTACGAGGCTTCAGAGTGCACCAGATTGTATGTAAGATTCATATCTGCCTGTGTGTGGTCAGCCAGCTGGATTGGAGTGGAGTCTCCCTCTAGTGGTGGCCAAAGGTAGTGCGACGTGTGAAAGTACAGTGAAGTCTTACTGCAGTATTAGTTTCCCCCTTATTCCCTCATATATCCCCAGTCACGGAATGCACGTCTCAGTTTGCTAGTTGCCGTGGACGTGTGTGGTTTGTGTCAATCGGATTGATGCTTCAGCTATCTGGGTGAGTAAGGATATTATTTTTTTCCAGTCCCACACTTTTCCTTTAAAATCAGCATTATACACCATGCATAATTTTCAGGTGCACTAGGTCATACCTAGAAATCCCCGAGATCTCATCCACAGACTCTGACTAATCATGTTACATGCAAGGTCTCTAAACTGCAGTGAGCTAGGCTTCTATTCCCACCAGCTAAGAATTGGATGCAGTATCCTGGAGGCCTGGAGTAAAGGTAAGTAATAGGGGAAAAGGAGGCTGAATGGGCAAGGCCATGGGGGAAAACTTCTCCTCAGCGACTCTACTGTTGAACATGCAATGCCAAGACCAGAAGGCCCAGCTTTAGGCTTCCAGAACTGCAGCAATAACTGTCTTCCAGGAGTTCTATAAACCTGTCAGATGAAAATAATAGAGATAAGTCCAGGAGGTGTCATGCACCTGGTTATAAATAAATAAAAACACAGAGACAGTTTTTGACAAGTCATTTATTAGAAAAAAAAACAATGTCTGACAGCTCCACCGTATCACCAGGTGGCCCCACCCCTTAGTTTATTTAGTGGGGGAGTCAGCGGAGCTGTCAGATTGCGCGAGCCTGTTTTTTGTTCCCCAAAGCAACCCCCCCACCCATGTTGAGGGCATGTGGCCTGGTATGGTTCAGGAGGGGGGAGACACTCACTGTATGCTCAGATTAGGGTCTGGTATGGATCTGGGTGGGCCCCACGCCGTTTTTTCATTTTGGCGTGGGGTACTCCTTAAATCCATACCAGACCTAAAGGGCCTGGTATATATTGGGAGGTCCCTACACTGATTTTTTTCTCAATTTGAATTGCCGACAATTGCTTTGTTTACATTCAGCTTTCAGCAGGGAACCATCAGTTTTAAAGATGTGGCAGCCGGCTCCATAACAACCAACTATAACACAGCAGAGCCAAAATCGTGTTCAAAACCGATGATATGTGTGATTCAGAAGCGCTCGCCATACAAGTCAAGGAGCATGTATTTCCCACCTGGACTGCACCGCAGTGCTCAGGAAAAACGTACAGGGGTCAATTCGCACTGCATCCTCACCAGGTAGCATCCCAGAAGGAAAGACCATGTGCCAGGAAGTGTCTCAAATATTTAATACTTTCCAAATACACTCTATGCTTATTGAACACTCATGGCAAAATACATACAGATAGGCTGACTGCAGCCAACTGCTTCCTACAGAATCACAAAAAAATCCAGAATGGGAATTTAGAAAAATACTACATTCCTACTTTTAAAAATTTCAAAGCAAAAATGCCACAATTTTTTTATTTTTTTTGCCTAATTAGTTTTTTTTTTGTTTTGCATGCTTGTTGGAGTTAGAAGCTTAAGCACATCAGTGATACTTAGTGCCCATTCACACAGGGGCAACTTGCACTCCGACTTGAGTCGTCTCAAGTCGCCCCAAGTCGCTTGGAATCCCATAGAAGTGAATGGGAGTTGTCTTATTGTACACTACTGAAGTCACTCCAACTTCAGAAAAAGTTTCTGCACGACTTCAAGGTAACTTCTATCCAACTTGTGCCCATAGGATTCAATAGAAGTCACCTCCAAGTCGGATCCTCCATCTGCATTTATTTATTTATTTATTTTAGGTACTTATATAGCGCTGTCAATTTATGCAGCGCTTTACATATACGTTGTACATTCACATCAGTCCCTACCCTCAAGGAGCTTACAATCTAAGGTCCCTAACTCACATGCATACACATACTAGGGCCAATTTTTTTAGTCAGGATCTAATCAACCTACCAGCATGTCTTTGGACATGGAAGCGACTTTACAATTAAAAGAATAGAATTTATCTTTAGGCAACCCCTTCCCTCCCTTCTCTGATTGGCCAAGGCAAAATTGCCTGGCAAAAGTCTTGTTGTGAAGTCCCTGAAGTTGCGCTGAAAGTTGCCCTCCAAAGTTCTTCTAAGTCAGATCGCCCCTGTGTGAACGCAGGCTAATATGTTTATTGTCAAACATTTAGCAACAGCAGGACCTTACTGATCATGATGTTATGTCCCATACATCATAAATTATATTATGAGTGATCACTTTAGAACACTTCATGCTGCCAGAAAACATAAGTTTGACTTAATGGTCCAGATAAATACAGCAAACAGGTCCATCTTAAATCCTTCACAATGTACACGGTATATATCTTTATGGCTTATTTTTCTTAACAGCATGTAGATTACAAAGTGTCAATTTTAGCACTTTTTGTATTGCTTGGAAATATATCTGTATAAACTGGATTTCCCTGAACATATGATCTACTGGGCTGTAGCTGTGGTATTTCTCAATAATAGATCTTTTATTGTGTTATATTTGCCAAGACTCTCCTAAATCTATATAATGCACAAATGACTTCACAACTGTAGATAGAAAACAAATAGTGAAATCCGCTGATTTGAGTAAAGAAAAATGTTCAAAACAAAACAGACATGGTTGAAATATTTTGTGGAAGCTCATTAGATAACGGTTTAACCTCAGTTGCTCAGTAATAGAACACATTGTAAATATAGAAAATGTGAGTAGGGAAGCCTGAAGAACCAAACAATTCCAGAAGAGGGAGTTGGTATAACATGAATCAGGCTTCACTGAACACAACAGCTTTTAGATAGAGGCTCAATTTAGAGTAGGAATGAATAACAAGTAATTTGCACATCATATTTTGCTATTATGCAGCCGATCCTTGTAAAAACAAGCCAGTCATATTGTTCTTTTTGAATGTGAAGCTTACAAAATTTCGTAGAGAGCACAAGTCCTTTCTATTTTACATTTGCTGTAAAGTTCACTGGCTTCTCATTTAGTTTAAAGTGGTTGTATAAGCAGAAGGTTTTTTATCCTAATACATGGGAATGTAGGCCGCACCATCCCTTCCCCGAATACCAACCAAAAACCTTACTAATAAATAAATACACTCACACGACTATTTATTTGGCATTCAATTGGCCGCGGCACATTTATTGGTGTAATATCGTTAACATCACATTGCTTTCATCAATTTTATTAATTCATAAAATGTTTTCACTTGAAAATAATAATCACCATAAAACAAACGAGCTCAGGAAAATACTGACTCGACAACCACTAATAATAAAAGTTCACTTTTGTAAAATACTTAATTATTTTAACTACTTTCGTTACACTACAATT
>BLSH010215661.1:1767020-1787172 GCA_018402905.1 Glandirana rugosa | reverse complement strand
TACCCGTCCCCCTCCCTCTCTACCCTTACCCCTTCCATCTCCCTTTTACCCTAATATCGCCACGACATATCTTTAACTTACTAATCCCATCTGATTTTTTGTAAAAAATAAAATAAGAGTTTTATTTTTCCATGTCATCGTGGATATCTCATTATACCATGTATTCATGGATATTGTATAACATCGTGTTCGTTAATCTTTTATTTTCTAATGTCTGTAAATGTATCCCCACTTTATGTCTAGACTAACATTGTTATCGACACATAACCGTAAGTTGTACAAAGTGAATTGGTGAACGGCTGGCAGTTAGCCGTTAACTGCCGCCGCGCTCACTAGGCTCGATCACGCGGCCGCCGTCGTATGACGGCGATCCGCGTTACAGAGCCATCTTGCCGCCGTCAATTGCCGATTGACGGTCGGCAAGTGGTTAAGTGAAACATGTTGAATGCCAATACACAGCTATTGTTACAATCAGATCTGTATTTCACCCCTATGTAAATGTCTGTAATCTTTTATTTTCTAATTGCTTGTGCTACAATATGTTATAGGTACTTATGTACCATATTACTCTATAGGTGCTACTGTACCTTTTTATTTTGAGAATAAAATAAAAAATGTTTTTTAGTCTACCCTAATCATTCAATTTCTATACAGCACCGCTATAATCCCATTTTCCCTCTACCTTCCCCATTCCCATCTCTCCCTCCCCCTGCCCATTCCCTTCTCTTTCCTCTTTGTGTCTAGTACATATCATTTGATACGGGAGGAGGTGCAAATTGTTTATAGTGCCACCATACTAACTAAACAAACCCTCCTATTTACTATCCATAGTATGCATAGCACAGGTGCACTTCAATAAATAATTATCATGTTGTTGGCACTGCATCATGTACACATGATGCCATGATTATGTAGTCCAAAATGCCACCACTTTTCATGTTGGACTATGCAAACATGACAAGCCTGATGGATAAGCATGTCAAAACAGCAGTCAGGTCTGGCATATTGGGGACTAAGCAACAGCAGTGCCTCAGGACAACCCCTTTTGAGATCAGAATGGGTGGCTACCGAGGTCTTGCACACCAGTAAAGTGACTTAATCAAATATATATTATACCAATGCATCATTAAATGCTTCTAATATTTTTATAAAGTAGAACACTATGTTAGTATACTATGATTTTTTTTATTCACTGAGTCATTCATTTTTCATTTAGTTAGGCCGTGAGATGTCCATCAAATGACCTTGCTAAATTAAATATTGTGATATATAAATTAGACATGACATATTCCTGGGGGTAAAGTATAGCCTTCAGTCACTGAAAGCTAAGAACTATCTACTTCTCTCAAAGGGAAAATCAGTGGAATTTATATGACATAAATTACATTTGTTGAACAGAAAAGCATTTAGCTGATTTTCAGTGACCAAGAGGATTATTATGTTATATTTGCATATTATGACCAGTATAAATGTTATTAATGTGAATTTGAAAGGCTGAATACATTTTAAATCTTTTATAATGTCGCTTACTTTGGACTAAATTAATGCATTCTATAAGTAAACAGGTACATGGTACAACAGGTATATCTTTAAAAAGTTCTGAACTGTTTATATTTCTGAGACCTGCAGTATTTTTCTCTTTTATACCACAAGATACTGTAAATCTATTGTACAACAGAGATTTTATCAATACTAGGCCATTCCCCCAACACTCTACTAACCATTCAGTGTGCTCATATAGGCAAAAATGATACTTTTAATGAAAATAATAAACAGTGCTGATCTGCCCCTATAACCCTTTAAACATAATCTTCTAAAGTGCCAGTTATATATAGCATAACCATATTAAAGTACTCACAGTGAACAAAGTGTAAAAATAGTGCAATAAATCAATTATAGTGCCAAAGTCTTTCTTATCCACTTGCCGACCGCAGTCTGACGGCGACAAGGTGGCTAGTTATCGCAAAAAGTGGCAATCAGAAATGACACAGGGGGGGTCAAACAAAAACCACCAAAAGAAAGCTCTATTTGTGGAAAAAAGGACGCAAATTTTGTTTGGGTACAACGTCGCATGACCGCGCAATTGTCAGTTAAAGCGACGCAGTGCCTAATCGCAAAAAGTGCTCTGGTCCTAAAGTATGAAATCCTTCTGGAGCTGAAGTGGTTAAATAAAGTGCTCTTGTGCTTCTGGTAACTGTGATCCCGGGGGAACCACTTGACCACAGCCAAGGGGTATAACTCACTCACCAGATATGTTGGACTTGTTAGTCTTATGGCTAAACAAGTCGGAACAGCTTGTAGGTCTCTTGGGGGGGGGGGGGGACCATTCCCTCTGTGATGGGTTGTGCTAGATCCTTCCACTTCCGTGCATTGATTGTTGATGATGTTTTTGCAGGGAGGGGATCAGGAAAGGAAGCTCTTTATAGCATGATACTGTTTTAAAATTTTATTCCATACTTACACATACTAAAAGTCCAGTGATATTCGGCCCCTTACTCTGAGAGGTGGTGCCCGCTATTTTTGAGTCCATTGCGCACTCACCATTCTCTGGGCCTCTGGTATCATTTGCGGAACCAAGCTTAGCTTGATGCGTTTCGTCGGATACAGTGATGTTATCAAAAGCTGCCTTTTATCCTAAAGGGCCTTGTCCCTACATGTTTTCAGGTTTGATTTGATACAATACCGTCAGCCTACACTACACATTTAGGCATGGTTCCCACCTATGCAGGTTGCAGTTTGTATACTCCAGGTGCATTTTGTGTTTTTCAATGCACGTTTTTGATTCATTGAAGTCTATGGAACCAAAAACCAGAAAAAAAAGATGGATTGTAGTGTGTTTCTGCAAAACTGAAAACGCATTAAAAAAATGCATTGGTGTGAACCAGTCAGTTTTTCCTTCTTTTTTTTTGCATGCTTCTAAAAAGATTGAATTGAAAAAAAAAACATTCTTTGATTGTATCATGCATGTCCCAAAGCAAGAAGTTTGAAAGTGAGTGGAAAATGCCTACACATATTTTAGTTTTTCAAACATATCATTGTAGCATTGATATATGATTAGAATAGTATGCCACCTGGAAAGTGAACATTAAATAATAGGGTTGAAATATGTGTGCTTTGGTCTTGATAGAGCAAGGTACTAAGAGCAGGGAAATAATTTTTACCTTTTATTTGTATTTTATTGAACATTATTTATATTTTTCATTTTCTATGAATGCTGTCTGCATTTTCTTTGTTTAAAATATTTTTTCCTACTACAGCTTTGAAAAGGTTAACTTCAGTACTATGAAACTTGTTACATAGTGCCTAAACTATGTTATGGCTATAAATAGGGATGGCAAAGGAACCACCTGTCTAGCTATTGTGTCCCTTCTGTCCAAGTCATCTTTTGTCTGAGTACTTGTCCTGAATTGTTGGATAATCATTCCTCTATGAAGAGTCAGATCTTTGATATTTTCATTGCAACTTAAGCACCATACAGCTGTTGGGTAAATTTTGACATGCTACATGTGTTTTACATTATCAGCATACAGTCCAAGTAAAAAAAGATATGCATATAACAAGAAGGCATATAGTCTTAAAAAAGAGAAAACTTAAAAAAGGCAAAATGGCAAAATAAACATTTGGTAAAATGTAGTGGAACACTATTTATATGAAAATGAATACTAGTTTGTAAGAGACAGACATATCTGATGTTTCAGTCCAGTGGTCACATTTGTCCAGATAAATGTACATGTCACATACGTATTACAAGGATATGTAAGTCAGTAAACATGCTTCAGTGTTTTTTTTTTTTTACATTCAGCATACAATATAGAGCAGGATTGAGAAAATAATAAAAAAAACTGCTATGCTGACACCTCAGGAACTTCTGAAAGTTTGCTTTGCAATTTATAAAAAAAAATATACACTATATTACCAAAAGTATTGGGACACCTGCCTTTACACGCACATGAACTTTAATGGCACCCCAGTCTTAGTCCATAGGATTCAATATTGAGTCGGCCCACCCTTTGCAGCTATAACAGCTTCAACTCTTCTGGGAAGGCTGTCCGCAAGGTTTAGGAGTGTGTCTATGGGAATGTTTGACCATTCTTTCTAAAGCGCATTTGTGAGGTCAGGCACTGATGTGGACGAGAAGGCCTTGGATTGTGCACTGGTCCAAATCATTTGGTGGAGGGGGATTATGGTGTGGGGTGGTTTTTCAGAGGTTGGGCTTAGATCCTTAGTTCCAGTAAAGGGAACTGTTAAGGCATCAGCTATGCTTAATGACTGTAGCCCCCTTATATTATTTATTGTTTTTTTTTAATTTCTTTTTGTTTTTTATAGGTGGGGGAACACACTTGTGCGTAGATGACTCTCTTTACCTGCTGGTGCTGTCCTCCCTCCTAAACCTTCTATACAGTATATAGTGTATATGTTACAAGGTGGTAGATTCTGATTGGACACAACAGGCAAGGCATTAACATCTCTATTATTTATTAATGAATAAGGTACTTAGAAGAAACACACATAATTACTTACATCAGGGACTTAGCTTCCTTCACTTACACCTCTAGGGTTATTTACTTCAGAGCAACCTAACCAGGATGCTTCCTCTTCTTATAAACAGGATGTTCAATTGTTAACAGGTTTAATTCACCTCTATTACTAGTGCTTCTGCAGGTTTGCATCCTCAGTTCATCAGGTGCCAGCTCTTACATTGTTACCTCATCACAGGACTGCTTTCACATATTTCTGCTTAGGAGCTAGGCACCTGTTGCTACCAAAATGCTCTCTTAATCCTTTGCAAGCCTTGGATACTTGCCATAGAGTGGGCCTTCTTGAGGTAGTAAATCATGCTTTCCATTCTGAGATAAGAATTCTTCTTTCTTTAATACCTCCAGGTCCATTTATGGACACTGCTGTCTCTGTCACATGTTTTACAGTGTCTTCACATACACACACTTATCTCCAAAGTCATCCCCCTGTAACCGGTATCTATCCTATCTTTACACGCATATGGAATCATTGTATGTACATATGACTGGGTTATGCAAAAATTACCCCTTTCAACAGAACAGAAAAACAAAACATGTTCCTTATAAAATGCTATAAACACCCATTCTCTTTACTTTCTGATATTACAGAGGCCTCAATGTGCTCTCTCTACTTTGTAGACAATCCCATGGCTTTATACTTTGAGTTTGTCTTACCTATTCTCTCCATTGGGAGTGCTAAAGAAACTTTTGGAAGAATATGGCAAACAGTACCATGCTCCTCCAGGAAATGGCATTCCCAGAATCTGGTCTACAGCATGGCATATATTTTCAAAGACACAGAACATAATGACACTGCTCCTTATTTCTCCTCAGCCCAGGACCAACTCACAACTGTCACATTCAAATCATTATCCTTTCTTGAACCCAAACTACTCTCTCTCCTGTCTGAGTTGAAACCTCTGTAAGATGAGATAGAGAAGCTGTTGCCACAGACAGTTCTGACAAAAACAGATTTTTCTACCACACAGGTTAATAGACTTAAAAAAAGCTAATTCATTGCAGCCAAAGGCTTACTTTATGGGATCCAAGTGGAAAAAACAAGGTTGTATGAGACCCTCCTTCTCTTTCTTCTTCTGTTGTATCATCATACTGCTCTTCTCCAGATGTGGTCCCTCCATCCTGCCATTCCATCATCAGATGCACTGTTTATTTTGCCACTCCATGGCATTTCTCTGGTCTTACCTATCTTCTTGATGTAATTGGCTCACAGAAGGAGATGGGCAATGTACTCTTGGCTGGTAAAACACGGCTGTATGCTCAGTGTCAGATGGCTCCCCAATATTTTCCTGAATCTGTGAAGATGTGTCCTGTCTTAACAATATGACCTTTGTGTATGAATTTTCCAAATTATTTGACCTTGTTAATGTTTGGGAAATTCAAGAAACAGCTGCCATGTGCTGCAAATACCTTTCCGCTTACCACTACTTCTTCAACTTCCTCCCCGCCTTGAAATTTAAAATTTAGGAAAGACCAGCATTAAATTTGTTGTGCCACACCCTAAATTACTCATTTTTGGTAGCATAGCAGGTAGCAACAACTTGATGAGCAAGAATCTTGATTTTTTTTCCACATTTAGTACTGGGCAGTGTCAACAGTCTGCTAGATTTACAGTTTTTGTAACCAGCTAAAAAATGTTTTCTTAAAAACACACAATACAGTTGAATCAGTCTGATTGTGGAACTAGATTACCATCTCTGAAAAGTATAACAACAGTGCTGGAGGGGCAGAGCAGAGAGCAGTGACTGACAGTCATCACTCTGTGCTCAGTGAAGATCGAGAACTGAGCAGTTAGTGGTCATGTGATATAACACCCTTTGAGTTGAGAAAACAATGTGAATGGTAAAATAGACATTAACCTAGCTACAAATAACTAGCATGGTCTCTCTTTTGTCACAATGGCCAGTGAAAAATAGATACACAGAAAATGTGTAAATGTCCACAGCCAACAATGTTGGAGGCCATTGGAGCTTTTATTAAATTTGTAATCCACAGATGCATTGTCTGTTCCTGCTAGTGCAGAGAAGCATAAAATGGCTTGGCAGATTGTGGGCCAGATATCCAGTTATGGCTTTTCTCTAACCATTTTGGAAAACAGTACCCTTAATAAAGTAGCTTAAACTGTGTCTTTGTATGGTTATAAAATCCCTGGAGAAGAGCTTAATCAATTCACATGCCAGTACAGTAAATGTATTATAAACAACGAGAGCACACATCTTCTTTCTTTGGCCATGCCTTATGTGCCCTTCTGTCTGATATAACAGATGTATTAAAGCTAACCTGATCTATTATGTATTATAGATACCAAATCTGGAAAGCCCACAAAATATTACTGTTTTCAAGTATTTTTTAAACTTTCATAGAAGAATGGTCTCGACTAAGCAACTCTCCTAGTTAGGGCTCTCTGATTTTGTAAGATAATGTACACTGATTAGTCTGTAGGCCTCTTCATATTAGTCATCTAAGGCATTGGCATCCCTTAAGTTGGGTCATCCTAAAATCAACTGATAATGGATAGTGGGTCCAAGTATCCATATACTTACACTGTATATCGAGGGCACAATTAGACATGCAACTAAGCATCAACCTCAGTGAAAAAAACAAGGGAAACATATTAGAGTGCTTACCAGATAACAGTTTCAGTGATGGCTAGTGATGACCAATAATATAAACATAAGAAAATTTTCTTTGTAATTAGTTCTTATAAAACCTCTGGCTTTGGTACAAATGCTCAGAACTAAATCTTAACGTTTCTTTACAAAAAAACTGTCTGTGTGTCCTGGATCAATGTTTTGACTAAGAATCAAAAGCAGCCATAAATCTCATCACATAAATCTTATGAGGCCTTAACGAACTCATGTTACATTATTCATTCTACAAGATTCTATTTATGTAATGGACTCTCAGAGAAGATGTTACAGCACAGTGGTCTTCTCGCAAGATTTGTGATACTCTGCATTTCCAGAGATCTCATCAGAAGGATGATGATGACATGCACCTAGGTGGCACATACAGAAGCTGGGTGTAGAGTATATTTGCCAACCTACAGGTTTTTTCCCTTTTTTGCTACTATTTATGATGGTGAGGGATAACTGATTTATCAAGCATAGGTTGCTTTTATTTAGGGCAATGTCTGCTTTAAGAGCAGGGATCAATTTAAATAAGCTAGGAATGTAGTGCAGGTGTTGACAAAGCAGGTACTAGAATTCATGTTCTAGGATCTGTGTAGACAACTAGAGGTGTTTTGTGTTACCAAGATCTGGTCTTCACCAAAGCTCTTGATGGTGGAGATAGATGTTGCTGCAGGACAACTCCTACAGTGCAGTTCCAGGGACAGTACAGACTGGATCAGTTGGATCCATTTAATTTATGAAGTAAAATTATATTTGAGTTTAGGCCACAGATCAGGTGGTAGACAGGCATGCTCAGAAAATATATGTAGGAAGTGGCTATAGAAAGTAGGTCTAGATTGTGAAACAAGATTAAAATCTGAAAGACAGTACAGATCAGCAATTATGCCAGGTCAGAAGTACACCGCCTACATGAGCTAGACAAACAGTGTTGACTTAAGCAACATTATGCAATTTTGTACAGATTTACCAAAACCATATAATATGAGGTTGACCCTAAACACTTTCAAATTGTATGCAATAAGGCAGGCCATTGCACTACATAATGGAAAGTAAATCTAAAGGAAATTGAACAAGAAAAATGTATGATGTGTAGCTATCTTAAGAGACAAAAAAATGGATAAAGGTACTCAACTTCAAAAAGTCCAAAGTACATTTATTGGTATCATCCAATACAGGGAAAATCTATCTGTTCACTTACGTGTTTCACTCCCTCGCTTCAAAGTCAGACCAAAGTAGTACAGGGACTACTTTGAAGTCAGTGCGACTTGAAGTCGCACAAATATGAATGGTTATCATTGGGAATCATGGGGTACGACTTGTCATGCGACTCTGATGTCCAAAGTCGCAGGAAAAGACATACAAGTGTGAAAGGGGCCTTAAGCTAATTAATCGAATAATAAGAACACTTGACCACTGGGCACTTAAACCCCCTTCCTAACCAGACCAATTTTCAGCTTTCAGTGCTCTCACATTTTGAATGACAATTACTCATACTACGCTGTACCCATGTGAACTTTTTGTCCTTTTTTTTCACACAAATAGAGCTCTCTTTTGGGGGAATTGAATCACCATTGGGGTTTTTATTTTTTGCGCTATAAATGGAAAAAGACCGAAAATTTTGTAAAAAAAAATGCATTTTTCTTTGTTTCTGTTATAAGATTTTGCAAATTAGTAATTTTTCTTCAAAAATGTTGGCCAAATTTATACTGCTACATACCTTTGGTAAAAATAACCCAAATAAGTGTATATTATTTGGTCTTTGTGAAAGTCTACAATCTATGGTGCCAATCACTGAATATTGATCACACCTGATGTAATGACGGCCTATCTCATTTCTTGAGACCCTAACAAGCAGCAAAGTACAAATACCCCACAAATAACCACTTTTTGGAAAGTAGACAGTCCAAAGTATTTAGTAAGAGGCATGGTGAGTTTTTTGAAGTTGTCAATATTTCCCTCAATTCTTTGCAAAATGAAGATTTTTTTTTCAGTTTTTTTTTTTTGTTTTACAAAATTGTCATATTAACAGGTTATTTCTCACACCCAGCATATGCATACCACAAATTACACCCCAAAACACATTCTACTACTCCTCCTGAGTATGGCGATACCCCATGTGTGAGACTTTTACATAACCTGGCCACATGCAGAGGCCCAACATGCGGGAGCACCATCAGGCGTTCTAGGAGCATAAATTACACATATATTTTCCTGACTACCTCTTGCATATTTGAAGGTTCTGGAGCGCCAGGACAATGGAAACCCCCAATAAACGACCCCATTTTGGAAAGTAAACACCCCAACGTATATTCTCGGAGGCATAATGAGTCTTTTGAACAGTTTTTGGAAAATGTGTTAAGAAAATGAAAACGCATTTTTTTTACACATAGTTGTCCATTTATACAATATTTCTAACACACAACATGTAACAACAAAAATTACACCCCAAAATATATTCTGCTACTCCTTCCAAGTTTGGCGATACCACATGTGTGACACTTTTACACAGCGTGGCCACATACAGAGGCCCAAAATGCATGGAGCACCAACAAGTGTTCTACGGCCATAAATGTCAAATCTAATTTGACTACCTATTACACTATTGTGAGGCACTGTAGTGGCACTGACGGGCACTGTAGTGGCATGGATGTGTCACGGATGAGAACTGATGTGGTATGGATGAGCTTGAATGAGGCATAAATGAGCACAAATGGGGGTGGATGAGCCGTGGATGGGGATGACTGAGCATGGATGGGGATGGCTGAGCACAGATGCATGGCTGAGCACAAATGCATGGCTGAGCACGGATGCATGGGTAAGCACAGATGGATGGGTGAGCACAGATGCATGGGTGAGCACAGATGGATGGCGAAGCACGGATACATGGGCGACCACGGATGCATTGGGGAGCATGGATGGATGGGTGAGCATGGAAGCATGGGTTAGTATGTATGCACGCATAGGTGAGCACAGATGCATGGCTGAGCACAGATGGATGGTGGAGCATGGATGCATGGGTGAGCACAGATGCATGGGTGAACACGGGTGCATGGGTGAGTATGGATGATGCTGGATGGGTGAGCATGGCTGAATGGATGAGCACAGACACATGGGTGAGCACAATGCATGGGTGCACGGAATATTTGTTTGTACATCAAGACACAGTTTCCATACTTTTCCGTGCATAAAAAAGCATTGAAGAATCCTTTTACTTTTACCATTAATCACTGTTGTAAAATATGTGAATTTCTTGCTATGTCTAGCTAAGCTTTTTACCATGTGCACAGTTCATAGAAAGCAAAAGACATAGATCATAAGGTACTGTTGTATGATGAACACTGCTACCTGATAAGGCTGGTTTAACAACATCCATCAGCGGGGCTAGTAGTAAAAGAGTGAAAAAATACACTGCTAAAAGAGTTTCAACAATATGCATTTATTAATCCCCCTCTAAAAAAAAAAGATGTATTACATGAAATGCCAGCATTGTTTTTTTCATGTTTCTTTATACTTTTGCCTGCTTTCTTTTGTTGTATTATCATGCTGACTAATTACAACATGGGCTTGATGTGCCAAAACACAAAAAATATATTAATCAACGTTCTCATCATACACTATGTTACCAAGCTTTGATGAAGTGGTGATATTATAAGTTTAATTTGTGCATTCACATGTGAATTAACAATTGCAGCCTCCATAGCTGTTCTTTTTGGATCAAATGAATAATCATTTGATACAAATATAATATAGGCACTTATTTCATTAAATCTGCTTTTTTTGATGCTAGATTCACTTTCCAAAGAAAATTCTCAATTAGCTTAGTGGATGAGGTGAAGCTGTATTGGTGCCAATCATCCAATCATGTTAAAGCAAACATCCTTTTTTTTCATTGCCCAAGCTTGTGATTGGGTATTCTTTGAAAAATGATTTTTCTCTTTGTTTCAGCTCATTCACTAACATAAATTAAAATTAACTTTGTAATTGTGAACATCCCCACAGTCCAGGAAAGAGTGTGTAGCAAATTTAGTCAGAGGGAAATTATAACTGCTTTTTCCAGCTCAGTAAAATAATTGAAGGCAGTAAATCAATATGTCAACCAGGTAAATAGCATTTTAGAAGGAGAATTCAGCCATATCAGTCTGAAGATATTTCTCAGCTTTTTCTTGGTGGAAGACAGGTCTACCGAGTTTATAAAAAGTGGTGTTCTTAAATCCAGTGGCCATTACTTTTTTGAGTTTGTGTGTTTGCACAGTGAGCACTTTGAACACTTTGTGAGTACTTTTGTACCCCTGAAGAAGTTAATAAATTGTAAAAGTGGTGAAACATGTTGGATTAGGTTGTGGAAAACAACCAGTTAGGATGTAGAGGCCAACTTGAGGAAATGTTTTTTAGGCAAGAAGGAGCAGTATTATTATTATTATACAGGATTTATATATCGCCAACAGTTTGCGCAGCACTTTACAATATAAAGGCAGACTATACAGCAACAATACATTTCAATACAAGAGGGTTAGTAAGGAGAACAGGCCTTAGAGGTAGAATGCAATTAATAGAGAACAGGGAGCAAGATCAGTATATAATTCAAAAGGGATAAGGAATTTACATATATAAATCTCTAGATGGTAGCAGAAATAGGAAAAAATAAGTGAATGAATATATGCTAATATAAAATATAAGACAGTGGGCAATGCACTTTGGCATCTCATCCTGAATGGAAATATGGGAAGGTGCAATGCATAAATAAAGAAAACAAAAACATGCAATATGTTAAATGGCAATATACAGGCGGTCCCCTAGTTATGAACATCCGACTTACAAACGACTCCTACTTACAAACGGAGGGAGACAACAGGAAGTGAGAGGAAATCTCCCCCTAGGAAGGGAAATTCACTCCTGTAAGAGTTATTATGGCAAAAAGGTGTCTCCACTGATGCTTTATCACCAAGGTTTGTTTCCACAACAACCCAAAATTTTCAAAATCTAATTATCATTGGGACAGGAAGTGAGGTGAAATCTTCTGAACAGAAACATAGACAGCAAAACAAACATTACAGGGGTGTTAACCCTTCCCCATGCTATCCAAAAAGCTTAAAAATATTTGTTTTGGCTGAAGCTACACTTAAAAAATGTACCTGTTCCGACTTACAAACAAATTCGACTTATGAACAAACCTACAGTCCCTATCTTGTTTGTAACCCGGGGACCGCCTGTAGTTTTTTCAATTGATAATTTATTAAAAGGCTGAGTTCTTCAGTGGGACTGACATACAAACTGTCAATGTATGCAACATTTGTTACACAAGCTATTAAATGCATATTCCAACCTGATAGACTGCTTCTCCTCTAAATAAGGATCGGCGAGAGATCTTAACAGGACTTAATATACAAGTATCACACTTTTTCAAGGTTAGATGTTAAGAAACAGCTAGAATGATATGCAATAGTCAGTAACAAAAATCAGTCAATAAGTCTCCACTTTTCAGTTAACTGCATTTAAAGCCTAGTCACAGATTCATGTAAAACAAATTCACAAATTTTCCAAGTTCATAAAGTCTTCCAGATGGCATTCAGAGAATTAAACTGAACAATGTCTTAATTGATCAAAACGTAAATGAATGTTTATCTGGTATTTCAGGAATGGTAGAAGAAGCCATTTACACAGAAACTCTATACATACAACTACAGCCATGGTGACAATGTCATCCTTATTTCTCTCACAGATGCTCAGACACTGTGTGGGATTTATGCATCAAAAAGTCTTTTTTTTTGGGAAATGACAAAAGAGAGCTAACAACTGGGTTTTGTAATTTGGGCCTGTACTAGATTGGATCAAGTAAACAGTTTGCTGCAAACAATTCAAAAGATTTTTAAACTATATTAAGGTGAAACTCTAGCCTTCTGGTGTCAAAAACGGGTTTTAAATATCGCAAGCATTTTTGAAAACCTCTGTGAGGTTGCTGTTTTTTAAAATAAAATTTGTAATAATGAGACAGAGGGAAGTATCTGCTGTAAAGATAAGGTTATTAATCCATTAATGCAGAATTTGAACTACATGTCCTGTGATCATTCAGTCCTTTTGGGTTGTCAGTTGAGTGAATTTTAACATTGCATCATAAATGATTGATTAATCATATGATGGCATACCGGTGTCTCCAAATTTTAGCCTCCAGTATCATGGTACTTTGTCTATCTGCATAACAGACTACCATGTCTGTTTATCTCACCGATAATTTATCTGTCTGGTGGGGGATACCCAGTACACTTTATCCACCTCATCCCTCTATAGCTAATCGCCCAATTAGGCTTAAAAAAAGAAACTTAACAATCTATTACCTAAAATCCTGGTCATGTGACATGCTGGTTCAGGAGCTGGTGGTGTAAGACGTAATGGGAGGGGTTTTTTTTGCCTGGAGAGGCTTTAAATGATGTGATGGTTTCCACCTAAGCTACTAGTATTTTTTAAAGAATCTAATCAAATGACTAGAAATTTGACATATGGATGGACATAATAGCCTTAGTATTATATTTCATTTGGATTTTACACATTTTTTTGTGGTATGTTCTGCAGTTGCATTAAAGTAGTAAGTCCTACCTGTCATTCCCACAGAGACAGCACCATAAATTCCTTCTGATGCATGTCGGTGTGTTTACATTTATTTTACTAGAAACTTTGCAATCACTTTTCATGGGTCGCTCTGCATCAGTGCACCCAAAATCAGGATGTTTTTTTTCTACTTGCCACAGAAAGGTCTCACTAGATATAGAATTCTTAATAAACCACCCTAGCCCCTTCTCCTAAGTCCCATCCCTGATCTGTCTGTGGAAAGTCTAAAACTGCTCTTCTCATCACTAAAGTTTCCTTTCTCAGCAGACAAGCTCATTTACTGCTTCATTCCTTACTTCTCATGAAACAGACCAAGGCTGTCCCAGTCAATTATTTCTTTCTGCATCCATCCGTTATCTCTCTCCTCAATGGTACATTTAGAAGATCTTTTGATGGTGCTATTAAAGAAGGTGATGTCCAGACATCTGGATAAGTAAAATTAATGAACTTTACTGTCTTTCGATCAGTTCTTTCACAAAACAAAGCCATTGGAAATACATTCCTTCTTTTCTAAGACAATTGTTGAATGCTGTTTGGTCTTTTATTATGTTTTAATCTTCATGGCTCTATCTCTCTCTACAGGGTGGGCCATTTATATGGATACACCTTAATAAAATGGGAATGGTTGGTGATATTAACTTCCTGTTTGTGGCACATTAGTATATGTGAGGGGGGAAACTTTTCAAGATGGGTGGTGACCATGGCGGCCATTTTGAAGTTGGCCATTTTTAATCCAACTTTTGTTTTTTCAATAGGAAGAGGGTCATGTGACACATCAAACCTATTGGGAATTTCACAAGAAAAACAATGGTGTGCTTGGTTTAAACGTACCTTTATTCTTTCATGAGTTATTTACAAGTTTCTGACCACTTATAAAATGTGTTCAATGTACTGCCCATTGTGTTGGATTGTCAATGCAACCCTCTTCTCCCACTCTTCACACACTAATAGCAACAACGCAGGAGAAATGCTAGCACCACCACATTATGGGTGTCAGGTCCGAGCATTCCTAGATGAACAGTTTCCTGGAAAGTGGATAGGTCATCGTGGGCCAGTTGAATGGCCCCCAAGGTCTCCCGATCTGACCCCCTTAGACTTTTATCTTTGGGGTCATCTGAAGGCAATTGTCTATGCTGTGAAGATACGAGATGTGCAGCACCTGAAACTATGCATACTAGAAGCCTGTGCTAGCATTTCTCTTGCTGTGTTGCTATCAGTGTGTGAAGAGTAGGAGAAGAGGGTTGCATTGACAATCCAACACAATGGGCAGCACATTGAACACATTTTATAAGTGGTCAGAAACTTTTAAATAACTCATGAAAGAATAAAGTTACGTTACAACCAAGCACACCATTGATTTTCTTGTGAAATTCCCAATAAGTTTGATGTGTCACATGACCCTCTTCCTATTGAAAAAACAAAAGTTGGATTCAAAATGGCCAACTTCAAAATGGCCGTCATGGTCACCACCCATCTTGAAAAGTTTCCCCCCTCACATATACTAATGTGCCACAAACAGGAAGTTAATATCACCAACCATTCCCATTTTATTAAGGTGTATCCATATAAATGGCCCATCCTGTATAGTTTAGCTTGCTAAATTAAAATTGCAGCAATATAATTTTGCCTCTATTCAATATTTGTATTGGGAGGGGGAAACACTGCCAATGGTACCATGCTCCCCAGGGCAGGGAATTTCCTGATTCATAATAATAATAATAACCATTTAAAACTGGAAGTGATTCAAAACAATGGAAAGTGGAGCCCTATACATCTGGACTCAGGTCACCAACTCACCTCTTTGGGTGCTGTCCTTGTAACTAAAACATGCATTCACAAATTCAGAGACTTCGGGAAGCCTCAAATTAAGTTGTTACCAAGGAGGACCAGGCAGTGTACAACCAAAGCACAATTTAATATTTCATTTATTTTGATTTACTTATATTGAAGTAATAAATTGTGCTTTGGTTACACTGCCTGGTCCTCTTTGGTAACTTCTTAATTGGAGGCTTCCCTTAGTCTCTGAGTTTACAGTTGTACTCAAAAGTTTGCATACCCTGGCAGTAATCGTGAAATTTTGACATTGATATTGAAATAATGACTGATCATGACAAAAACTCTTTTATTTAAGCATAGTGATCATATGAAGTAATTTATTGTCACATAGTTGTTTGCTTCCTTTAAGTATTAGTGATAACATAAATCACCCAAATGACCCTGATCAAAAGCTTACATACCCTGAAATGTTTGGCCTTGGTACAAACACACAAGGTGACACACACAGGTGAAAATGGGAATGAAAGTTTACGTTCCTAAATAGTCAATGAGTTTGTTAGCTTTCACGCGGATGCACTGAGCAGGCTAGATACTGAGCCTTGGGGAGCAGAAAAGTATTGTCAAAATACCCGTTTAAAAAGGTAATGAACTTTATAAAGATGGAAAAGGATATAAAAAGATATCCAAAGCCTTGAATATGCCAATCAGTACTGTTCAATCACTTTTTAAGAAGCTGAAAATTCAGGGATCTCTTGATACCAAGTGGTCAGGTAGACCAAGAAAGATTGCAGCCACAACTGCCAGAAGAATTGTTCTGGATACAAAGAAAAACCCACTGGCAACCTCAGGGGCAATACAGCCTGCTCTGGTAAAAGATGGTATGGGTGCTTCAAGGAGCACAATACGACAATACTTGAAAAACTATAAATGAGCTGCATGGTTCAGTTGCCAGAAAGAAGCCTTTACTGCACCAATGTCTGGTTACAATATGCCTGACAACACCTTGATACGCCTCACAGCTTCTGGCACACTGTAAACTGGAGTGACAAGACCAAACTAGAACTTTATGGTCACAACCATAAGCACTATATTTGGAGAGGGGTCAACAAGGCCTTTGGAAACAAGAATATCATCCCCACTGAGTTTGGAGAGGGGTCAACAAGGCCTTTGGCAATAAGAATATCATCCCCACTGTTTTGGGGGTGTGTGAGCTCTAAAGACATGGGGACTCTTGTGAAAATTGATGGCAAGATGAATGCATCATGTTATCAGAAAATATTGGCAGACAATTTGCATTCTTCTGCACGAAAGCTGCACATGGGACGCACTTGGACATTCCAGCATGACAATGACCATAAGTACAAGACCAGGTTGACCATCCAGTGGTTATGGCAGAAAATCGTGAAGGTTATGGAGTGGCCATCACAGTCTTCTGACCTTAATATCATGAAGCCACTCTGGGGAGATCTCAAACGCGCAGTTCATGCAAGATGACCAAAGACTTTGCATAACCTGGAGGTAATTTGCCAAGATGAATGGGCAGCTATACCATCTGCAAGAATTGAGGGCCTCATAGACAACTATTTAAAAAAGACTGCACACTGTCATTGATACTAAAGGGGGCAATACACAGTATTAAGAGCTAAGGGTATGAAGAGTTTTGAACAGGGGTCATTTCATTTGTTTACTTGTTGCCATGTTTTGTTTTATAATTGTGCCATTCTGTTATGACCTACAGTTGAATATGAATTCCATAGAGTTTCCCAAGAAATAAAATAAATGTGTTTTGCCCGCTCACTCATGTTTTTTTAAAAAACTGTATAGTATTCCAAGGGTGTGCAAACTTTTGAGCACAATTGTATGAATGTCCAAATTCTGGCCTACATTATTGAGCAATTATTCCACACTGGGCAGAATGACATCCCTTTATCTTCTCCTCAGCCCGGTGCCCTTCAGACTAACTGTCATAACCCAATCAACCTCACCTCCCATGCCCAAAACCATGCACCCATCCAACTGGAGAAACGTCCCTCTATTAGGAGAGAGCAGTTGTTACTAAGAGCTCCCTATAGGAGGATGACATAATCCCTTAAAGAGACCACTAACACAACACTGAATTATACATTGCATCTGCATGTTTCTGATTGCATCTTGGCAAAGATCCAGGCTGAACTATTAAATAACCATATTACTTGATCATGTAGTATTTGATGTTAGCGCTCTCCTTTCTTCACTGCCCTGACTGCACTGAAGTCTGGATGTGTGCAAAGTATGACAAGACTTCAGTGGGAGGAGGGAGAGGTCTCTTTATGCAAACTGAACATTTTCAGATATGACAGCTCCCTTGTGCAAATTTCTCCCACAAAATACAAGACATATCTTTACCAGGCAGTGCAATGAGCAACTATGATATAATTTGTAGAGGTATTATTTTGAAATAATATTGTTATGTGATAATAGATGCTGTGCTACTGTTTAGAAACATTTTAATTCATAGTTTGTAATTATATATGCATATTGCTCATTACACATGCAAACTTTGCTTTCTGGTATGCAGTACTGCACAATACTGCTCTTTCTCATAATGCAGGTCTGTTAATTGGCCAACTGATTGAAAACAATGTACTTATTGTCTGTCAGACATTTGCGTCAACAATAGTTAAAGCCCAATACCCCTACCCACCCTGGGCCCACAGTCCCCCCCCCCCCTTTCCCTTGCATTATCTTTTTTCAGATGTCTGGCCAGTCATGTTATATGCAAAGGTCCTTTTCCTCTTTGACTCTTAGGGGTTAATTTACTAAAGGTAAACAGACTGTGCACTTTGCAAGGTGAAGTTGCACTCTGCAGGTGCAGTTTCTCCAGGGCTTAGTAAATGAGGTAAAGCTTCACTTTGCAAAGAATGAAAGTAAAAGGGGGGAAAACTGTTCCAAGCCCCCCTTTTCCTCATGGGATAGCAACAGCGGAGTTTCTAGCTCCCCTAGGTCCAGAAAATGTGGGAATAGCCCCTATTGGCTCCTGCTAGGTGTGGATAGGCCAGGTGACCTCTGTAGTTAGGCAGTTTAGGGTTTTGGCGTTTAAAAAAATTTAAATAAAAAGAGGGGTCTGTTCCCCAGTTTTCAGTGTCATTAGCATTCAAGCTGTGGTGTTCCCTCCCTCCCTCCCAGAAAAAAAAAAAGAGCTTTGTAGTCGCAGCTATTGTTGTGTGGCAGTGTCACCTTACTAAAGGGGGACAGTTTCATTTTTCTAAGTGATATTTTTCATTGTGTTATATTTGATGAGTTTTATTGAGAGTATTTCTTCCAAACTTTTTATTATAAAGACTGGGGCGATTCCCCTTTAGTTGGTTTTGATGCAGCTCGAGCCGTAGTGGCTGAGCTGTCACACGTGTTTTAAATTATTGTAATAAAATTAATATATTTGTTAAGCCAACAATAATAAAGGCCGCGGCCATAATTTATGCCAAAGGAAATATGGTGTGTTTGTCTTTATTATTAACTGCTGTCTGCTGTCCCGTACCCAATCACGAGAAGGAAAAAAAAACATTTTTGCTTCCACATGATTGGATGATGGAAGTCAGCAGAGCTAATGCTCGTTTATTAAGCTCTGGAGCAATTGATCATGCAGTCTATTTGCCTTTAGTAAAACAACCCCTTAGCCTCTCTTCTGGCACTGAGCAATTCTTAGATGCAGAGGAAGCCTGTAAGCAGTTGTTGGGCTGAGGTATGTCCTCTGACCTGAAGGTGGCAATTTGTGGCTTCTTCAGGCTTGCATCAAACCACTGGAGACTAATTTGTCTCCTATGATTGAGCACCATGCTGTTTGGTATTTGTGAAAATGCGCCCTGTTGCCTGGGGTTGCCATTAAGAACTAATGCTTGGGTAGGTAACCTCGGCCCTCCAGCTGTGGTGAAACTACAAGTGCCATGAGACATTGCAAGACCCTGACAATCACAGGCATGGCTCCCAGAGGCAGAGGCATGATGGTATTTGTAGTTTCACCACAGCTGGAGTGCTGAGGTTGCCTACCCCTGAACTAATGGTTCCCCCGCGTGTTTGCTATAGTGCATCACATTTCAGTGTGTTGGGAAAGATCACAATTTTGCACTCTGATATGTAGAGATGTGAACCTTGCTTTCATACAGCAAAACTATTATAAAAAATTAAGGCCAAGTTTACACTTGTAGATGCATTTTTACTTCTCCCAACTGCCCCTTCTTAACCACTTGCTGACTGCCAAATGTACAAAAATGACTTGGCTGCAGTTGGTTTTAACAAACTCAAGACTGCAGGTGCAGCCACAAATTTGGTATAAATTTTTTACAGTTATCGATTGACTGTTCAATAAAGATGATCTGGACAGCTCTACAGCCACAGCATGGAATACAGCTAATAAAGCATGATCTGTTTTGATTAGCTGCGTTAGAGGGCAGGGGAGACATTAGGGGCCTGATAGAACCCTGATGTCTCCAAGGTACCTGACATGTGCCAAAAGCTTTCACATAGGGGGCTTTTTAGAAGTAAAGTCAAATTAAAGAAAGATTAAAAAGTGTAAAAAAATGTAAATAAGAGTAATTTTAAAAAATTTCCAGCATACCTGACCCTGTC
>BLSH010215661.1:1737581-1753865 GCA_018402905.1 Glandirana rugosa | reverse complement strand
TATCAGGTTTGTCCGAGGCGATTATTGATTTGATTGAGTATTTGATCTGTTGTTTCCCTTTTTATTATTTTGGTATTTATAATATCATAGTATCAGGTATCCAATCTTGGAGTTTTCAAGTACTTGACCATTTCCCGACGTCACTTTGTTGGTTTTAAGGAATACGACTATCCGCGACGTCACCTTACAGTTTATTGTGTCGTTGCGTTCTATATATAAATATGTGGGCCACGAGGTGAGGTTTACCAAGTTCACAACGGAGGTGGTCTATCTTCTGAACGAATGGTCTTCGTTGAGTCACCTCTGCGATTTTTATCGGGACTGCGATATTGGGGCGGACATGTCGGACATTTTTTACACATTTTTGGGACCAATGACATTTATTCAGCGATCAGAAATTTAAATGTCCACTGAGTTGCTTCTGGTAAGCAAGTCTTCTATCTGGTGGAGGCAACACTTGAACCATTTGGAGTGGAGCACCGGGTGTATAAATATATATCTTGCGTTGCTGTGTTATTTGACATTCCACTGCAGCGCCTATCAGCATAAGGAATTTTGGTTGTTTCACTGCAGCCCTTTACCAGTTCATGAACTTTTGAGGTTCTAACCTATGGACTATGATACTATAATATTTATGGTTTTATTATTTTTCCCTTTGTTGTCTAGTTTATGAGTTAGTTTAGTTATTAGCGGAGCCTGTTTGGACTATGTATGATTTTATGTGTGTATTGCATATTTCTGTCTGGAGCTCCTTAGGTGTTTAGGCACAATAGCGCTGTATCCATCCCTTACCTACTTGATAAACCACATTTGTTCTAAGAAAAAAAAAATAGGTTCTGAAGAAGGCACTTGTTTTTTTTTTTAATTTTATTGACTGTAAGAATACACATTACCATTAGGTAATTGGAACAGGCAAGTCATACATCACAGTTATGCATCACACTACAATATTTACAAAAAGGTTTTCTTCCTGCACTTAGCATCTGCAATATCTTTAACTAACATCAAGCTGTATCATCTTGAGGACGCTGCTCTGGGCAGCCAGTAGGCACAGAACACTTAGTCTTTCATGGGTCATCATGGTTCTCAGATAATTCTTTATTAGTGCCAATTTGCTGAACGATCTTTCTCCAACCAACTAGTGACCATCATGCTCAAATATATTCTAAGAGCTACATTAACACCTGGAAAGGTATTCATCATGTACTAAAACTGCCTGTTGAGTTGAAGTGAGACATGACCGGAGCTTGGCAAAGGCTGCACACTGGACATTTTCCTCAAAGAACACACTACCAAAGTCTCAAGGGAAAATAAGTTTCATTTTTTTCTAAAAAGACATCTAGGGACCCCTCTGGCAGGGGGGGTTTGGGGCATTTTCCCCTTTTGCCCCTTATAAATACAGCATTGTGACCTGGGAAAAGTGTGTGGGCCGCTCAGGTTCGATGCGGAGGGGATATGTCGACACCTGCTGTTAGAGTGCTGACAGGGAATGGAACCTGTTCTGGCTCCTGTAAAGGTTCAAGAAAGGAAGGATAGTCCCTGGAAGTCGCACATCTATGGTGTCCTACTGCAGTGAATGGAGTGGCAACCTCAGCCTGGACTCCGACCAGGCCACACCCCCAAATTGTTTCACTCTGCCCCCGGAGCTTCGTCATGGGGATATGGAATTCATGCGTATGGGGAGTATTTAAGCATCATCGGTAGTCACTCGTTAGGTGCAAAAAGGTAGCAGGTGTGTGTAATTAATTGTGATTGGTGTTAGTATAGAGGTAAGGATCTATCAGTCCAATTTAGCCTAGAGTGCTACCCTCTTTGCAATGTAAACTATTATGAGTGCAAGAAAACAATATATAAACATTTATACTCCCAATTAGGCCAATAAGCAAAAAAAACTAACACACTTTATAAAAATATATTCAATAAAAATAATAAAATGTTTTTGATTCAATTTCATAGTTAAAACTATGTTTATAATAGAATGTTTTTGATATTGTCTACAATTTCATGTAGAAATAGAGGAGAAATGGACTCCCTAATAGTTCCAAAAGACACTCAATGTTGTGCAGGAGTAAATCATATATCGGTCTTATGCATAACGATGTGTTGAGTATGTAAATATATGAATATGCGGTCACAATTATTTGTGCATAGATAGCTGAGGCAAGTCGGTATATCAATGTGTTAATAGTTCAGGCACTGTTGATAAGACGCTCATTCATAATAGTGGGTAATGTCCCACTCGTAGTTAAGACCTTTAGGAATTCTTGTATCCATCCTAAAGATCCAAAAGACCTCCCTTTTGCAAAGAAGGAAGAAGCGGTCTCCGCCACGGATCGGACAGTTGACTTTTTCGATAATTTGGACTTTGAAGGTCTGTATATTTTGTTGATGAAATTGTTTGAAGTGTTTCGATATTTTCGTATTTTTGTTGGTTCTAATATCCGACAGGTGATCTGTAATTCTGTCACTGAGATGTCTGGTAGTTCTGCCTATGTATTGGATATTACATATGGTACAGGTGATGATGTAAATTACATATGTAGTGTGGCAATTGATTAACTGTTTGATGGTTATGGAAAGGCCATTGGAGTGTGAGATTATAGTATGGGGATCAACTTAAAGATTGCAGGTTTGACACCTGGTGGCATTGAATTATAAATCCAGCACTGGTGGGGATCTTTACAAAGTAAGTTTACAAAGTTCAAGATCTTTCAGAGTTATAGGAGTAGGCTAGAAATAATTGAAATACAGCGTAGAAACAAATATATGATTTTACATTTTGACCATAGAGATGTTTTAGAAAATGTTAACAATGCCAGCTGGACTAAATAGGGTGTATTATATCTGGTACCATTTTAATCATAAATCTTACTGTCCCCTTTCGGAAGCAAGAAAAAATAATAATGAAATGCATTCACAGCTGTACACATAAATATAGCTCAGAGCGCCTCCATATGCCAGAGATGCCCAAATTGTAAAGGTGTAGTCATGGGTTATTCAAGCAATGTCTACCTTCTTGTGACAATAACTTGTACCATAGGAATCCTAGGCAGAGATGAATGAACAAGACAAATGATTCCTTTTGCTAAGAATTAGTATGAGATATTCTGCCAGCGAACAGAACCTGGCATCTGTTCAGCGAAAAGGATTAATGTCTTGTTTTCATTTTACCCGAACATTTCAATGACAAACCAGTATCCATTCAAGTTCAGAGACAACATGGTTGTTCATCCTGTCACCCTGTGATCACGGAGACCTCCTTTTGTTTGCAGCTGACCCCCTACATCAGTCTTCCCTTCACGGTGAAGTTGCAGTGATGTAGAGGGAAGTAATATAATTAAGTTAGCACTCTTGACCTGTGGAAGCTGTTGTTTAATGCCACGAATCCCAGGAGGATAATGCAGGTAAATTGGATGAATGCAAACGGATATCAATTCCCCTTGCAATTCATGCTTCAAACACCTTCAGTAGGATAATATGGCCAGGCAAATGAGCAGGAAGATTTTGCTGCTCAGTATTAATCTGTGACTATATTGTGCAATTCTTTTCCTGCTAACAATGTATAGGGTGTTACGGCCCCGTCATTTGACTGTAGGAATGAATTGTAATTGTACATTCAGCCTTTCACAAATGGGCTGATTCCTCCTCATCCATGTTCCACAAGCTCCTTTTATTTTTGTAGTGAGCAGGAAAGAAGCAGAGTGTGCATATAAATGAATGCCATGAGAATGAGCTATTTCATACAAGCATAAAAAGAGCATTCTTTTGGGGAGACTGACTGAAATAAGCAAATATCATATCTTTGTGTGCATCCTGTGAGATGGGCAGCTGTGTGGTCATATCTCTTTTAGAGAGCATAAGCGGGACACCATTATCCTGAAGGTAATGCTGACTTTTTCTGTGTTTCCTATCTGCATTAATACAATATCGCGTTTTCATCTCAGTTCCTGCTAGTTTAGAGCCAGCACTTTTTTTTTCAAGAAATGTTTATGTTAAATAACTCGTTGGATCCCAACACCAGCATAAGCTACCAGAGCTTATCAGTTATCTCAGAAATAACTCAAAATGCAACATATTTGGCATACATCATATTTTCTACAAAGCTGCAAACTCCTTGGTAGCATGTATTTAGACATTAGAAAGTTTTTTAAAGCAGCAATCTCATTACCAACCTCTCAAAATATGTGTGTCACCTATAATGATGTCAGCTAGGACTAAGGCAAAACAATTTGATTATAAAGCCAATAATACGTACCTGTAGATTTGTATAAACATTACATGCAGTAAGGGTCTAAATTATTAACTGTGCTCCATGCTACAATGATTTGTTTAAATGGCAGAGGTAATGTGCTCACAATGGTTATTGTTTATATACACGTTACATACAATTTACACTATAAGATAATGTATGCAACATACAATATAATTCTCTCACGCTCTATAAATTTGTCACAAAGCAAAGCAACCCTAAATACAACCAAGCTGATTATTTTGAATGTTTTTGTGTGAATATTGTTAAAATTAAAGTTTAGGTATAGCAATTCTCCCAAGGTTGACCAATGTAAGTATTGCTGAATTGTGAACAAAGGAGGGTCGATTGCATGGCATGGCCACCATTCAGTGTACACTTTGTATTCTCTCAGTGAATGCAAAGCATTTTTTCATTGGACAAGGTGGAGAATATGGCTTCAATGTCCTTCCCCTCTACCTTGTCCATCCAAAGAAAAATTTGCATTCACTGAGAAAATGCAAAGTGCTCCCTGAATGGTGCCTGTGCTTAGCAGGCAGTCGTCTGTGTTCACTAAGCAGCAGGACAGCTGCTAGACACAGGACCCGAAAGCTAGTGGAGATTACTGTAGTGGCAGTTACTACTACGGACTTCCAACTTCCATGGGGACTCTACATGTATTTCACATACATACTTATATTGGTCCATGCTGAAAAAATTGACATACCTAGACTTCAGCTTTATAAAGTTTGTAAGGGACCCCAGATGAGGGCTACACGTTTTATGTAAGACCACCTTGGGGTATTGGTTCTTAAAAGGCATCAGTCTGTACATATTATATACATGGGTAGTTATAAAAATTAGTTAAAAAAATATATTTAAGATGAAGGCTGTATAAAGAGGGGACACATTTTTAAATTCATGGCTGACCTTCTGTCCCAGGCACCTAGCTGTAGATAACACAGAGGTTCTACAATATAGTTCCATAAATGATAAATAAGGCAGTGGGGTTCTTCTACCAACATAGATGTCAATATCATTATTAGCAGTTTCTTACATATTGCCAATAGGTAACTTGTTTCTTTCTTGTGCAGTGGTCTTTTTTTATTAGTCTCGCTGTTCTAGAACTACAGCAAAATTTGTATTTCTATAGCACTTTTCTCCCAAGGGACACATAGTACTTATAGTATAGTATAGTATAGTAGCAGGGGTCTTCAAACTATGGTCCTCCAGTTGTTCAGGAACTACAATTCCCATCATGCCGAGTCAAGTCTGTGAATGACAGAGTTTTATAATGCCTCATGGGATGTGTAGTTCCGCAAAAGCTGGAAGGCCGTAGTTTGAAGATCCCTGACTTAGGGGGTGAGGCAGGAGGTACTTAGGAGGTGAGCCAACTAACCTACCTGCATGTCTTTAGAGTGTGGGAGGAAACCAAAGTACTCGGAGGAAAACCAACACAATACAGAGCTGCTACAGCTCAGTTTGTTTGCTTCTGGTATATTATTTAAAATATTATAACTAAGAAAACACCCACTCTTTAGATATGGCCCCAGAGTCAGAGCCAGAAAGTGCTCCTCATCATGTTATATCTAAAAGTACTGCTGACAACTGAAAATATATTTATCTTTGTCTGACAACTGAAGATATTTATCTTGCATACTGTTTTTTAGGAATACCTATAGTGAAGCAAAAAATAGTTCCCATAAAGTATTTCAAATATTGACCGTACCACGAGAATAATAAGGGAAAGCTTGAGTGACAGCAAACAACAATATTAGGTCCTTGTATGAGGTTGGTCACAGAACATGATTAAACCTATTTATATAGAAGAGCACATACAAATCCACATGATAAAGATTGTAATTGTAGCTGGGCTCTAGAAGATAACTGTAGAGCAGATGTTATTGCTACTAACAAATAGAATGTTTTCTATGTGTCAGTGCCCTATGGTGCCATTTATTGTAACATGTACCTCAATGCACCTTCCCAACGCACCTCTGTTGACGTGCGAAGTAAGGCACTACTGTGTGTTCTGCTGTACTAGCAAAACTCGCTACAAGAGCAATAGAAAGTTGAGGAATTTTATTGCGCCTTTGTGCAAATAGATCGTTAGGCATCAGCCTGCCAAATGTGCAGTGCGGTGAAGTAGGGGCAAAGTGAACATACAGTATGTGTGCTGCAAATGTCCAACCATAGACAAAGGATGTTTTTCTAAATTCAGGTCTCCACCTTGGATGGGTACTAGAAGTTCATTTCAGTACTTGGTTGAGTGCTTTAAGTTCATTTCAGTACTTGGTAGGGTGCTAGAATTTAATTTTAGTACTTTGTTGAGTGATAGAAGTTCATGTTAGTACTTGGTTGAGTGCTTGATGTTCATTTCAGTACTTGGTTGGGTGCTAGAAGTTCATTTCAGTACTTGGTTGGTACTATAGGTTTGTTTAAGTGCACTTTATGCTTTAGTAAATCAAGCCATTAATGTTTTACTGCAGGTTAATATTACTGTTAAAATAGTCTGTTATTAAAGATAGGATCTTTGGTATGGCAATGTTTACTAGCAAATCATACTGCAATAGCCTCCCAATAAGTTTAGTATCTTTTTTTTTTATTGGTTAATATTGTTTTCTTAACTTGTGAAAGAGAAATGTGTTTATCACTTAGGGCCAGTTCACATCTGTGCAGTGCATTTTAGGTGCATTGTGTTTTACATTTTACATGCAGTTTAGGCACATTACCATTGAACTCTATATGACATGCATTTTCATGAAAGCGCATCAAAGATGGAGCAAGCAGGACTTTTTTTAACACACTGTGCCTAAAACACACAGGTGTGAACCAGACCTTAGTGTGAAGTTCTACATGTTTCTTTTGAAGCAATAGGAGTCCAAATTTTTGCTATGTTAACATGTTGCCAGAATAATTCTTTATGTCTGCCTTTAGTTTCTACATTACAAAGCCTGAGCTAGAATAATCAAAACACATGGTTTGGAAGACAAGTGACATGTGGTTCATGAACCCCATAATTAGTTCCCCTTCCTAGTGCTAAGCAGTAATTAAATTTGCCACTTCTGCTCTGCTGATTCGTTTATTTAGCTATTTAATTGCTTGACTCAAAGTGTCTTTATCTCCGGAACTGCAACACTTTATTCAGGCAAAGACAAACCATAAACCATTTTTTACAAGGGCAGGGATGTGTGAAAGGAAAATAATAATATTTTTAAGTTAACAGTAAATGGCTTGTGGTGGCTATTTAACATGGTACATATTGTTTCCATTCTTGAAAGGCAATTTATCTAGCGCTTAGAGTTTTATTTTAAATAGTATTCAAGTTTTTCTGTTTTTTAACTGTAATGTAATAACACCCACTAATAAAGCTCTGTTCAATAAAACATTTTGTTTAGCTATGTGTGAAAGCACATAGAAGATACCACCACAGCTGGCCTGGATCGCTAAGCATCACTTTTGTGAAATTGTGATTGGGAAGTGAACATTGAGCACTCTGGGACTACATGTCCCATCATCCCTAGTACCATACCTCACCTTCTTAGTTTTGGTCTCAGGAGGCACAGTCATTCACTGGAGAATCAGCAGGGGTGGGTTTGCATTACTAAGCCTGAGCTTCAGGGCTGTGTGTGTGTGTGTGTGTGTGTGTGTGTATGTATTTTTATTTGTGTGTGTGTGTGTGTACGTGCCTCAGCCAGGATTGGACACAAAGAGGTAGCTCTATGGGATCCTGCAAGTGAAAGGAGCCACCATTAAAACAGATCTTAGAGCCAGCGCTCAGTGGACAAGCTCATTCTGTATGAAGATGAAAAAGAAATACAAGAACAGCAGAATTGATTGCAAGTTATATCAATAGCATCTGAAATTACTTAAACAAATAACGCTTTAACCACTTGCTTACTGGGCACTTAATCTCCCCTCCTGCCCAAACCAATTTTCGGCTTTCAGCACTGTCGCATTTTGACTTACAATTGCGCAGTCGGGCGACGTTGTACCCAAACAAAATTTTTATCCTTTTTTTCCCACAAATAGAGCTTTCTTTTGGTGGTATTTGATCACCTCTGCGTTTTTTATTTTTTGCGCTATAAACAAACAAAGAGCGACAATTTTGAAAAAAAACAATATTTTTTACTTTTTGCTATAATAAATATCCCAAAAAAAATATAAATAAAAAAATATTCATCAGTTTAGGCCGATATATATTCTTCTACATATTTTTGGTAAAAAAAAAATCGCAATTGGCGTATATTGATTGCTTTGCGCAAAAGTTATCGCATCTACAAACATGAGAATTAATTTATGGTGTTTTTAATATTATGTTTTTTTACTAGTAATGGCGTGATCTGCGATTTTTATCGGGACTGCGATATTGGTGCGGACATGTTGGACATTTTTTACACTTTTTTGGGACCAATGACATTTATACAGTGATCAGAAATTTAAATATCCACTGATTACTGTGTAAATGCCACTGGCAGGGAAGGGGTTAACACTAAGTGGGCAGTGAAGGGGTTAACTGTGTTCCCTGTATGTGTTCTAACTGTATGGGGGCTGGGCTGGCAGGGACATAACAGATCTCACTGATTCTGTTAGATCTGTTATGTTCCCTCTTACAGAACGGAGAATCACCGTGTTTACATTGGCGGTTCCCCATTCTGCCGCTCTGTTAGCCGATCCCGGGTCTCCGGTGGACATCGAGTTTGCCCGACCCGTGGGCACGCCCATGCAGCACGCGGCGACTGCGAGCGTGCACCGCTGCCGGCTGTGAGTGCTGCGGGGAGCGCACAGAGGGGCGGACGTCCATGGACGTCCGCCCGGCAATTCAGATCTGCGCTGTAGTCGTCTTTCAGCTATAGGCGGATCTGTAGAGGTTAATGTCACTGTAAGGTAACATAATATTTATTACAGTGTGAAATAACAGGAAACAAAGTAAAAAGGTGCTTTAAACATATCTCGTTACCCTTTAAAAATGTCACGAGTGGCAAAAAAAAAAAATGCCCAGAAAAATTAGATTATGACATAACAAGTACTTTGTATAATTTAACTGAGAGAGACAAAAAGTCCTGTCTGTGTAAGTTTACCTTACTTAACCACTTCAATACTATGAACTTAGAACACTTTACTACCAGACCAATTTTCAGTTTTCAGTGCTGTTGCGCTTTGAATGACAATTGCGCGGTCGTGCGACGCTGCACCCAAACAGATTTTTTATCATTTTGTTCCCACAAATAGAGCTTTCTTTTGGTGGTATTTGATCACCCCTGTGGTTTTTATTTTTTGCGCTACAAATAAAAAAAGACCGAAAATTAAAAAAAAAAAAAAAATTCTCTATTTTTGTCACAAAACTTTGTAAATAAGTAAATTTTCTCCATCACTGGTGGGCACTGGTGAGGCTACACTGACGGGCACTGATGTGGCAGTACTGATTGGCACTGATGAGGCGGCACTGATGAGGTGGCACTGATGATGAGGTACTTATATGCAGCGATGATGAGCACTGTTAGGCGGCACTGATAAGCAGCACTGACGGGTACTGAGAGGTGGCACTGATATACAGCACTGATGGGCACTGATATGCAGCACTGACAGACACTGCTAAGCGGCACTGATGGGCACTAATAGACAGCACTGATTGGCACTCATAGGCGGCACTGAGCACTGATAGGTGGCACTGATGGGCACTGATAGGTGGGCACTGGTAGGTGGCAATGGTGGGCACTGATATGTGGCACTAGTATGCATTGATAGGGGCACTGGTGGGCATTGATAGGGGCACTGGTGGGCACTGGTGGGCATATACACTGATAGGGGCTCATTCCCTGGTGGTCTAGGGTGGCATCTGAAGGTGGCACTGTGTGCCATCCACACTGGGCACTATGTCACTTACCTGGTGGTCTAGGGGGGTCTCCCTGGTGGTCCAGATCGGCTCCTTGGTGGCCCCTGGTCGGCTCCCTGGTGGTCCTGGGTGGGCACATTCCTGGTGGTCCCTGGGCAGGCTCCCTGGTGGTCTAGGGTGGCGATCCGAGGGAAGGTTGTGCTGATAAATCATCAGCACAAACCCTCCCTGTCAGGGATGCAGCCGATCGGCTCTCCACTCATCAGGTCTGCGGACCTGAGTACAGGAAAGCTGATAAACAGCTTTCCTGTGTTACACTGTGACCAGCTGTGATTGGTCACGGCTGGTCACATGGTAAAGTGCTTCGGATCGAAGCGCTTTACCGAGATCGGTATTGCGGGGGGTCAGACTGACCTCCCACACCACCGATCGCCACGATGCGCGCCCCCCCCCCCCCCCGGGCGTGCGGTGGCTTGTTATCCTGAGGACGTCATATGACGTCCAGTCAGGATAACTAAGCCACTTCCCGGCCGTCATTTTGCATACGGCGGTCGGGAAGCGGTTAATCAAGTAATATCTGGTAATAGAATTTAATAATGCTGGCTATAGACATCAACATTTCAGCAGATTTACGTTTTTCAGGGTGTTCCTGCTGACAATTAAACTTTTGCACCCCATGAGGAAAACCATATGGAAAAATTATATTTTCTTTAATACTATAATTTTTTTTAAAGAAGAGGACTGTTAAAAAGGAGTATGCCCCCATGATCCTCCAGTTTGAACACTGATGTCTTCTGTAGCAATCAGAACATTGGCTGGGCTTAGGACAGAGACCTGTCTTGAAAAATAATGGCATCTTTGGCACATGCACCAGTGTAAAAATGGAAGAGAGCACCTTGTGCATAATGTTTAGCACCGCTTTATTTGTAAAATCCAATAAAATATTCACAGGAATGCTAAGAATAGAGTCATCGGGGCGTGACCGGATGTGAGCGGCGGAGGGCGCATTTGTGAGAGCTCAGAATCATCCTAGCAAAATCCTTCTCCGTCCTGCTGCCTGAGAGTCTGGAGTGGCCCCATCCTATCTCCCTGGCTCCTACACCACCTCGGGGAGTGGGCCCGGGGTGTATTTTGGAATCGGTGGGCCTCCTCGGTGCTCGGCACGGTTCAGGCCTAGTCTGCTGCCTAAAGTCAGTGGCGGGCCGGAGTGGCCGCTATTCGGCAGATTCCCGGTCTGTAATCCACTCAGACAGAATCGGTTCCGAGGTTGGCCGGCCCCAGCCCTGCAGGTGAATAGCCGAGGAGAACACAGTGCTTCAGGCGGACGGAAACATCCGGAGACCGGCGCAGTCGCCATCTTGCCCACGAGGCCACCTCGCCTCCTTCTACAATACAGGCCTCTCATCAGTGGTAACCTGCCACCTGTGACCTCGCCTGCCTGCTTCCATTGGTGCTGAGATCTGGGCTCTGGGACTAGGGCAGTGTCGGAGGCCTATACCCCTGTGAGAGCAACCTATCCAGTGCGGGAGGACCGGACTGGCATATAAACGGTGCCCAGGCCTTGGTGAGTGTGCATCCTCTCCTAGTGACAGTGTTGTATTGACTGTCTGGTCCCCACAATTCCTCCTTATCTGCAGTGAGAACCGTGCTGCCTGCACTTCGGGGATTTCAACCAGTTTCGGGACTGCTCCCTAAAATATCAGAGGTTCTCACACCCCTCCCCCCCTGTAAAGTGTGGGTGCTTTTTTTTTGAACTGTAAAGTACTGGCCTTGGCCTTTTGTTCCATGGGCTCCAAGAGCAAGGCAAGGAAATCCTGTGCACCTGCTTATTCCTCTCCCACCCCAGTGACACATCCTAAGGCCTCATTGGTGGGGAGGCTTCAAGCTCTGCTGGCCGAACTGACCAGATGACGCTGAAAACAGGGCTAGACGCAACAATGTCCGGGTCCTGGGCCTTCCTGAGGGAGAAGAGGGGGACCACCCGGCTGTTTTCACTGAAGAATTCTTCAAAAATGTGCTGGGCCTTACAGATCTCTACCTGACCTATGTGGTTGAACGTGCCCACCGGGTGCCCACGGGTCGTGCTATTCCTGGAGCTTTCTCAATTACAGCGACTGTGACAGAATCCTATCCGAGGCATGCAAGCATCATAATCTTCCTTATGGCAACTCCTCTGTATTACTCTTCCTGGATTTTTCTGCGGAGTTACAACGCAAGAGGAAAACATTTAATGAGGTCCGCAAGCGCCTACGTGAAAAAGGCATAAAATACAGTATGCTGTATCCCAGCCGCTTCAGGGTCCCGCACAATGGAACAGTACGGTTTTTTGATTCCCGACTGATGCGGATCACTAGTTGAACACCCTAAATTAATCATTTGCCTTGCATTCTGCCCCTCCTGTAACCAGCCAGCCTTCTCAGGAATTCCTTAACTTGTTTCCTATCATACTCATCCTTGTCCTATGGAGCTGCTCAGTAAGTTTTTATACTTTGATTCCACCTTAGTCCCCCCCCAAGTTACAGGTGAATTGTCCCTATTTTTTCTCCATGAAGAGACAGTGGCCTCCTGAGTGGATCTACACTCTGGATGTTCTATACAGAGAATAATGGATGACTTTTCCTCTTTTTTTGGTTTGTTTTTTTGGGACTTAAACTACTAGCCCAGTTATGTTGGGGATTTGGCTAGATAGTAGGGTTTTTTCAAGAGTTGCTAGTTTTGCTCACAGCTTCTCATATAGTGCCAGTACTCTTTTATATCTTCCATGCTATACAAATGTTGGTGCTGAGGGAGAACTGATTTTTCCTCTAGGCTCACGACTTATTTACATGATATATCATTCTCATGGTAATGCCTGTGGTTAAGCTAGTCTCCTGGAATGTGCGGGGTCTCAATGATAAATTTAAGCGCTCCTTAATATTTAAATTTTTAGCCACCCACAAACCCCACATTCTTTTTCTTCAGGAGACTCATCTCACCTGTTCCCGCATCTTGGCTCTGCGAAAGGCCTGGGTGCGGCAAGCCTTTCATGCCACCCATTCTTCTTATTCTAGTGGGGTATCTATCCTCATCAATAAATCCCTTCCATGCAAAATAACTAAGATTATTACTGATCCAAGTGGGAGATATATTATTCTGCTTCTTGAAATATATTCTGTTACATGGGCAATAATCAACGTGTATCTGCCTCCCCCAATGGATCACAGGCTTTTATATACCATTTATGAGAAGGTGTCTCCTCTCCAAGCCACACATATTGTTCTTGCTGGTGATTTAAATGCTATCTTTGGCTCTGCTCTGGGCTCTTCCAACCCTAACCGCACAGCATCAGCAGAGTTGGTTGGATGGGCTGACACCTTCAACCTTAAAGAGATGCGGTGGTGGAGACACACAGACTCTAATTTTTCTCCCCATTTGTCCTCCAATCACAAATCTGGCTCCCGAATTGATCTAGCATTTGGCAGCTCAGTGGCGTTGTCTAGAATCACCGGGGTATCGAACCTCCCGGCAGGGCTTTCTGACCATGCTCCAATGGAGTTGTGCCTCCGGATGGGAGACCAGAGAGACTCTGGCATTTGGAGACTGGCTCCCAGATGGATCCATGGCGAGGGTGTTTCCAATATTGTAAATCCACAACTAGACTCCTATTGGACCTTTAATGAGGACACATCCTCGCCAGAACTGGAGTGGGATGCCTTTAAAGCCACGATCAGAGGGAATTATGTAGCGGCTATTAAAGCAGTAAGGGCCGACCAAAAGACTGTCATGGAACAGCTTGAGCCCCAAGAGGCGACCTAGCTCATGCCAGAAGACCCTTAACTTTACTTCCTTGACCCAATGGGACGCTAAAGTGTTGGCGGGGAGACTGTTTGATTTGGGGGACAAAAACAGCCACTTGCTGGCCAATCTGGTAGCTGAACACCAATATCAGACAGTGATCCCAGAGTTAATATCAGATAGAGGTGACCACATAGATCCAAGGATATTCTTGTTGAGTTTGGTGCCTTCATCTGGGAGCTCTACAGTGTCCTTCTTGTGACTAGATACTAGCTGAATTACATAATCTGTCAATGCCGACCCTGTCAGAGGAGGAGGTTGGGATGCTTGATGCGCCAATCTCGATCCTTGAGGTGGAGGTGGCGATTACCCTTCCTTCCTCCTTCAAAAAGACCTGGCCCGGATGGTCTCCCTGGGGATTGGTATAAACATAGCAAAACTGGCCCCCCAGGCTACAAAAGTTATACTCTCACTGCATTGACTCGGGGTCCTTACCGCCCTCTATTTAAAAACGCCCATATTGTGCTTATTCTCAAGCCTGGCAAGGATCCGAAGCATTGCATTTTGTACCGGCCCATATCGCTGCTTAATTATGTCCTCAAAATCCTGGCTAAGATCCTAGCAAACAGACTGGTAGGGGTGCTGCCCGGGCTGATAGATATTGACCAAACAGGCTTTGTGCCGGGGAAAGCCACCGACATAAACCTCAGATGAGTTTTTACCCACCTACAACTCCCGCCCACATCCTCCCAGACTCAAGTAATGGTAGCTTATGATATAGAAAAGGCATTCGATATGCTAACATGGGGATATATGCAGGCAGTTTTGAAGGCACTTGGCTTTGGTTCCTCCTTCTGTAGATGGATAGAGATCTTATACAAATTTCCAACTGCGCAAATTAAACTGGGTGGACTTCTCTCTGACCCCTTCTCAGTAGACCAGATTACGAGACAGGGCTGCCCCCTCTCCCCGTTTCTATTCGCCCTAGCCATGAAGCCTCTGGCAACGGTGTTCAGAGACGGTGAGGGGGATTGAGGTGGGCACAATTGCTGAAAAGCTTGCTTTGTATCCTAATGATTTGTTACTGTTTCTCAGTGATCCGGGAGCCTCGTTGTCAACTGCTCTAGAGACAATATCACACTTCTCTAGCCTGTCAGATCTGAAGTTGAACTGGAGCAAGTCTCAAATCTTACCTATCGATCAACTAACCCTGGTTCTGTATATACCTCGACCCCCCTGCAATGGGCCTCCTCTATCCTCTATTTAAGTATTAACATCACCCCCAAAGTCTCAGACTACATATCTCTTAACCTCCTACCCCTACTTATACAACTTAAGCAGCGACTTAGGGCCTGGAATAACTTACCTCTGTCTCTTATAGGCAGAATTAATCTGATTAAAATGAAGGTTCTATCAATCTTTCTGTATGCATTGAGATATACCCCAATCTGGATCCCCACACCGTTTTTTTCGTCAGTTTGTGTAACTCATTTTCCCTTTCATATGGAGAGCCAAGCCCCCCAGGTTAAACAGGTCTATACTCAAACGGCCTTGGTTAGAGGGAGGCCTTGCCTGTCGGGACCTTCAGAAGTACTTTTACGCTGCCCTACTTAACCATGCCCATAACTGGGTGATATCAGACGGCTGCAACTCGGCGGTGTCCTAGAGGCGGCGTATCTGGGTTCCTTTGAATCACTGAGAAACATTCTTTATAGAGGTACTAAGGACAGTTCTCCCTTACTGCATCTATGAAGGCAGTGGTGCGAGCTTGGCAGCTCTTAGTATGTAAGAGGCAATCCGAGTCTCACGTGTGGTCCCCGGATACTTCACTATGGCTCAGTCCGCAACTTCCAGACTTCCTTTCTGTCCCCGAGCCAGGTTTTTGGGCCTCAAGGGGAGTCAAGAGACTAGAACACTACTATCTCAGTGGTGGCTTCCCCTCTTTTGACTCCTTTAAGGAGCGTTTTGTGCTCCATAATGAGCACTGTTTTAAATATTTACAAATACGCCACGCGTTCAATTCCAAGTTCGACTCCCGTTCACTGTACCTGCTCCGGTCCAGTTTGGAGACTACACTGAAGTACAAGTTAATGTATAAACCAACCTCCACAATTTACAAGGCCCTTCTGCCCTCAGTCCATTTTGGACTGGAAGCCTTGCTTGATAAATGGCACACTGAGTTTCCGGAGTTGGACACGGAGAGCTGGGAAGAGATCTGAGAATACCCATTCTCACAGCTGGTTTCAGATAGAGACCGTTTGATTCAATTCAAACAAATTCATCGTATGTATATGACACCCTATAAGCTAGCTAAGGTATATCCCAATTCTCAAATTGCCTGCTGGAGGTGTGGGAGTCCTAGAGCTGACTTTAACCATATGGTTTGGTCATGTCCTGAGATTTGGGCATACTGGGGCGGGGTTACTGATTTTATCTCCTCCCTCAC
>BLSH010215661.1:1703029-1729269 GCA_018402905.1 Glandirana rugosa | reverse complement strand
TTAATAATCCGTTTACTCATAAAACTGGTGTAGTTGGAGAAATACGTACAACAGAATGAGGTTCGACATATCCGAGCTTTCGGATGATGGTTAATTCGTATAATCCACTACACGTAGAGTCATTACTCTTCCCCACACCAAATTACTGTAGTTGTGGGATATAGTCCACACGTATTAATAATCCGTTGAAGGAAAGGAAACCATTTTACCCAGTTTTCTTCCTGAACTGTCCGAGGCTTTTCAGTTTTTATCACTCTATAGAACGTCTCCCTACGTCGTGAGAATTTTAACGGTTCGAAGACTTCGCACTAGTAGCTTGTTAGTTCGCAAAGTAAGTTTTATCGGTTGTCCCAGCGTTCTTCGCACACCTTTTTGGTTCCGCGTTTTATTGACCCTAATATGCTTAATTGGTAGTAGGCTTTCGAGCCTATACAGCTTGGAGTAAGACAACATGCATAAAGAGGTTGATGTGGTCAAAATACTCATTTGCCTAATAATTCTGCATACAGTGTAAAGATACATAGGGAGAGGGGAGGGAACAGATATGTAATAATGCTTCAAATTCCACAATGCAGTCGGAATCGGGATCAATAATAATAACCAGTGGGATCTGCCAGCGGTATAAGTTCCAAAACCCCCCTCATATCTTCCCAGTCAAAGTGCTATAACCGGCCGCCGCCAGATAGTGTCTCACGGATTTCTCCTATGCCTCATGAGACAGTCCTACCTGAATTAGGTTAGAAAGTCTTTTAGTCCATATGAGTCCATAATATATAAAATGGGCATCTGTATCTAGGAGAGAAGTAGTTACTTGTCTCCTACATACAGATGCCCATTTTATATGCTTTATCCAGCAGAAGGTAGTGCTTCTCAAAAAAGTCAGTGAAAGCCTGAACAGCAGTGCTACCCCTTACCTCCCTGGCAGCACCACTTCTGTGGGCAGCATCAACTAAATAGTGCACCTAACACAGCAAGTACACATAGCCAAATAAATAATTAACACAGTCTACACAGTAATACCTTGTTAAGCATCTGATTACGCATTGAAGCACCAAGCATGGTGCAATTCCTTGCAAAGCCACCACTATGCATCTACAAGCGAGATAAACAAAATAACTCATAATAATCACAATTTCTTATGCTTTGGGGCCCAGTCAGAATAATTAGGCTCAGGTAGCAAAGCACATTACAATGCATGATAAAAGTATTTGCAGTGCATGCGTTACCTCAACATATCCTACTGTAAAGAAACTCTTAGTGAGCAGTTGTGCTGCTTGTCACAGTCTTTCCTTTTTTTAAATTTCCAGGTGGAATCTTAACATACACATTGTTTTAATGTACAAAAGCAGCATTATTTGTATATTTTATGCAAACAGTGCATGTGCATTAATTATCTTCATATCATTTTCCCCTGCATGTTTGCATTCCCTTTTAGTAAATTTGGCACAAGCTAAAGTTATGAATCTCTGTGCTATAAACTTTTTTTTATGAATTTCTACTTAGGCCTAGATGCAGATATTTATTTGAGGATTTCTCCACTCCCACTTTTTCCCTAGCTTCACCAAAATGTAAATCCCTTGCCATCACCTTAAACTGTCTGAATTTAACAGTTGTTTATCTAAAAATCGTTGTGTACATTCCTGCCTTTGGAGACAGGATATGTATGATGTGCTCCTACCTTGACAGTAGACTAAGGCAGTCTGAGGGTCAGGTATGTACTGAGCACCACCTGCCACCAGAGAAGATCTGTAAATATCTTAATTTCCCCTGAAGGACACATTGAAGCAGGTCAGCCACTCATAAAAACATATTAGGGTAATAGAGAGAGAATCTGGATGGGAAGAAAGAAACCCTATAGGTACCGCAGAAACATGCACTCAATTGAATCTGTGACCATAGTTTTCCCTGTTTCCTGTCACTGGTATTTGAATTTTAGCATCAACAGCAAAAGTACTTTAGGTGGATGTACAGTATATGGGTAATTTAAGAATTACTTGCACTGAAGAGAATTGATTAATGTAGGGTTTGCTCAGGAGTTATAAAATACATTTCTGAAAATTGGAAGCACTCTTTATTACATACAGAAACTTTTCATTTTATGTAGCCAATGATACTGTTTTTATAAAAAGAGCCATACATGCATTGCTAAACAAAGTCAGCATAGTCAGACAGGCGATCGTGGTGGGTCCCAATGAGGGCAGATGTCTCACCATAAATTGTTGGCAAAGAGATATCTGACATTTATTGGGCACTTTTAATGGTTGAGATGTAATGTAATAGCCGGGATGATGGGGTCTGAATGGAAGGATCACACAATAGCCCATTCACACAATAGCCTTTAGATTAAAAGATTCCAGCCTTCCCAACAATGCAATACAGCTCTTTAAATATCATATATATATATATATTGTGACGTTATCCGAGGTACCATAATGGACGGGCGATACTTGTCGCCTTGCACGCGATCACTTTGAGGCGACAAGCGAGAGCCCGGTTTTGTCAACCGCCGTGGCAGAGCTGGTTCTGGCCCGGACTTTCTGGTCCACTCAAACCCCTCTCCACCTGCATTTAATGACAAGGAAGAGAGCAGAGAAGAGCTCTATCCTGGATCTCAGAGGGAGAAAGCTGAGTGAGCTCTGTGTGCTAATTTGGACTCAAAGATCAATCAAGGTTTGCACTGTGCTTATGGTTTTTGGGTGTCGGGGACAGCCCCACACTGTATAGAGAGGAACCTGATTGTTTAGTTTAGTGCCGGATGGCAAGGTTTTGTTTTCTGTTTGAATTTGTTTTGATCTTTCAAACCTGTGATAATAAACCTGGCAAGCCACCAGATTTTAAAGAAACTGACCTCCATGCTGAATCTTTTTCTCTGAAAAGTGATCCCCACGAGCTAATCTCACACACGTGGTGGACTCAGTGGGCATCTTCCTAGAAGAGAGCAATCACCAGCAGCAGGAAACTAATCACCAAGTTGCACAGGCCATGGCGACTCAGCAGGAGGAAAATCGCAGGCAGCATGAGTCGAGTCGCCAGGCCATCGCAGCCCAGCGGGAGATGAATCACCAGTTTGCGGAGGCCCTGGTGGAAATAAAGAAGGGGTCTGCAAGTCCTGTGCCAGTGGAACAAAAACATGGTACGTGCCAGCTACCACCTGCAAAGGATGACACCTGCAGATGAGGTGGAGGCGTACCTCATGAACTTTGCAAGAGTCGCTGATTGCGAAGGATGGCCAAAAGAGTGTTATCACCTTTCCTGACAGATGAATCCCAAAAGGCCTACTTTGATTTGGAACCAGTAAAGGCCCAGCACTATGAGACTCTAAAGACGGAGATACTTGCACGCCTGGGGGTCACCATGGCCGTCCGGGCTCAATGGGTGCATCAGTGGTCTTACTGCATGGACAAGCCACCCCGCTCCCAAAAGTTCGATATATCTCACGAGGAAGTGGTTTCAACCTGAGACCTTGCCAGGCCTCCAGATTGTGGAGCGTGTGGTCATGGACCGTTATCTACGTGCGCTCCCTGCTGCTTTGAGGCAGTGGGTCAGTCATGGGGACCCCAAAACTGCCAACCAATTGGTGGAACTTGTGGAAAGATACACTGCTGCTGAGAACTTGTGGCACCTATCTGCGCCCCTCTCCAATGTATCTAGGGGTGAAATATCGCCCGACTGACCTGGTAAGACTGTTCCAGGGGCCAAGGGTGCGGGGAAGTTTGATAAGAATGTTATGGCTAAAGAGACTATGGGCTCTGGATTCTGGAGACTGGCCAAAGAAGCCAGGAAGGTCTGGAGGACCCTTGAGAGGACTGGGTATAGTACACATACAGTGCTATTGATGCCATGCATTGAGCCATATTGCTGCCAATTGCTGCCCTGAATGATGAACCCATGCAATGTGATCATACTTATGTGAATAGACGTCTTTCTCTTTTTCTTTCTCTTTTTGCAAAGGTCATTTTTTCTTTCTCTTTTTGCATACATGTTCAAGTCACGCGGAGAAGCAAATGTGTGTGATTTTTGTTGATGGGAGACCAGTCACTGCACTGCTTGACTGGTAGTGTGGTAACAATAGTAAAAAGCAATTATGTAAACCCTGCAAGGTTACACCCTAGCTCTGTCTGAGTAATTTGCATCTATGAGGACACTCGTGACTACCAGACGGTGGTGGTTGAGATTGACACCCCTTGCGGTAGTGTGACTCATTCAATGAGGGTGGTACCTTCACTACTTTATGATGCCCTAATGGGCATGGATTTTCCCCATTTTAGGAGGTTATGGGAAGGCACAGGAAGTCTGGAGGATAGAGCTCCTCCTGCTGCGGAAGCACGGGACCTCTCGCCAGACCCGTTTTGCCAAATGGAAGGGAAAACTGGTGGCAGGACCAAGGAGGGAGGAGATCCTCTTCCTTTTCCTGTACTGACTGGGGAGCCGTAGGAGCTGGAAGATAGCTCACTGGGGCCTAATGACCCAGACAATGTCTCTGACCCTGATGGTGAGAATGAACCAAATGTAGTACCTGACTAAGAGGTCCGGAGAGAGGACTTCTGTACAGAACTATGGGATATCACTCTCCTTAGAGCCAGAGAAAACTTGAAGCTGATGGATAGGGAACCTGTGGATCCTAATTGGGGGGTGTCTTTTCCCTACATGGCGCTTAAAAATAATTTGTTGTATCAGGTGGTGAAACACGGGGAGGACAAAGTGGAACAGCTAGTGGTTCCCAAACCTTCCGCAGGATGGGCTAGATCTGGCCCATGGGCATGTAATGGGGGGACATCTGGGTATGGAGAAAACCAGGGAGAGAATAACCCAGAGATTCTTCTGGCCTGGGTTGTATGCAGACGTCACAAAATACTGTGAATCATGCCCTGAGTGTCAAATGATGGCCCCGGCACCCCATTTTCGCAGGCTCCTTGTCCCACGTCCCATAATTGAAGTGCGGTTCGAGCAAATTGTCATGGATCTCGTGGGACCAGTATAAAATCTGCCCGGGGACACCAGCACATTCTGGTGATCTTGAACTATGCAACCCGCCATCCTGAGGCCATACCCTTGCGGAATACCTCTGCTAAGACTATCGCCAAGAAGCTGGTCCAGGTATTTAGTCAGGTGGGGATCCCTAAAGAAATCTTGACAGATCGGGGTACCCCGTTCATGTCCAGAGTGACCAGAGAATTGTGCAAGTTGTACAAAACCTCCCATCTCTGTAACTCTGTTTACCACCCCTAAACTGATGGTCTGGTGGAAAGGTTTAACAAGACCCTCAAGAGTATGCTAAAAAAGGTAGTGGATAAAGATGGGCGGAATTGGGATCTTTTGCTGCCGTACCTCATGTTTGCCATATGAGAGGTTCCGCAGGCATCTATGAGGTATTCTCCCTTTGAACTCTTGTATGGTCGACATCCCAGGGGGCTGCTAGATGTCGCAAAAGAGATGTGGGAAGGAGAGGCCACCCCAAATAGAAGCCTCATAGAGCACATCTCCTTGATGCAGGATCGAATCACAACTGTCCTGCCCCTTGTACGAGAACATATGGAGCAAGCCCAGGAAGCCCAGAGAAGGGTTTACAATCGGAGTGCCAAAACCCGAACTTTCAACCCCAGAGACAGAGTGCTGACTAAGGGCAGAGGGTCGGGAATGGTTAAGTGGAATTCCAAAGCCGAGAAGGCATTCCAACGTTAAAGCAAGCCCTTTCTGTACAGCCGGTGCTCGTGACCCCAGACTTCACAAGGGAGTTTGTCGTTCAAACCGACGCCTCTGAGGTGGGACTAGGTGCTGTTCTGTCCCAGATCAGAGACGGTGAGGAGCACCCAGTCATCTACTTAAGCAGGAAGCTTAATTGGCATGAAAGGAATTATGCCATTGTGGAGAAGGAGTGCCTGGCTATCAAGTGGGCTCTAGAGGCCCTAAAATACTACCTACTGGGAAGGTCATTCAGGCTAGTAATCGACCATGCCCCCCTTAAGTAGTTGTTTAACAACCGGGAGAAAAATAACCGGGTGACTAGGTGGTTCCTGACCCTACAGCTGTTTAAATTCTCAGTGGAACACCAGGCCGGAAGGCTCCAGAATAACGCTGATGACCTTTCCCGGGCCTACTGCATGGTCGGGACAGGCGAGAATTGTCGCCTTGCATGCGATCACTTTGAGGCGACTAGCGAGAGTCCGACCCGGGTTTGTCCAACCACCGTGGCAGAGCTGGTTCCAGCCCGGAACTTTCTGGTCCACTCAAACCCCTCTCCACCTGCATTTAATGACCAGGAAGAGAGCAGAGGAGAGCTCTATCCTGGATCTCAGAGGGAGAAAGCTGAGTGAGCTCTGTGTGCTAATTTGGACTCAAAGATCAAGGTTTGCACTGTGCTCATGTTTTGTGGGTGTAGGGGACAGCCCCACACTGTATAGAGAGGAACCTGATTGTTTAGTTTAGCGTCGGATGGCGAGGATTTGTTTTCTGTTTGATTTTGTTTTGATCTTGCAAACCTGTGATAATAAACCTGGCAAGCCACCAGATTTTACAGAAACTGACCTCCATGCTGAATCTTTTCCTCTGAAAAGTGATCCCCACAAGCTAATCTCACACAATATATATATATATATATATATTCCGAACATATATGTAATTTCTACATGTCTCTATAATGTTTGCCCCTACAAAAGTTTATGTTCACTCCCTAGGTAAAATGCCCCATTCCATATACTGTAGCTACTAATGCTACCCTTTCTGGTAACTACACTGTTATCACTGTTCTTGTTGTGATGCCATCCTTCAAAGTAACAACTAAGAGCTTAGCATCTGCTCCAGATTTTTACCCTTTCTGATTAACTACACTATTATCGCTGTTCTTGTTGTGAACAATTGAGAATAGCAGTGGAATAACAGTGATCTAGAATATTCACCTTCCATACTTATCCACTAGGTGACACTAGGGAGGCGTAACGTAATTACACAATTAACCTTTTACCAATTATGAAGCACCTTTTAATGTATATTTTGTGTGGTAGTCACAAGAAATGTCATCTATCAGTTGTATTCATTTTATAAACAAGAAAATTATATACTACAAGACAATTTTAAAGTTGAAGGCAATAACCCAATTAATACTCCTCCTGCCCATCTATACTTATTCAGCATTCTCATGTGCTCTCTTTTAGAGAAGAAGAGTGAAGAGGACCTGTAACTTACTGAAGTAAGGATATTGTCCTGTTTGACACAGGTGGGGCAGGAGGTCTTCCATAGTTCAGTGCAGATAGTATATACTATTAATTGGTACTTGGAAAAGGGAAGGCTGATAATCCATATGCTGCTTTTGGGGTAGGTAGTCCACCTGAAAAGTAGGTGACATTATAAATATTTATAAATAAGCAATAGAATTTTAAAATGATAAACAATATGTTTGGTTAAAAATTGTGTGGTGAACAGTTCAAGTGTGTCATTCGGTCAGCACACATCATTGTTGTAGAACTGATATTCCTACAGTTTTTAAGCGAATCTTGTAATAAAATGCAAGGTCCATTCAAGCCCCTTCCTTCTTTACAAATCCCCTACTGTTAGTAAGTGTAAAATGTATCTGGAAAAAGTGTTAGATTTATATACTTACCTTATATCATCTTCCAGCTAGGGGAAATACCATAAAAAGACATTGCAGTTGATTAAAAGAGCGTCTTCTCATGGGTTATCAGCCTGTAAGCAGGTGCTTACTAAGGCATCATCATGTAATGTGTTTCCTGTTTTTCTGGTATGTTATTACTGTTGCACGGTTTGGTTAATGTTGCCCTGCCGAGCTGGTGTCTCCTGACAGTCAAAAGTTAATGCTGCTGGTTAGGTTTTCCCAGGCTTTAGTTGGGGTCGGTCCCAGGTCACTCCATGTATGGGAAGGGAACAGTTTTGCTGAACATGTTTGAGACTTTGCTGCTAGATTACTCCTTGGCAGGAGGGGGTTCCAGGACATGGACTTATAAACTTGATACTCTAAGGCAGCCTTTCTCAACCCTTTCAACACAGAGGAGCCCTTGAAATAACTTTCCAGTCTCAGGGAACCCCTGCTAAAATGACTATATCTAGAACTCAGAATACATTAGAGTGATGGTCAGGGGGAAGAATGCTCCTTACACTCAAGGTCATTTGGAAGAATTCCCCCCTTATAGATAGCTAAAAGGATCAATGGTGACAGAAGTAACTTATCTGAGGGTCAGATATTTCTCATTGCCAAACAAACCCCTACCAACCTCTGGAGGAACCCTAGGGTTCCACGGAACCCAGCTCAGAAATACTGCACAGAAGGGAAAGAAGAGTACTAAGAAATGTTATCTGTAGTGTACAGTATAAAGCAAAATGACTGCGCTACAGAATCCAAAGAGTTAAACTAATGTCTCTTTGGATACGTGCAACTCATTTACAGAGAGATACACTTTAACATTGGAATCGCATTTCAGCAAAAATCTCTGGCAGCCTCTAGGGGCATGAGCATGCATTCCTCTTCGTCCCCACCTGCGCATCGCTCACAAGCCACTCTGTATCCACCAGGATCTAGGCAGAAGGAGTGTGATATGATCCTCACCTAGACACCGTGGGCAGTAGATGGAGGGTGAGGTAATTATAAATCCTAGCTTTTTTTCTTTACAGGTACATTTACCTACTAATAGTGGGTGATTTGTGTTAAATTCCTTTTGATTAATTTTCCTTAGAAAATACATTACATAACATTACATTCACATTCAACATATACATGTAGTACTTCTTGAGTATGCATACCATAAACATTTAAAATACCCCTTAGTATACATATGATTCCAGAAGTTCTCTCTAACTAAAAAAGAGGGAAAGAAAAAAAAAAAAGAAGGGAGGGAAAACCTCCTCAAAACCTTACACCCAGTGTTAGCTAAAAATGTGAAAAATTGATGCAAATAGTGGGTGATTTGTGAAGGTGAAGGGGGACCAGACAATGTAAGCCAACCTTGTATTTTATTGCTAGGTCCATTTTAACTTCACTGAACTCAGTCAGTTGACCTTTATTTGCAATGTATTCCTAGTCTTTCACATGTCATACACTTTTTAGTTTCCCATGCAAACACTGCAAATTTATTTTCACAAGAACTAAGCTCCAATGCAAGCCTCTGTCCTTCAAAGTAAAACCTAAGAGCTTTCCATCTGCTCCAGATTTTTACAGCCATTGTTTTATGACATATAGGGCCCAGACCTTAGGGCAGAGAAAGTAGTCAGGCACTGAGTTGTCTATAGGCAGCAGTGGGCATGAATAAGTAATGACTTAGCTCCATTTATGAAGGATCACATTACAAACACTTAGCACTTAGTCATTAATTCCTGTAAGAAGTCTTTGCTCAATTAGATAACTACTATGAGAATACTTTGTTTTCATAATCTGACAGTGCTTTTAGATGATCAATAAAATTGTCTTAAAAGAAATCTAGTCTCTCTAGATGTATCCATGATTTGTTTTCCAGCGCTGATGATATTTCTTTGGAGAATCCTATTATTTCAGGACTAAATCCTATTCTCTTTTTAGTATTTGAAACAAGTACTGCACAAATGGGTTCGTTTATGTATTTTTATAGAGGCATGGATCCTATTGAAACCAGAATAAAGGAACAATATAGAGTATAGACTGCTTTTCAGTGATAAAGGCATGTAATCATGCACAAGACCATTCAGTTTTCTTCTGCCCTGTGAGTGGCACTGATAATATAATGAAGAGTGAAATATCAGGGTTTATTCAATTTAATTCAATTTTTTGCTAATTACAAATCAGCCAAGGCATTCTATGTTGAGAAAATGAACTGAATAGATTTATTGTGCTATAGATTAGCAATGGTGATGTCTCCAGTTAGCACAGTCCTAGCTGTTGCTCCCTTCTGGCAAAATGACCACACAGTATTATGGGCTCTTCGGGAAGCAAAAACTTAAATTAAGATGCAATTCCTTTTTCTGCTGTATTGTGTTGAACCAAACATCACTCTTTGTGTGTATACCATTGCTAGCTAGAGTTTTTTCTTTTGGCAGAAGACAACATCTAATGACCAGAGAGAATTTTCATGGAAGATGACGGTATCATTAGATGGTGCAGTGATCGGAGGGCCAGTGGTAGATTATATTGCACCCTAGGCAAGACCAGTTACTTGCACCCCCCCACCTTCCAAAAAAATACAAATTCAAAATATTTAATAACAATAGAAATATTACAAAAAAAACCCATGAAACTGCTAAAATTCTCCAGCTAACATCATCCAATCCTGGAGCACGCAGCGGTATGTGGAACAGAGGTTACAGGGTTTTTTTTTTGTAAACCAAATTACAAATAATGACAACCACTGGTTTCTCAATGTCTTTTACTTATATTTAGCCTGCTTTACTCCATTGGTGTCAGTAGTTGTTTATTATGTTATTTTATTTCTTTAATTATTTTTTAACATTTCATTTTTAATTTTTTTATGACCCCCATTGGAGGCTTTGGTGAAATAACAGGAATCTAAACAGAGTTCTGATGTTTCACCTTTGAGACAGAGAGAGGAGATTAAGGACACCGCCCTCAATCCCCATCTCTGTAGCCTAAGCTGCACAGAATGAATGAACAGGAATAACTCTGTACAGAGCTTCTAGTTCATTCATAAACTTCATTCAGGAAACACAGTTTATTATACCTCAGTTAAAAAAAACAGTCAATGATCAGTACCCATTTACCATATTTACACATTTACCGGCCCCTTCCCCACTCTCCATCCTGACAGATGCTCCAAAGCAGCCGACGGGAGAGAAGAGGAGGGAAGCTGGCAGAGCTGTGGGGGGGAGGGGGGCTGGGAGAGAGCACAGCGGGGTGGGAGAGAGGAAACAGGGACCCGGTAGAGATCAAAGCGGGGCCGGGCGAGAGGACAGCGGGGCCGGGATAGAGGAAACAGTGGGGCTGGAAGATCACAGCAGGGGCAGCAGGACCTGGATAGGAGGGACAGCATATAGAGAAACCAATCCCCTCTGTTTCCCTCCTGCAGCCGCTGAATGTCTTTGAGAAATGGGAGGAGAATAGATGATTGAAGAAAAGCTCCGGGCGGCCGCACTCCTTTAAATGCTTTATTGTTTACAAATCCATGCGATACAGAATGGGGACAATACACTGACGCGTTTCACGCCCCCCTAAGGGCGCTTTCTCATAGCTGACACAACATAGGTACAAATGCATATAAATACAAGTACTCTAATAGCCAATAGCCAATGGCTATTTCTGGAAATGACTATTAGAGTACTTGTATTTATATGCATTTGTACCTATGTTGTGTCAGCTATGAGTAAGCATATTGTCAGCATATTGTCCCCATTCTGTATCGCATGGATTTGTAACCAATAAAGCATTTAAAGCAGTGCGGCCGTCCGGAGCTTTTCTTCAATCATCTATGCTATATGCATACTGAGCCGGCACCCTCTGGGACTGTTTTATCGTATACAAGAGTCAGGTAGTATGGAGCGGTCTACTCTTTTTCTAAAATGGGAGGAGAAGCTGGCATTCAGCAGTTGCAGGAGATCAGCTCCTGTATATGCTGTGGCTATGCCCTAGGTGATGCCTAGTTTGCCTAGTGGTAGCCCCGGCCCTGGCTGGACCAGTCACTGCTGGAGGAGGAACCACTGAGAGGTAAATGTGCCATAATGAGCGAGCCTGCTGTGCATACTTGAACATTATGCTGACACTTACCCCCACACAGCAAAGTTTAGTTCAAGATTCCATGGCTACAACTTTTAAAGGTTAATTTACAGTGAACAGCAATTCTATGGGCTATATATAAGAGTCCTATGGGAGTGCCATGTTGGCCACCACCCTCTGACCACCCATGCTAAAATGTGGTATATTATGTGTTGCCCTTCCTGGACTACTTGCATATATAATGGTAATGGGAATTCCAGCCACTGATCAGAGACCCTTAAAATTGTGCTATAGGACCCTGTGATCTCCTGTCGGTGTCCCATGAAAATTTTGATGGTTGTGGGTGGTGATTATCTTGCTTTTGCTTTTACTTTAAAATGCATTCAAATTCACATCCTGGTACTAGCCCCATAGGTGCACAATGCAGTAGTAAGACGTCATGGACAATTTTAGGTATCCAACTTAAATTATGTTCATATTTCCATGACTGGGAGACACAAATGCAGTGTACACCCACCCACGGTAAAGAATAGCTGTACACTAGCTGCATGCAGGTATAAGCCATGCTTGCATGTATTTACACATTAGTAAGGTTGTACATTCCTGAATGCACAAAAGCTGTGTTTAAGGATTTATATCTGTGCGCAAGTTTGATGCATAAGCATCACGTATACCTGTGTACAGCTAATGTACAGCTATTCATTACTTTGAGCGACTATACGTTGCAGATGTCTCTCTCAGATGCAGGAATATTCCCACAATTTAAAATGGATGATTGGAATTGTCTGTGTGCATGAGGCCTAAATCTTTGTAATTACCTTCTAATCAATACACCTGGATACATCCTACATCCTATGCTGTATTGCTTGTTTATTTTTTTTTATCTTTTTTTTTTCGACAATGTGTTAGCACTGGTTTATGTAAAAGTGAGTTGAATTACAATAAAGTAGGTAACATCATTAATGTTTTGTGGACTACTAGAAAGATGCATTTGGCCATGCAGATCTTGAAATAACAAATACTGTAGTTCTAACTATATACAACATAATATAGTCTCGAAAAGCAGTTTGCAGATAGTATCAGTATGACATTTTTGGCTCAGGAGAAAGCAAGGCAGTGCAGTGATGTCTTCCTAAAATCGTCAAGAGATATAAGAATTAGATGAATATATGCATCTTCATCTACTAAAAGGTGAAAAATCAATTTTGAGTGGACTGACTCTTTCGTTGAACCAGCAGTGATGTGTATTTAACAGTAATAAGGAACATTCATTTGCTTTGATTTAATACACATTATTGCTCTTGCTGTGTGTTTTTAAAGGAGAGAAAGTTTGTTCTTCTTTTCTTCTTGACCCTTTTCATCAAATATGGAAATATTGAACGACTCGTGCACCAACGTTATTCTGTATGTGCAACAAAAAGTACATGTTTCTAACCAGTAAAAACCTTCACAATTGTTCAAATGTATAAAAAAAAACTATAAACACCCTGGAAAACATATCTAAGGGGCTTGAACAAACTGAGGTTAAGCATGTAAAAGTCCTAGGCATTTAAATATTAATTTTGCTGTGTAGATGTTTGATATTATAAATTTAGTTTCATTTTTAAAGCATTGCGGCAGAAAACTGAATGCTGACACATCAAATTCCAGATCTTTATTAGAAGGACATGTGTTCCATGTTCCATATTGGTATGCAGAGCAATCACTTAAAAATTGGGAAATTTCCCCCTTAAAAAAAATTAATGTGGTAAAAATTAAAAAAGAATTTCTACCATTTTCAGCAGATTTACCAAAACAGTGTAATAGGAGTACAAACAACACATTGAATTTGTTTCAAATCAGGCAGGCCCTTGCATTACATAGTTACGCTAGGTTCACACATGTGCGGCCTGCGTTCTGCATGTAGGCAGCCCATTAATTTCAATGAGTAATAGCACCCCCGTGTGCCCGGAACACATGCAATTTTGCAATTGTTCCCGACCCGCACAAGTGTGAACCTAGCTTCAATCTAGGAGAGTGTACAAGCAAATTGTAAAGTTTAATGCCACCTTTACACAGGCATATCTGATTTAAAGGCTAACTCCATCTTACAGAGGTGTAAGATGTGTGCTTGTAGTTCTTTGGGAACTACAAGAAGTCTGCTGTGGTGTAGAAGGGACTTGTAGTTCATTCATTGACAGATCCCTTTGAATGGATGACGCAACTGTGCGGCTGTTTTTAAAATATCATGGCAGGTGTGAGAAGAAGGACACCTGCTTGCTGTCACAGAGAGGTAGGAATGAGGGCAAGGTGGGGGGTCCTGAACATGTTGCATGTTATACCCTAAATACAGGTGTAACATGTATCATGTTCATAACGTGAACTTAGCCTTTAACTTGCTGTGGTATGTCTGCCTGGTCTGTTGGGGGAGTGCGTCTCTAGTTTTTCCTTTGGAGTTTGGGACCATATATGGAGCAATGTAGTGCTGCACTAAAGTGGGTGACCCTTTGGTGGGACTCTGAATAAGACTGTTGTGAGCAAACTATCATTAACCACTTCAATACCAGGCACTTATACACTTTTCTGTCCAGGCCAATTTTCAGCTCTCAGCGCTGTCACACTTTGAATGACATTTGCGCGGTCATGCGACGCTGTATCTAAAACAACATTTTATCATTTTGTTCCCACAAATAGAGCTTTCTTTTTGTGGTATTTGATCACCTCTGGGGTTTTCATTTTTTCGCTACAAATAAAAAAAGACTAAAAATTAAAAAAAAAAAAACGTTTTTCTTTGTTTCTGTCACAAAACTTTAACTGACAGGCACTGATGAGGCTACACTACCAGGCACTGATGAGGCAGTACTGATTGGCACTGATGAGGTGGCACTGATGGACACTGATGATGAGGCACATATATGCAGCACTGATAGGCGGCACTGATAAGCAGCACTGATGGGCACTGATAGGCGGCATTGATAAGTGGCACTGGTGGGCACTCATAGGCGGCACTGATGGTCACTCATAGGTGGCACTGATTGACACTGATGGGCACTCACAGGCAGCACTGGTGGGCACTGATAAGTGGCACTGGGCCCTGATTGGTGGCAATGATGGGCACTGACAGGTGGCACTGATAGGTAGCACTGGTGGCTACTGATAGGTGGCACTGGTGGGCACTGATAGGCGGCAATGCTAGATGGCACTTCATTGGTAGGCCATCCCTGTTGGGCACTGTGGCCCCTTACCTGGTGGTCCCTGGGTGGGCTCCCTGGTGGTCAGGGTGGGCTTCCCTGGTTATCTTCCTGGTGGTCCCTATGGGGATTCCCTGGTGGTCCTAGGTGGACTCCCTGGTGGTCCTGGGTGGTCATCCTAGGGGGGGCTGCAGACACCACAGTTTAGCCCTAAGAAAAGAATTGGTGTGGTCTGCAGCTCCACCATTGATTAGTCTCCATCCCATGGTAATTACAACAAAAGGAAGACTAAAACTGTTCATACGGTCTTATTTTTGGAGTGATTGATCTCATTCAAAGTCCCACTGACCAATTTTCCTTTTGTTGCAATTACCATGGGATGGAGACCAATCACTGGTGGAGCTGCAGACCGCACCAATTCTTTTCTCTGTATAATTGGGTGGAAGACAACTCGGTCAATTAGTGGTCTGCTGCACCACATATTATTTGTTTATAGTCATTTGACCTTGAAGGGAACCTGTGACATATATTTGTCCCAGGGGCATACTTATACCGGGTGAGGGTGGCACTACTCCCCCTCCCCCACAGTTTAACCCCTCAGCTGATCCCTTCCAGACCTTCACAGTTATTTTAGTTATTTTTGTCACCTTACAGCAGCAGATCGGTTCCCTTTTGTGGCATACATTGGTTTATGGGGACAGTCGGGCTGTCTATATCCAGGAGCTGTGATGCGCACTGACGCTCCTCCCTTTCCTCCTTTCCCCTCGCTTGGTGGGAGGGGCCGGGGGACTGGGCGGGCGGTTCACTGTGCATTGGTGCCACACATCTCGCTGCACCCTGACCTCTAGCATGGACGTCATGATGGGTGTGTGCCTTCCATTCTTAACCTATCCCGTGGGGACCATTTGGCCCCACTCGCAGACAGCAGACGCCGCCCGTTTGTGAATGCTGCCCCGAACAATTAGGTTAGTGTGACGCTGGTGGTTGCCTGTGCACATGTGTGCTGGACGCACGCATATAAATATCTTTGACTGTCCTCAGTCTCACCTGCTGGTTATACACTTGCACTTCACATGCAGCCCGGTTCTTACTATGGAGGCCCAGGTAACTATTGGTTATATTTGCTATGGTGGTGTTTGTAATCACCATAACTGGTTTATCCTTTTACTTGTCTCTTTGGGCGCTTTATATGTGGTTCTATGTAGCACTTCCTATACTATTTCACGCCAGGGGCTTCTTGTTCAGTCAACCCCTCTATGCAATGCTACACTTTTTCCCATGTTCCTCCCCACACACTACCTGGTAGCCTGGTTTATTGCTTTGCTTTGTGATTGCTCGATGAAAGGAAAGAAGTTGTAATGCCACATCTTTATTCAGTAAACAGAGTTGCTGGTTATGTGAATTGACTGGTCTGATTATTGGGAATCACAAGTCAGTAAAACCCTACAGAGTATGGGAATGGAGAACTGTTAGGAAGGGCAAGCCAGCAACCAAGATGGTGGCCACAGGAGAATGCCTGTTCTCCACATTCCCATAAAGAGATATGCGCACGGGAAAGCATGCATGCACATTGTGACAGTTCTTGGCGCCAAGTGGACTATTTAAATTAGGCAAATAATCAGGATAAATGCTGTCTGGTCTACAGCATTCCCTGTGACCCCTGACACCTATTTACCTTGAAAACCTGTTCCAGTTGCTGCTTGGTCTTGTTCCTGACTACTCCTGCTATCCGCCTGCATCTGACCCCAGCTTGTGTCTGATTCTGCTCCTGCCTACTCCTTGGTTACCTCTCTGCCCCCATGCTACTGACCAGGCCTTTACTCTGACTTTTCTCCAGGCTCTGCATCAGTTCCTGATCTGCCTGCTTGTGTATGACCCAGCCTGTCTGTACCTGTCTGTGTTCCTACCTACAGAGTCCATCTTCCAGTCTGTGGCACTCTGCTTCCAGCGTTCAGTCTTCCAGTGTTCCTGGCCTTCCTCCTTCCTCCTATGGATGAACTTTGTCAGCACCTTGCTGGCCTTACACAGGCTGTTAAGAATTACCTGACTGGAGGAGCGTGTCCAGGCTCTACCATCCTTAGTTGCACAGGGGTCTGCTTATCCACCTGCCACTTCAGTCGGCACCGCTACTGTACCCACAGTTGGCATGTTACTTCCAGAACCCAGGGTTCTTACACACTCTCTCTGGAGAACGCAGCAAATTCAGAGCATTCCGCAATGCCTGTGAACTTTATTTTGCTCTACAGCATGTACTTTCTCATTGGAAGTTACCAAGGTTGGCTTCATCATCTCTCTTCTACAAGGTGAACCTCAGTCTTGGGCTCACCGCTTACTGGAACAGAAAGCTGCATCTTTAACAGACCTCACTACCTTCTTTCATGCCATGTCCCAGCTCTATAAGGATCCTCAACAAACTGCCACTGCAGAAGCAGCACTGCATACCCTCCAGCAAGGTCGTAGAGTGGGCGAGGACTATGTTTCTGAAATTAGACACTGGAGTTCCGCTACCAACTGGAATGCTGCTGCCCTGTGCTACCAATTTCGTATGGGCCCTTTGGAACCCCTGGAGGATGAACTGGCCCCAGCGGGTGTTCCTTAGTCAGTGGACGCTCTCATCAATCTGTCTATCCAGATTTATCGATGACTGAGGGAACGAAGATCTGAAAGATCAACAGGACCCCCTCGTCCAGTATGAATACTACCCCGAGTCTCCAGCTTCTCCAGCTTCTCCAGCCCTGCTCCATCAGTTCCTGCAGCATCCATCCCTGATACTTCCGAACCAATGCAGCTGGGCTTGCTCCGCCACTCACTCACCGTTGAAGAGCGTCAACACCGGTGCCTGAACAATCTCTGCCTGTATTGTGGGGAGCCCGGACATTGTGGGGAGATTATGTCCAGCAAAACTCTGGTAGTGTCTAAAAAATTTCTTCTGATCATGCACCAGCTTTGCCAAGCAACTCTTCTCATCTCTCTCGTCCCATTCTATTACACCTCCCAGGAGGGAATACCCAGGTCTCCGCCATAATTGACTCCAGGGTCTGCAGCTGTTTCATGGACTTATCTTTTGCCGGGAAGCATCAGATCCCGTTACAACCCAATGCTCAGGGACGCTCTGTACATTTAGCCAATGGGTCTGCTATTAAATATGGACTGGTCACACAAGAAACTGTTCCATTACCTACCACCATTGCCAATAACCACCAAGAACTATTACTTCTTAATGCCATTGCATCACCTGTTTCCTATAATTCTTGGTATGCCCTATATAGGCCGACAACCCATACATCAATTGTGTCACTGGGGAAATCAAGTTCCATTCTTCCTACTGCCAGGAGCATTGTTTACAGGAAGCCACATGTGAACCTCCATCCCTGCTATGTCTGGACTCTGAAATTTGTCAACCCGTTCCGGCAGTGTATCATAATTTCCCGGATGTCTTTAGTAAAAAGGGAAAAGAAACTCTCCCTCCTCACAAACCCTATGATTGTCCAATTGAGCTCCTCCCTGGAGCCTACATCCCTTTTGGAAGAATCTTTCCCTAACCGAACTTGAACTGGGCACTTTAAAGGAATACATTGATGAATCTAAAGAAGGGGTTCATTCACCCATCCACTTCACCAGCAGGAGCAGGCATTTTCTTTGTAGAGAAAAAGGATCACACTCTACGGTCCTGTGTAGATTATCGTGAACTTAACAAAATTATGGTCAAGGATCGCTACTCCCCTCCCTTGGTGCCCGCATTGTTTCAGAGACTCGGAAGGGCAACCATATTCACAAAGCTGGATCTTTGAGGGGCCTACAATCTGGTTTGTATCCAGCAAGAGATGAATGGAAAACGGTCTTTCGCACTCGATTCAGGCATTTTGAATATGTAGTGATGCCTTTTGGGCTATGCGATGCTCCTGCCACATTCCAGCATTTCATCAATGATATTTTCAGAGACTACTTAGATCTGTTCGTCATATTGTATCTGGACGATATTCTGATCTTATCTTCATTCCTGGACAATCATCGCAGACATGTCAGAAGTGTTCTGAATCGGCATCGGCAGCATGGCCTATACACCAAGCCCGAGAAATGCGAGTTTGAACGCCAAAGCATTCAATTCGGGGGACTGATTATCTCTGTTGAGGGCATCAAGATGGGTCCCCCAAAAGGTTACTGCTATTCTAGACTGGCCAGTCCCTACAGATAAGAAAGGGATTCAACGCTTCGTACATCATTTTTATCGGAAATTCATCAGGGGGTTTTCAGCTATCATCTCTCCCATCACACAGTTAACCAAGCAAGGAACCTGGTTTCACTGGTCCCCTGAAGAGCAGGTGGCTTTTGAGACTCTTGAGAATCTGTTTACTTCTGCATCTGTTTTAAAGCATCCCAATCCAGCCCTACCTTACATTTTGGAAGTGGACGAATCTGAAACAGCAGTCGGGGCAGTCTTTCTCAAAGGCAAGGGTCCAAGGCTCTGTTACACCCAGTTGAATTCTTTTCCCATAAATTGTCGGCAGCAGAAAGAAACTATGATGTTGGAGATTGAGAACTTTTGACAATCAAGACAGCACTAGAGGAATGGTGATACCTCTTGGAAGGAGCAACACATCCAATCTTGATTTACACAGATCATAAGAATCTGGAATACTTGAGAGATGCAAAGAGGTTAAAGCCACATCAAGCCAGGTGGGCGCTATTCTTTTCCAGATTTTCCTTCCGTATTAATTACAAGCCTGGGTCAAAGAACACAAAAACTGATGCGCACTCCTGCATGTTCAATGAATCTGGAGAATCTACACTTCCTAAAACTATCCTGTCCTCAGGAAGTTTTCTTCTGCTACAGGAGGATTTGCTGTCACAAAGCATACAAGCCTCTATGGGGATTTCCTTTCCTCCAGAAACAAACTTGCAGACGAAGGATGGTCTACTATGGTACAATGATAAGATCTTGGTGCCGGGAAACCTACGAGTTTCTATCCTGGGGTTCTGTCGTGACCACATGTTAGTCAGACGTTTTGGTGTTTATAAAACATCTGAACTTTTGCAACACACATTTGGTGGCGACAGGTGGGAAAAGACTGCAAGAAGTCTGTGGAATCATGCATCACATGCATTCAAAACAAAAGTAGCAAAGCCAAGGCATGGGGTCTGCTGAAACCACTATCCGTCGCAGAGAGACCCTGGAAGATGATTTTGATCAATTTCATTGTGGAGCTTCCCCCATCAGAAGGCCACACTGCCATCTTTGTGGTGGTGGATCGATTGTCCAAAATGTTGCATTTTCTATCAATGAAGGGTACACCTTCTGCCCCTGAGACAGCAGATTTTCATGAAGGAGATTGTAAGGCTCCATGGACTTCCAGCAAACATTGTGTTGGATCGGGGGGTACAGTTTACTTCCAGGTTTTGAAAGGCTCTCTGAGAATTGAACTATCCTTCTCTTCTGCCTATCACCCAGAAACGAATGGTCAGAAAGAGAGAACCAACCAGACTCTTGAACAATATCTACGCTGTATTTTCTCATTCTCCCAAGATGACTGGGTTGCACTACTACCTTTAGCCAAGTTTACCTACAATAATTCTACTCACTCTGCCACTAAGCAATCCCTGCTTTTTGCCAACTACGGTTTCCATCCTTCGTTCTTGTCTAACACCCTCCTGGAATGTTCAGTACTGGCTGTTCTTGTGACGATGTACTTCTTTGACACAAATAACAAACTGTTACCGGAAACAATGGCTAAAACACAGGAGTAAAACAAAAGGGTCTTTGATAAGAGGAGACGGGGAGAATTAAGCCTGGAACCTGGTGATCAGGCATGGTTGTCCACAACAAACCTGAAACTTGCTTGTCCTTCAAAGAAATTGTTCCTAAGTAGAGTTGAGAAAAGTTGAGTAAAGTTTGGGTCCGTACCGAACTTTCAGGTGTCCGTGTCCCGAACCCGAACGTTTTAGAAAAAGTCCGGGTTCGGGTTCTGGTATTTTATCACACATGTTGAATAGCTGCAGGGCAGCCAATCAACAAGCGTTTCACTGGTTTTCCCTAGAAGCCATCACAGCCATGCCTACTAATGGCATGGCTGTAATTGGCAAGTGCATCATGTAACCCAGCCTCTAAATGAGGTTGGAGTCACAGTGCTGCATGTCACATGCTCTCAGGTTAGTGTAAGGAGAGGATGCTGCCGGCGCTGTGAAGGACAGATTGTGAGGGACAGATTGCAGATCTAATAACTAGGTAAAGATTACTACTACTGCTGTGAGGGACAGATTGCAGATCTAATAACTAGGTAGAGATTACTACTACTGCTTTGAAGGACAGATTGCAAATCTAATAACATGTCATCCTGCATTACAGAACGATCGGATTACAGAACGATCTCTCATCCTGCATTATAGAACAATCTGATTACAGAACGATCTGATATTGGACTAGGTAGAGATTACTACTGCTTTGAGGGACAGATTGCAGATCTAATAACATCTCCCATTTTTCTTCCTTTTGCAGCCCTCTAGCACTTTACAGGACTTTTTTACAGCCATTTTTGTGCCGAAAAGTTCGGGTCCCCATTGACTTCAATGGGGTTTGGGGACCTGGGTCGGGTAACGTTCGGTACCGAACCCGAACGTTCGGCAGAACCAGGTGTTCGCTCAACTCTTTTCCGGTAAAAAGGAAGATCAACAATGTAGGCTATGAATTAGAGCTGCCAGATTCGTTTTGGATACATCCTGTTTTTCATGTAACCTTACTGAAACCCGCAGTTCCTGATTCATTTCCCGAAAGGAGGACTGGTCCACCTGAGCCAGTATTAGTTGATGGGGAGGAAGAATTTGAAGTCGAATCTATTCTGGATTGCAGAAGAAGGGGAATCGAGTTCAGTACTTGATCAAATGGAAAGGGTATGGGCCAGAGGAAATTTCATGGTAACCTGAGGACAACATTCATGCCAAAGAACTGATCCAGTTATTTAAGAGATCTCATCCTGTAAAGTTGGCTCGGTTGGGCAGCCGGAGGCTGCCCATTGGGAGGGGGCAAATGTCAGGAAGAGTAAAGCCAGCAACCAAGATGGTGGCTGCAAGAGAATGCCTGTTCTCCACATTCCCATGCAGAGAACTGCACAGTGCACGCGCTCAGGAACGCGTGCATGCACCTGAAAGCTCGTGTGCATGTTATGACAGTTCTTGGCGCCAAGTGGACTATTTAAACAAGGCAAATACCTAGGATCAATGCTGTCTGGTCTACAGCATTCCCTTTGACCCCTGCCTCCTGTTGATCATGGTCGTGCCATGTCCTATGTTCTACGTGAAGAGCCGATGACACGGCTCTTTAACCATGTAATTGGCTGTGTCCAATCACAGCAGGTCACATGTAAATGCGGAAGTGCTGTCAATCGGCTCTCCTTGCCTCACACTGACAGAGTGTGTGGCAAGGAGAGCCGATCAGCGGCATCTCATCGAGGGGGAAACTAGGGAAGGTAATGAGTGCCCTGATTACAGGAAAGTCCCAGCAGTGCCCATCAGTGCCATCAATTAGTGCCCATAAGTGATGCCAGTCAGTGCAGCCTTTCAGTGCCCATCAGTGCCTGCTCATCAGTGCTGCCCATCAGTGCCCTTCAGTGCCACCCATCAGTGCCCAACAGTGTTGCCTATCCATTCCGCTTATCAGTGCCCACCAATGCCGCCCTTCAGTGCTTACTACTGCCGGCGAAAGCTGAAAATGGCCTGGGCAGGAAGGGGGGTGAATGTGCCCTGTATTGAAGTGGTTAATGCTATTTCCTCTAAATAGCTTTGTAGTCGGTGCAACAACAGATGTCACTGGCAGGTGGAAAGATGTTATCCTTCCAGTGTGAGGCCCAGTGCAGTGCTTATCCCTCAGCCACCCCCTCCCACAGCTGAAAAATTATTACATAAAAAATGATTGAATAAACCCATAAGTGCCCTTTTTACCATTACTTTTTAGTCATACTGTATTTTCAAAACAAGAAAATGTAGAAGCTGTACATAAGTTAAGGCTAGGTAAGTGTAGATCAGCTAAAACGCGCAATCCTATATTTAGAAATACTTAACTCAATGTATTTTTTCTTTAAAGTCCCTCTGTCCACCAGTGTTGTAGGATTGTTTTCAGGGGATTGTCATTGAAAACCAATGTTGTGTGATGGTTTTGGGTTTTGTTTCAAGTGCTTCTGACTACTAATGAAGAGGAGTGGAGGGTTTAGAATGCCACTGACCACCAATGATTGTGCAGTTTTTAGGTGGTTAATGTGCCAGTGACCACCAATGATTGTGGGATTTAGTGAATGGAATACCACGCTAGATGATATAAATGAAAATAGTGAGCAGCCAGCACGATCAGCATTAACATGAACTGAACCCAAAACGTACTTCAAAAAAGTGCAGCGCTTGTAAACAGAAATTCATCCACTGATTAAAGTGATATGTGCAAAGATTGATGGATAAACATAAATGCTTATTGACACAAGCAAATGGTTTAGCCACCATACAACATAAGTCCAGATTTGTGCACAACTAAATGACAATATTAGTCCAAAAATGCATAGTCTATATATTAATTCTTGGAGTTGATCCGTGTGTATTCAATCGGGAACAGCATTATGAAAAATCCACCACCATGCAAAGTGAATCCACCACCATGTATAGATGAGGTACTCTTACCAGATATTTCTGGTTAAATGCGCATAAACCAGATTAGGTGTAAGCATCAAGGACATCAACTAGGCTTGACCCACCGACATCCACAGTATAGAATCTAGAGGGAGACACTTCATCCAGGCACCTCAAAACCGTAATCCAGATAGGAAGGGAGGGGTCCAAGTCATGTCACCATAGACCTCAGCAGAAATAAATGGCTACATAGTGTGATATCGTTTAAACAAGGAAATTTATTAAAAAATATTTCACTTACTTGCTTAGGACCTTGTATCAAGCAAATGGAATTCCAAACTTTCAGCAACAAATGGCGCAGTATAGTGGGAGCAAGATCGCCTAACCAACGCGTTTCATCTGCAAAGACTTCCACAGGGGCATAGGCGTCCTGCTCTTACTGCGCAAAATTTATAAGTGACTAATACCACCCACAATAAGTCCCCACCTTCGCATTACAAAATGGTGGCAAGCGGCGTGAGTGTCAATCCTCACTTTCGGTCTGGCTGACAGGACTTATTATTGGTCAGAACTTCAGGAAATAAATTGTGTGCGGTGTGCACACAACGCAATTACGTCACTTCCGGCCCATGCCACTGAACACTAAACTGCACATCCACCAAATGTTACTAGCAAACGCATAAAATATTGGAGTATTGCATAAGATTGTGGTCAATGCTTATATAGTCAATTACGACCATTGCGACTCCCCCCTCCCTTTTATGGGAGGTAACACTCACCAACATTCCACCAGGTATCTGCAATGAACATTATATAAGCATTGACCACGATCTTAATCCAGATAGGATGTTAATGATTGTGGGATTGTTTTGCAACTTCAGTGCAATGCATAGTCATTACCCAGGGAATTTTCTTTCATTAATAATGTAAGACCAGCATTTGGCCTCAGTAGGTGGCTTTTCAAGGCTAAGTACACCTTAGCTACCTCTATTCCAACACGTTTCTTCATTTCCAAAAAATGTTGGCAATTTCCAAAAAGCGGTAATTTTGCAGGGCGTTTGTCATGTCTTGCCGTTTTTATTTGATACGTTTTATAACACAAAATGAAGGAAACAGCTTTTCAACATTTTTTGTCTTTTTTTTCTTTATATAGTTAAAAATGAAAAAATGGTTATTAACCACTTCACTCCCGAAAGGATTTCTCATGTTAGGACCAGTGCACTTTTTGAGATTCGGCACTGCGTGGTTTTAACTGACAATTGCGCAGTCGTACAATGCTGTACCCAAACAAAATGTATGTCCCTTTTTCCCACAAATAGAGCTTTCTGTTGGTGGTACTTAATCACCTCTGCATCATTTCTGATCACCGCTATAAACAAAAAAATAGCGACAATTTTGCAAAAAAAGCAATATTTCTTACTTCATCCAAAAAAATATATAAAAAAAAACAAATTTATTTATCGGTTTTGGGCGATTTATATTCTTCCTCATATTTTTGGTAAAAAAAAATGCAATCGGCGTTTATTGATTGGTTTGCGCAAAAGTTGCCGCATTTACAAACCATGAGAATCTATTTCTGGCATTTTTACATCTATTTTTTTTTACTGGTAATGGCGTCGATCTGCTTTTTATTGGGACTTTGATATTGGGGTGGACATGTCGGACATTTTTGACACTTTTTTGGAACCAATAACATTTATACAGCGATCAGAAATTTAAATATCCAATGATTACTGTATAAATGTTATTGGCAGTGAGGGGGTTAACCTGCAGGGGGAGATCTAGGGGTTAACTTTGTTCCCCAGGCATGTTCTAACTGTGAGTGGGCTAAGCTGGCATGGGCATAAGAGATCTAACTGATCTCAGTGACAGGGATCAGTAGATCTCTTACATGCCCACTGACAGAGCAGGGAACCGCTGTGTTTACATCGGCGGTTCCCTGTTCTTTCTTTCTGGCAGGTCATCACGGCTCGCCGGCGGACATCAGGTCCACCTGAGCTGCGGGCACACTCCTGCAGAGTGCGGCGGGCACGAGAGCGAGTCGCCACTTGTATACAGCGTTTCACAGGACAGAGCCACTCAGTAGTAAATATACTGTGCACGGTCGGGAACCGGTTAAATACTACCAAAAAAAGTTTTGTTTGTCTGAAATATAGTAAAAAATCATGTAGGTAGAGTGTTGCCTGACCAAGTAGTTGTCAGTCAAACTATCACAGTAGTATAACATAGCAATGCAAACAATATCACGGTAAATGAGAATCATTTACGATACAGTGGTGACTGTGTCGGTTCTCCGACATGTTTCGACCTCAAGGAATTTGGGTCTTCCCCCTGAGGAAGACCCAAATTCCTTAAGGTCGAAACGCGTCGGATAACTGACACAGTCAACGCTGTATCGTAAATGATTCTCATTCACTGTGATATTGTATGCATTGCTATGTTATAATGTCTATAATGTCTAGTTCCTTGTTGTACATGTGGGTTTTTTAGCCCATTTTCTACATTTTACTTGGAATGGAAGGATGAACTTTTTGACAAATATAATAAAATACACTTTTTACCAAAATACAGTTGTTACATCTCTCGCTGCCATTAAACCCATTTAGGGGGAACCTTTCCATTCTAATATTTAACCTAATTTATTTCAAGAATGTTTAGAAAAAATATTTCATTGCATTCAATAAATGGTGCTTAGTTTTTGTTTGCCAACAGCATGCACCTCTGTCAATTAGATTACATTTAAAGCATATACGGTCTGTTCATAGAATGTACTTCCTCCGTCATCTGCTAATGAAGAGCTTTTGCCTGGTGTAACACAA
>BLSH010215661.1:1671476-1683254 GCA_018402905.1 Glandirana rugosa | reverse complement strand
ACAAGTGACCGGAGACAAACTTAGACACATCTTACGGACAAGGGGACGGTGTACGTCATCACAGAGGGTGGACCAAGAGGGTGGTCCTACGTCCTCGACCACCCTCTTTGGTACCATAAGACACCCCCTTTGTCCATAAGGTTGGTACGACGAAGAAAATCGTCAATAATTTAAGCTATGCCCCCCCCCGTCGTATTTTTTTATATAAAACGAGTTTCAACCCGAAATTGAAGAGAGTTATACTTATTATTATTATGTTTGAATTACAAGGGGTGTGTGCCGATTACACATTCCATTTCAGATGTCCGTTAACCACTACTCTCTGAATTCGGTCTTTTAGCCAGTTTTCTATCCATTTACAAATTGATCTTTCCAAGCCTGTAGACTTTACCTTACACATTAGCCGTGTGTGGGGAACATTAAGTTTGTATTATTATTATTCATATTGAGAGAAGTTAAAGCCCAACTTTGAGCAAAATATATTTTTTTATGCTGCCCCCCCCCGTATCGAATTTAATAACTGCTAAAAGAAGCAGCATGGTTGGAATACCTGTTTCCCCCACAGAATACCATGGTTTCTCCCACCAGCTCCTGCATCCTGGTGGGAGAACCAGGTGGGAGACACTACTGCATGTGGCAGGGGAACAGGCATTCTACACAGATTCAAACAGAGGCCAGTGAACAGGAAAGAGGTGAGGTTTCAACATTCAGGTGCCAGAAGGGTAAGTATACTATGTAATTCCATGTCACGGTAAATCTGCAGTTCCTTGCCTGTTTAATTCTTACCTCCTTGCTGCAATGGTTCTGCTAGAACTTTAATTCTTTTCCCATGTGTTGTTTGGCTTCTGTGCTCACCTATGGACATTGCCTGCTATGCTGGGGATATTTACTTTCCTTCTATAACTTCCTAGTTTACTTCCCAATATAAGACATACTCAGTGGAGCCCCCACTGCCTGAGCAACTTCCTAGTTCTCTTCTTCTCTGAGCTCCTGTTTGCCTTTTGTATTCACTGTCTGACGTCCCATGTGCTGACTCTGGCTTTGTCTTCCATTTGTGTTTGTTTGCCACCTGCTCTGACTTTGGCTTGTTTCCCAGATCCTCTTCTGTTTCCTGCCATCTGTACTCTGTGCATATGCGAGTGGTCAACGCATTGTTAGCTGGGCGTACCTAGGGGCCGCAACCTGGTTCCAGCTTGCTGAAGTACATCCCCACCATCAGGGGCCCTGGTGAAGAAGCAGGCCTAGGTTTAGACTCCGCACCCTGGAGAACCCCTAGTTGGCATTCTACAAGGGCTTACTAAGCACAGTAACCTTACATTCTATATAAGGGATCCTACACTAACAGGGTCACTTTAGCAGTAAAAAAAAAAGGATTACATATTTAACTAACAACTATAGCAAGAGCCTTTTATGTTTTAAAACAATACAGATATTATCTTTTTCAGTTTACTGATCACATTAATATAAAACTAATCATACTAATCATTTAATATCAACATCAACATTTCAGCACTATGAGATATTTGCATATCTTATGCAAAGATATTTTCATAGCTACTTTAAGGACTCTTTTTGTGCCGTTAAGGTATATATTGACTCTCAAAGCGTATTAGCTGTTAGGCAAGTTAAGGTTAGGTAAGTGTTACAAGTTAAGTTTTAGGTTTAAGCTGACAGTTAGGTTTAAGTGTTTGGGTTAGAGTTTAGGGGTTAAAGAGTTAATTAAGGGTAAAGGTTAGAAGGAGAACTATGTTAAGTGCTTCGATCAGGTTAAGTCTTAAATGTTCAAGTTTAGGGTTAGGTTAGGGGTTTATGACCTAGGGCACATGCATGGCAAAACCGCTTGATACACTTTTCTGCATCAGGCATTGAATTGGGCTGCACTGACAATCAAGCTGCACTAAGCCATTTACCTCAATAATGCATTAGTTGAATGTACCCTGCACAATATGGGACAGTCTACCTTTCTACCTTTGGACACTCACCTCTAGTTAGGCTAAGTGTTAAGGGGAGGTTTAAGTATTAAGGCTGGGCCCCAGGAAAACGGCTTAATGAACAATTAAAACAGATATATAGTATGTTACCTGGTTTACATAAAAAATGTTTCGTAAATCTGTTCACTTTTGTGATCCAGGTAACCCTGCCAGACAGAATAGCTGCACTGCACTGTAGTTTTGCAGGACCCATCTAAGGTTAATGCCTGGTACACATGAAGATATTATCGGACAAATAATCACCCATTTCCTTTTGCATGCTAGTCTCATATCGAAAATGAAGAGTTTACTAAAGTTGCGAAAATTCTCATACATCAGAATAAAAATTGGGAAGTGATGTAATGTGTTGTAGTGTATTTGTATTGTATTTTTGAATGGCAACTGTACTGATTAACCTCCTTAGCGGTATTTCCGAGTGTGGCTCGGGGTGGATTTTCAGTACCAAGAGCGGTAACCCCGAGCCACACTCGGGCTTGCATCGCTGGATCCAGGCAGCGCTACTCACCTTGTCCCCTGGATCCAGCGATGTCCCCCACCGTGTCTGCGGGCTGTGCCCGCCGCTCCGATGCCTCTGTGTGCCGGGCTCCGTTCCCTGCGAGCGTCGCGTCGCATGGGGACGGAGACCGGCGGGAAATTCAAAAAGTGAAACACACAGCATACATACAGTACACTGTAATCTTATAGATTACATTACTGTGTGAAGTCATTTCACATCCCCTTTGTCCCTAGTGGTTTGCCCAGAGCCCTGCATGCACTTTTATATAATAAATGTCATTCTTTCTGCCTGGAAACATGAGAATGTTCATGGCAACCAAAAAGTGTCCCTTTACGTCAAAAGTGGTTTTTGATCAGCTAGAAAACACCGATAGTAAATAAGAATCATTTGCAGAATTGAGTGATACTGATTTTTGGGGAAATTTATCATCAGAAACTGAAAGTGACGACAGCGACAATTCTGCAACTGAGCAAATTTCTGCGTTTTTGGTTTGATTACATTATTGAATACATTTTATCACTATTATATTATTATTTTTGATAATTATTTTTAGTTATTTATTATATTATAATTTATGATTTCATTTTTCAAACTTTTTCATACCCGGGATGTCTACTAGACTGTTGTTTGGACAGATTTAAGTGAGTTATTCCTAAGAATTACAGGCCTACAATATAAAACGCCAAATTTTCATGCAAAATAATTGTACCGCTTTCAGCAATAAATTCCAGACTCAGTCATACCGCCAGGGAGGTTAAACAAATATTGTATGATCTGTTATTGTACAAGAAAAATTTTTGTGCTTGTCCCATTGGATAATTTCACGTGAATTGTTGTGATCGGCTCTCGAAAGCTGTGTACTAATGTTCAGATTGTAGTACGATCGCTTTGAAAGCGGTATTTTTTGTAACTTTTTCTGATCATGTGTACAGGCCATTAGTCTGAACAATGAATAAGCATCAGAATACAACTGAGACCATCTCTTTGTTCCCCCTTCCTTTAAGTAGTAGTAAAACCTTTATAGGCTCATAGTGACGCCTCACCCTCTGCCAGCCAGAGTGCTGTTTTAGAGAGGATTACTGGGGGCTGATGTCAAAACAGATTTAGTTATTTGTAAAAATACAGCTGGATACATTTGTTATATTTCCTACTCAAATGTAAGGGTTAAATCTAACAGTTGGGTTGACTGTTTGGGTCAAGGCTATACAATATATATATATATATATATATATATATATATATATGTGTTAGAAATTCTCCTCAGTGTATCATGTATATTCTATTCATTTATATATTCTAGCATGTGGCATTTTGTAAAGCGCATCCTACTGAGCTTGCTATGCACGCTCTTGACACACCAGACACAATGTAAACACAAGCGACATAACCTGCTGTGCTAAGTACACTGAGTCACATGAGCACATACCAATGCAAGGATCTGCAGGATAATTTTGGACAATGTTGTCAAGGAATTTACGCGTTCAAGGACATTCAAACAGAACAACTATTGCCTGAATCTACTGTAGAGACAACTGTTGTATAAGGGCCTGTTTACACCAGATGCAGTCAAGTGCATTTTTGTACACAATACTAATGCATAGGCAAGAAAAATGAATGTTTTTTAATGAACCTAGTTTACACCACTGTGGTGCTTTCATGCTAATTAAAAAAAGAGTACAGCATTCTGCATTTTTTTGCACATAACCATACGAGAACACACATAAACACGCATGAATGCACTGCAAACACTTGTACACGCAACTCAATGACACAAATCAGAAATGATGCTAAAAAATGTGCTGCAAATACACTGCAAACATGCAGCAACTACATTACAAATTTATATAGAAGTACATGCTGAACTGCACACTGATCATGGGGATTTCATTGAAAACAAGACCTTAGGGTTCTAGTCAGGAACATCAACATCACAATGTGTTTAGAATAGTAATTATAGTATTATTAGCAGCTATAATTCTTGTTGAAACAAATAAGGTTTAGTAGCTCAGTTACATTTATTCATACTATTCATGACTTGCAAGATGGCAAAGAAAATAGTAAAAATGTCTCACTCTCTCATATTGTTATTTAAACTGTTACTAAACCCACAACAATAAAATTTGGCTGTATATGCAGAATAGCGTGCTTGTTATACTCACTGTGTAACTTAAGGGGTTAATCCTCTGTATTGTGTAAAAAGGCTGTTTGATCTTGTATGGCCAGATACTTCCTGCTTGCCCTGTCTACTATATTAGACTCTACTACACTATACTACATGCAGGCAGTGTGGAAAGGTTGCACGTGCTCTGTTCGATCTTCCTGTTTCAAATGGACACAGACTGCAGTGCATTTCTAGAGGCAGTGATTGTTTATTTGTGAACTGAGCATGTCATTGGCAATGCACCAATCAGCTCCGGCCAGATTGTGGGTGAAGGGTCACTGATGCAAAGAAAGTTTCATCATCAGAGAGTGAAATCTCCTCCCACATGAACATTAGGGAAGTCCTGGCTATTTGTAGTTTATCACCTGACTGCAATATACAGATGAAAAAAGGAATATAGCAGCAGTATTTTGATACAAAAAGAACATTTAGAAGCTGCGTGCACTGTGGGGGTGGGGGCGAATGAATTGTTTTTATATTGCCCGGTTTAGTAACAATTTAAAGTGTAACTAGAGGCAGAACAGAGTTGAGAGAGATCAATCCAACTATCAGTTTTTACTGCTGTGTGTGTCCCCATTAGGGAGTTTTGCACTTTCTATTTGTCCTGTTTACCGCTATCGAAAGTGACAACAAACAGGAATAGAGGGGAAATCTTCCAACGGAGACGCTAGTTCTGGAGACCTTGGTGACACACCGGGATTCCCTCGTTTTGGAGCAATTTCCTCTCACTTCCTGTTTTGGCTATGATACAGGAAGTGAAGCGAAATCTCCACAGATGGCAAAAAAAATAACTGACAGGGGGTTATAACCCTCCCTAACTCTATCTGAAATTAATACAAACATGTTTTGCCTTTGGTTGCACTTTAACATAGAATACGTTCAATTCACAAAGCTAGAGTACCAGGATAAGGAATCAGGATAAGTGACAGTACAATGAGATGTGAAAATTACAGTCGCATGGATGAAATTGTGAATTAAGCCTTTAATTGTGTCTTTTCTGTTACAATATTTTTTATTTTAGGTTTTTCACAAACAAACAAAAAAAAAAAAAAAGAATAAAGAGGTTTCAGCATTGGTTTTGAACAGTATGGAACTTCCACCGTATAAATTACACATAGTAGAAAGGCAGAAAGTTATATATTATATAACTGTAATTGGTAGAGGACCATGGCCCCTGAGACTTCTACCTTCACAAGTGTCTTGTGTCTTTAACCACTTCAGCCCCGAAAGGATTTCCCATGCTAGGACCAGAGCACTTTTTGCGATTCGGCACTGCGTCGCTTTAACTGACAATTGTGCGGTCGTGCAACGTTGTACCCAAACGAAATTGGCATCCTTTTTTCCCCACAAATAGAGCTTTCTTTTGGTGGTATTTGATCACCTCTGCATCATTTCTGATTACCGCTATAAACAAAAAAGATCGACAATTTTGCAAAAAAAAAAACTATATTTCTTACTTTTTGCTAAAATACAAATCTAAAAAAATATCAAAAAACAAATTTATTCATCGGTTTTGGCTCATTTATATTCTTCCTCATATTTTTGGTAAAAAAAAAAATCACGATCAGCGTTTATTGATTGGTTTGCGCAAAAGTTGCCGCGTTTACAAACCATGAGAATTCATTTCTGGCGTCTTTACAAATTTTTTTTATTTTACCGGTAATGGCGGCGATCTGCAATTTTTATCGGGATTTTGATATTGGGGCGGACATGTCGGAAATTTTGGACATTTTTATTCAGAAATTGAAATATCCACTGATTACTCTATAAATGTCATTGGCAGTGAAGGGGTTAACCTGGGGGGCAGAGAAGGGATTAACTGTGATCCCTGGGCGTTTTCTAACTGGGAGGGGGCTGGGCTGTTAGGGGCATAAGAGATCTAACTGATCCCAGTGTCATGCTGCCTGGCAGTGCGGCGAACCGCCATGTTTACATCAGCGGTTTCCCGTTTTTCCTCTGTGGGAAGCAATCACGGCTTGCCGGCGGACATCGGGTCCGCCCGAGCTGCGGGCACACTCCTGCAGAGTGCGGCGGGCACGAGAGCACGGTGCCGGCGGCATGCTTCCGCCCACTAGCTGTGCATGCCTGAGCTGCTGTTTAAAGACGACGATTCACGGGACGCTGCCACTCTGCAGCAGTAAATGTACGCGAGCCAGTCAGGAACTGGTTAACAAAAAAAACTTTCAGAATTTCACATATTACTTGTAGACAGAAAATTAGAATGATAGATAGATAGATAGATAGATAGATAGATAGATAGATAGATAGATAGATAGATAGATAGATATTTAAAGTATATAACATACAACATACAATATGCAATCACAATAAACATAATTTGTACACAAGCAAATGCAGGTTGGTAGACCACAGAAACGAAATTATGAGGCCTGAAAATAAGGAATGGTAACTTGTAGTGCTTAATTCTAGTCTATGCTTCAGTGAAAAAAAACCTTACATGTAGATGTGGATTCAGTCGAGTCAAGTGGACTGTGCTTAATGGATTGGCATTTTCCTGCGTCAGAAGGCTGTCTTATTATGCGTCTTTTGTTGTTCCTTCTATTAGTCTGTAGCAAAGGTAACAAGGGTCAGACACGGGAAATATGCAAGTTAAAGAGACAGCTGAGCTTTTGGTATAGTAAACATAAACTGGATGCTTCCTTATCTGACCTCCAGATACCGTCAAGTAATGTAGAAAAGTAACCTCACTTCATTTCTGTATACAGTTATCAAAAAAATATCATACATAAATGCTAAAATACAATACATAATACATGTAAAATGTATTATTTGCATTCAAGAATATATCTCTAAATGGGATAAAAAAGAAATACACATTTTTTGAATAAAGATGAGCACCCTAATTCCTATATAATAAAATATAATGCAATTTCTGAACTACCAAAGATAATTGATAAAATGATATAAAAAAATAATACAAAGTTACTTTATTGATTTTGGCTTTATTTTACTTTAGGCCAGAAGATTAAACAGCTGGTACTTAAGTACTTTAAGTATGTGGAGGACACTGCATCAAATGACAAAGCAGTGTAGTCTAGTTGATTCTGTCAGTTGAGCAGTTTAGGAAATCAGGTCTAGACCGACTCCTTTACTTCAGTAGTAAATGCTGATTAATACCTTTCAAGCCAATTTCATAAGGCTGGTACTAAGAGTTTTATAACCATATTCTTCTGCTAGCACACAGTATAAAATCTTTTAGATGTTCAGCAGATTTTTAATCTTTGCTGTAAGAACCATTTATAAAAATAGATCTCTTTTAGCACGGCATGTGATGTTTTTTCGTTCAGTCATTCCTAATTTTCACTAAGTATCAGCTGAAGGAAAATGGGTCGCTTGGGTTTTAGCATTAAGCAGGAAATCCGTAGTAGCTGGGATTTAACTGAGATGCAAAGGTTTATTCACTACATTTAGTTAATGAAGGTTGGTGATAGGAAACGTTTGTATGCACTCATGCATATGTGTGATCATGCCCACTTACAGGAAGCACGGTTGTGAGAATCAGGCCATCCAGAAAGCATCTTAGTTGCTGGCATGTAAAAAACACATTTCCACAAAAGCAACCAACCGATCTGTGATGACTATAAAATTGTGCATGCATTTTCATTGTGTATATATGAAGGGGTTGATTATTTAGTGATTAAAATATTTTAGACTGCATGCAGTTATGATTCCATGAAAGTTCATGCCTGGGAGAAGGAATATATTTGATTAGTTGTTTAAAATGACACATCAGCTATTTTTTTGGGTTGCATAGAGTATGGAAAGATCAGATCCTCTGTCTAATGTATTGCTTTATCATGAAATTGTAATCTAACTTAATTAATTGCCATTTGTGTTTCCTTTCATAAATTAGTGCAAAAATAAGGGATATACTCTTGCCATCAATACCAGGTCATATTAACCATGTGACTATGCTGTGACTATGTTTTATTTGCTGTTAATGGTAAAACAAAGGGGTTGATTTACTAAAGACAAGGCTGTTCACATTGGGAAGGGGATTTTCCCATAGTTTAACCTCCCTGGCGGTATGATTATTTCAGATTTTTGGTGCTGAAAGCGGTACAATTATTTTGCATGGGAATGTGGCATTTTATATTGTAGGCCTGTAATTCTTAGGAACAACTCACTTAAATCTGTTCAAACAAGAGTCTAGTAGACATCCCGGGTATGATAAATTTTGAAACATGAAATCATAAATTATAATATAATAAATAACTATGAATAATTATCAAAAATAATAACGTATTAGTAATAAAATATATTCAATAATGTAATCAAACCAAAAACACTGAAATTTGCTCAGTTGCAGAATTATCGCTGTCGTCACTTTCGGTGTCTGATGATAAATGATAAATTTCCCCAAAAATCAGTATCACTCAATTCTGCAAATGATTCTTATTTACTATCGGTGTTTTCTAGCTGATCAAAAAACACTTTTGACGTAAAGGGACGCTTTTTGGATGCCATGGACATTCTCAAGTTTCCAGGCAGAATATAATATAAAAGTGCATGCAGGGCACTGGGCAAACCACTAGGGACAAAGGGGATGTGAAATGATTTCATAGAGTAATGTAATCTTACAGATTACAGTATACTGTATGTTTACTGTGTGTTTCCCATTTTGAATTTGCCGGTCTCCGCCCCTGTGCAACGCGAAGCTCGCAGGGAACGGAGCCCAGCACACAGAGGCATCGGGTGGAGGACACAGCCCGCAGACACAGCGGGGGACATCGCTAGATCCAGGGGACAAGGTGAGTAACGCTGCCTTGGATCCAGCGATGCGATCCCGAGTGTGGCTCGGGGTTACCTATAATGGTACTGAAATTCCACCCCGAGCCACACTCGGGATTACCGCTAGGGAGGTTAATAAATTTGGGGAAAATTCATCTTGCAAAGTATACCCAATGAAGTTCAAGGAAATTTTTAAAAAAATATATTTTTGCTTGCACATGATTGGAAGATGGAATGAGCTTCACCTCATTCACTACGCTAAGGAAAATTACTTTGCAAAGTGCAAATTCTCTTAAAAGTATACAGCTTTTTTTCCTTTAGTAAGGCAGCCCCACACACCTAAAGCATCCCATGCATACTGACATTTATACAATTGTGTAAATGTAGGAGTACGCTGCACATGGTAAGTTATTTGCTGTCTCTCAAAAAAAAGAAGCACTCTGTGCCTGTGTGACATAAGGCTGGGATGCTGCCCAGATTACAGCTTGCTAAATAGCAAGCTGTAATCTGGGCAGCATGGAATGGATTATATGAATGGATTATATGAAATCTAGATTGCAGTGAGACTGTAGTATCTTTTTAGAGAGTGCACATTTAAAGCAAACCTGGGAGCTGACAGCATGAACTATCAGCAGCTACCTTTATTTCCAGGCTCTGTTCCACCAGCACCTGCAGGAGCTTTGCTCTACACATCCTGGTGTGGAAAATAGACATGCTCCTGACCCCATCTGACAATACAATGTCTGGTACCTGAAAAACCATTCGCCAGGTGTCAGTTTAGGCATTTTTAGCCAGCCTTGGATGTTCACTTTAAGCTATTATTGTAACATTTTTCTAAATGCAATCTATGATGTAACAGCTGTCATTTCCCTTTGCCAATATATGATACATAAAGAGCACCCTCTGGTGGCTATCTGTATGTAAGGCAGTGTATTTGGTAATCCAGTTAAACAACAGCTAAGATCAACACAGACCCAGATATTGTCTGTCTCTGAGCAGCCTAATAATGTTGAATTGGAAAATAAATGTAGAGAAAGGAGTTTACACATGGAAACAGCACATATAACTCCCCTGTGTACATAAAAAAAACATATAAAAAACTTCAGACAGCAACAAGGATTCAAGGATTTTGGAAAGGTTCTAACACAACACGATTAGGCCTCATGTACACTGCTGCTGATAAACAGACGTTTAGGGGCAGGTGGGCATTTTTTGCAGCTGCCCCTGAACTCTTCTCTATGTTATCTGATCAGTATATGTACCCAGGGCCGTTTATAGTCATTTATAGGCAGTTGAGTTTAGAAGCATTTTTTGGAAAGCAAAAAAATGTGTTCAGGACGGATTATCAGAGGCATTTGAAACGCCAAATGCCTGTAACAGCTTGCAAGCACGCCTAAATGCGGTAACTTGCGTTTAGCAGCGTTTCAGTTATAGGTGTCTTTCATTTTAAAAAAAAGAAACACTTCTAGGCACAAACGTGGCTAAACGCGGCATGTAAAAGACGTTTTAAACATTGTTTTCTACCTGTCAAGTTAAAATCGTGCAGGGGAGGTTAGACAACGTTTGGTGTACATTAAGCCTTAGGCTTCATGCACACAGGACTTTTAAAAAAAGTCCAAAAAACTTCAGTAGGTTATCATTGATTTTTTCAGCTTTTACCAGCGTTAAATTACCGCCGTTTTTGCGCGTTTTTTTGCATTTTTAAAGGGCTGGCTTTTTTTTCCAATTGATCTAAAATGTCCAAAAACATTGGAGATCGACTTTTTGAGCATTTTTGAGGGTTTTGGGCGTTTTTGAACATTTGAACATTTTTACAGCTGAAAAACGTCTCTCAGAACCCTCTGGCTAAAAACAGCTGCTGTAAAACAGTCAAAAAACATCCTGTGTGCATGAGGCCTTAAGGTTGTTTATCTGATTGCATTCCTTTGTATATTTAAAAATAGCATAGATTAGGCAGTATTGGAACTTATTTAGCACAGTTTCAGTGTTTCCTGTGATAGTGATTTACTGATGGATTTTACTTGTTATCTGGGGTTGCTCAATAATTCAGTCAATAAAGCATACCACCCACAGTCAGACTGTGCATTGAAATTGGCAGTGCAACAAAATGTACAAACTATATATAGTGAGAGACTACCTAAAGCATCCAATCCAATTTTATCATCTGAGAGACTCTCACACTCCATAGCTGTTGGTAACCTCTACTGATCTGATAGACCAAGGGGTTGTTTACTAAAGGCAAATAAGGATGTTCACTTTGCAAAGGAGTTTTTCCTTAGCTTAGAGAAGGTGGTAACACTTCACTTCGTAAAGAATACCAAATAAAAAAAAAAATATATATATATATATATATATATATATATATATATTCCCTTTTA
>BLSH010215661.1:1642164-1671466 GCA_018402905.1 Glandirana rugosa | reverse complement strand
TGGCAGTGCAACAAAATGTACAAACTATATATAGTGAGAGACTACCTAAAGCATCCAATCCAATTTTATCATCTGAGAGACTCTCACACTCCATAGCTGTTGGTAACCTCTACTGATCTGATAGACCAAGGGGTTGTTTACTAAAGGCAAATAAGGATGTTCACTTTGCAAAGGAGTTTTTCCTTAGCTTAGAGAAGGTGGTAACACTTCACTTCGTAAAGAATACCAAATGAAAAAAAAATATATATATATATATATTCCCTTTTACTTCCTTTTAGATGTCCTTTATAACAGCTGTGTGAAAAAAACTGTACAGGAACATGTATGTTAAGTCCCAGAGAACAAGCACTTTTTTCTTTTGTGAATAATAATGTTGTTGCCTTTGTGCCATATCATTAAGTAAGCCCTCATGGGTCTATTTCAGAATGCATTGAAACATTTGTGCCCACAAACCCAATAATAATCATTCAGCAATGTTGACACTGAAGTAGATTTAAGAGTAGAGGCTTTGGAGTAAAGTTCACTCAGCAAGTGTATGTTCACCTTGCAATGTGAATGGCAGTAAATCACATAAACCAGTCCTGTTTGATAACCACTGCCTGCTTGCCATACGCATATATTTGGCCTCTCTGCGGGTGGTCTTTAATGGTGAGAGGCCGCATATATGCCACCCCTATGGAAACACATTACCGTGCTTAGTGTGCGCTCCCTACACGCACCCGACACAGTACCAGTAAACTCCCGATGCATACTTGCTATCAAGAGCTTTCTGATCATGTGACTAGCAATCACTCTGGCCACATGATCGGTATGCCTGCTTTTGCCTCCCTGCATTTAGAACCTCTTAAAGGACCGGGAGGTGGTAGCAGGAAGAGGTTCAAATTTTCCTTGTATGTGTTTGGGTATATAAAGTGAACACAGGTCCATCTAATTTGCCAATATTCACTTTGCAAAAAGAACATTTAGTGTGCTCATTGAACAGCCTCTGCTCTTGAAGTAATTTAACCTTAATACAGGCAGTCCCCTAGTTATGAACATCTGACTTATGAACGACTCCTACTTACAAACGGAGGGAGACAACAGGAAGTAAGAGGAAATCTCCCCCTAGGAAGGGAAATTCACTCCTGTAAGAGTTATTATGGGAAAAGGGTGTCTCCACTGAAGCTTTATCACCAGACCTTGTTTCCACAACAACTCAAAATTTTCAAAATCCAATTATCATTGGGACAGGAAGTGAGGTGAAATCTTCTGAACAGAAACATAGACAGTAAGACAAACATTACAAGGGTGATAACCCTTCCCTATGGTATCCAAAAAGCTTAAAAATATATTTTTTGGTTCAAGCTACACGTAAAAAATGTACCTGTTCTGACTTACAAACAAATTCAACTTAAGAACAAACCTACAGTCCCTATCTTGTTTGTAACCCGGGGACCGCCTGTATATGCCAAGCCACATTACATTTTCTGGGACTGTTCCCAGCATAAAAGAGGGGAAGGCCCAGTATATTTAGTCCATTGTGCGTAGACCAGCAGGAATCATTGCTTGGCTCTTCATGTCATTTGTTTCTTCAAAGGAATACAAGACTACTTGACAAAGCAGCACTGATATTGGCTAGCATTATTTAGACAAATGGTATAAATGCAAGTGTAAGGACCAAAGATATAGTTATTCTATATGAAATTTTTGAATTTTAATTAGAAAGGCAGTTTCTAATGACTCAGATTAAACTGCATTATCGTTTATAGGTCTAGTTGATTTAACTGTAGAAGTAACTATCTAATGGCATAGGCCTATACAGTATTAGCCAAGATTTCATATAGTTATTGCTTGTGGTGCTGTTTACTTGCCAAAATTATTAAGCTCTCATAAAAGTATTCTAAAAATAAAAGGGCCACTATTCTAGCTTAGTTACCAATTCCAGATCCTTGCGCAAATCAAATCAATACACAAGAGGGAAGAGGGGAGATTTCAAATAATGTGAAGTTTTTATGCTTACAGAAGAAAAATATTATTCATTATGGCAGCAGAAATTCCACCAGAATAGTTTTAGTTGCTTAGCGTTCCAGTGTTGTATAGAGTCTCACAGGACATTCAACTTTGTCCATAGCTCAAAGGCACAGAGAGTGGATATGGTTGGCTGCTCTTCTACCAATATTTGACGAACAATGACCAGAGTAGGACCTAGAAAAAAGAAAATAATCAAAAAGGGAAGGAGAGACATGCTTTCAAACAACGGCAAGAAATTGTGTCCCTAAAACTTTAATAGTCTGACAGAATAACAACACGTAGACTCCTGTCCTTACACAGCCTGCACTGTTACAGAGTACATCAGTTATTCAGCCCGTTAACCCACAATAATAAAGAGAGGCCAGCAAACAAAGTGTGTGACTTCTATGATCATTGAAAGTCCCATGGGTCATGCCACATTGTACCTTCTATTACTACTCAGGTATCTTTTGAGTTATGAATCATGTAAAGAACACCAATGGCACAGCAGTCAATTTGTATCAATGTCAATTTGTAATTTGGCTACATAGGGTACAGTGAAAAAATGAGATATAGTATTTTGAGATTGCAATTACTAATGAGAGTACTATCAACACCCAGTAATATATTTCCCTGTCTGTCTGTCTATCTATCTATCTATCTATCTATCTATCTATCTATCTATCTATCTATCTATCTATCTATCTATCTATATATCTATATCTCTGTCTATCTATCTATCTATCTATCTATCTATCTATCTATCTATCTATCTATCTATCTATCTATCTATTTACTGCCTCTGATCCTATAGAGCCTGCAGTATATTCAAAACAATTGTGGGAGCACTAAAGAGGTTGCAGTTTTGGATTACTAACAGCAGATACCACTTGCATTCTCATTTGCCTTTATTATAACCCAGAGGACCCATTACCGTTTTTACATTTTCTAATAATGGAGAACATGCACAACTCCTGCCCCTATCCTACATTTGAATACTCTGGGTCTAAGAAATCTATTAGCAGAACTTGGAAATGTAAAGTGGAAAGGGGATGCATATGATTGTGCAAATAGCAACAATCAGAAAATGGTTGTTTCCATACAAACTTCGGAATGGCTTCAGGTAGCACTATAAGGATGAATATGAAGGTAACATCTATGTACAGTATGCTTATGCTGTTGTCTGTCTGATCGTCCTTGCTATGTATACCCCGTTATACATACAAATACACATTCATTTTGAAACCACAGTTACGTTATGTAAGCCTAGCAAAACATTTCTAAATATGAGAAAAATGTACATTAATATTTAAGCAGATTCGTCTATTTTTAGGCATTATAAGCTACTGACATAAGATTGGTACCTCTTTTCAAATGGTAATTTTTTATTTAAGTAATTTAAAAATCTTCATGGCACATCTGCCAGGAATCTGTACAGTGGGAGCTATACATATTTTATTCAATACCTTTCAACTAATGATAACCTTTCATTGCAAATTAACCCCATCTTAAGCTTTGACTTTTAATTAACAGGGCACAGCAAATCAGAGAACATGTGATTCTTGTGTCTAGAAATCTGAAGTGTTAGGGCAAGCCTTTAACATCATATCAACCAACTAAAGGATAATAATCCTTTTGTGCTTAGCATTTTACATCCATTACAGTATGTTGTATGGGCCCTATACTGCGTATTGCTTTTAATTTTGATTTGGTAGACATGCCTTTTTAATCAATATAACTATGTAGAATATACTTATTTGTCATTTTTTTTTGTTTGTTGCATAGTGTAGTTAAATGACTACTCTTGCTTTGTTCATATAACATTTATGTTACATTAGTATTCATTTTGGCATATTGATAATGTGCATTAAAGTAGAACTATAGGCAAAACCTTTTTTTTTTTTTCTTGTTTTCCATTGCGGAGATTTCCCTTCACTTCTTTTATTTTTTTAATGATATAGAGGTTAGAATTAAGAGCTCAATTTCAGTGTTTGCTGATGATACCATATTATGCAGAGAAATAACTTCATCACGGGTTGTAGCATCATTATAGGAAGACCTTGACAAAAGAGCAGATGAAGTTCAATATTGATAAATGTAAAGTTATGCACTTAAGTGCCAAAAATACACATGCAAAATGCTCATTAGGGACAACTCCCCTGGGAGAATCAGTGATGGAAAAAGATCTGGGGATGATTGTAGATAACAGACTTAGCAATAGCATGCAATGCCAAGGCACAGCTAACAAAGCTAGCAAAATAATGTCATGCATTGTAAAGGGCATACATTTAAGAGATAGATCAATAATTATACCTATTTACAAAACACTGATTTGGCCTTATCTTGAATATGCAGTTTGGTCACCAGTCCTCAGGAAAAATGTTGTTAATCCTGAAAGAGTTCAGCAAAGGACCACAAAATTAATGAAGGAGATGGAGGACCTCAGCTTTGAGGATCAATTACATAGATTACAGTTATTCACTCTGGAGAAGAGGTGCTTAAGAGGGGTATGAATACATTTTGCAGACACATCGAAGGTGAACTCAGTAACTGTACTTACCTGTTTCATCTAAGGTCCCTGAAAAGGACATGCAGCCATGAGTTGGGGTCAGAAAAAAGTTTAACCTTAGATTGTGGAAAGGGTTCTTTATTGTTAGAGCAGCTAAAATGTGGACCTCCTTCCCCCAGGAAGCAGAGTGTCAACAACCTCAAAAAATTTTTACATATCTTCCTAAGGGAGCAAAATATACAAGGCTATGGGAAGTGTTAGAGAATAAAAATCACACACACAGAAGTTGAACTGGATAAATCAGTGTCACTTTTTCAACCTTAAAAACTGAACTGTAACAATTTCCTTGCTACAGCATGAAAGTACTCCATATGGAATATGAGGGCCCTCGCTTTTCTTTGTTTATATTCCTGATGTTGGTGGCACACTATTATAATGGAACAGAAAAGCCAAAATGTAATGTAGCTTGCACACGTGGGTATTTAACTATCTTTGGCCCAGGGCAGACAATGTGGTACTACTGTATTTTTTTGCATGGGGCTTCTCAGAGTTTCTGCTTCTGATAGAGGGCTGAGTGCATAGATAGCACCCCCTTTGGGACCTGTAGACAAGGAATAGCATGGCTTATACATAGTGCAATCCCACTACCGAGCTTTCCCTCTTTAGCAGACACAAGTCCCTCTATCTCCAAATACAGATCCGTCTTCAAGAGTAATGAACCCTCTATGTCAGGGGTGCCCAACCTTTTGAAGAGCGAGGGCCACTTAAGCGACCTAGTAACCGATCGTGGGCCACAATGAGTGGAATGGGTGGATGACAGGTCCATGTCTACTCTGCATATGCAGAGCAGACACTGACACGGCCCGCTGTACTCTATGGGCCCTCCGATCTGATCTGTCCAGATGAAAGGGGACTGATATCCTCTTTTGTTTGTAGCAGATCAGATTGGAGGTAGGTGGGTGTAAACGGCCACAAGTCCATTTACATCTGCGGCTCCATAGAGGTGAACAAAGGATCTGATTGGGTCAGACCAATTGTGTTAGAGGGGCCTAAGGCTGCTTTGACACTGATGCACTATGGTGTACCTACACTGAGGGTGCAGCGCAGTGCATTATATCCTGCAGGAGTGGTGCACTTTCTGAAAGTGCACCAAACCTGCAGGTAATAACAGAAGTCTATGGCTTAGTGCAGGTAACCTGAAGGATTACCTGCAGATCAGTTTGAAAGCAGCCCAGTAACCACTGCAGAACAGATATGCCCATATATACACTGTGATTCAGGTATTGCTAGCTGTTGCTGTCCCAGGCAGAGCGTATTTGGTATCACTCCACCTGTGACAGGAAGCATCAGCTTATGTGGCTCTGCTCTGTAGCCACTTGCTTCCTCTACCGTTGGCTTCATTCACAACACTGATGCTCTGGGATGGCAGGTCAGCATCCCACGATCTGGGCTTGCCAACCCGCCATCCTAGAGCAGGAGGTCGCGAGCCACATGAGAGGACTCAGTGGGCCACATGTAGCCCCTGGGACACTGGTTGGGCACACTTGCTCTATGTAAATAACAACAGTCCTGGCCAGAACTGCATATTAACATGAGTAATGTTTTAGTACATATTTCCAACATCTACAGAGGCATCTGTTACTTGTCAGTTACTTCTGATGCAGACATTCTTGTAACATTTCAAACAGCTAAGCTCTAATGGATATACCACCCCCACATTTGCATAGTTCTTCAGGCCCAAACTGTTGTTAACTAAGGGGGGACAGTTCAGCTTTCCCTTTCCCCCCTCTACAGTGGAGTAGTCTTAACACTTCTCTTGAAGGAAAATGCACACCCCAGGCATTCACATTTTTTGTCTTTTCCCTAAGAAAAATGGGTTTTCTCTCCTGTTTCCTTTGTTGCGCCACCTTCCTGCATAAACAATGACTTCACCCACCTGTGCTTAAAGCTGAACTAAACCCTCCTGTCCTTTATAGCCAAGGAAGCTGCCAACTTAGCCACTGATTGATCTGCAGTTACCATGGTGCTGCACATGTGATCAGTGATGAAACCAGCTATTTGATGATTTCAAGAACTTAAGCATTAGTGACAGTTCTCATTCATGACATGCCTTGAATATAACGGTTTTGGGAAACGGTTAAAATGGAACTAAACCCATTAATTGAATTATTCTAATGTCCCATCTGGGCAGGACTTGCCACTTCCATTCCACTACACTTAATTAATGGAAATGTGGGGCCATCTAGTGGCATGTAAATAATTACAGCACATTTATATAAATACCATTAGGGTTCTACACCTTCCTACAATCCACTACAAAAAATAATTGCAGCATGGACATAGCAGGTAAAAGGAGACAGGCTCTTAAAAAAACTGTGAACTCCTTCATATTGCTACGCATGTTGCTGACCTCTTTTAAGGACACACGTTTGATTATATATTAATAATAATATGGTTTAGAACTGCTGCTGGTCTTTTCACAGTTAAAAAAGAAACAAATGGTGTCTATTAGTTACCATCAAGTCAACATTGTGAAAGACAAGACCAGCACTGTATTATATTAATGTACGGCATGTGGCTTCACTAGTGAGGTTGTTACATCTTGTTTTTGACAGAGAGGAGCTACTAGGGTTTTAGCCAGAGTCCACTGTAACAATAGGGATTCCCTTGGATTATCCATGGATTTGGTTCTGCTGAAATATAATTTCTTTTTATAGCTTCTGCACATAAGGTCACCCTCACCCTTTTCCTTTTAGCTCCTACCTCTACGCATGTACATTAGCCACAAGTCTATTTATAACCAGCCAGAAGACAGAGCAGTTTTCAAAGGAATTGTTCTCTGGAAGCTACATGAGTGATTTTAACGTGTCTGATTAAGTTACAACAGGGACAGATGGATGGGGTTTTAACAGAGAACAAGAGCCCATCCAAATGTGTCCCACTGCACAATGTTTTCTATACCAGACAGAATTCTCTAAGGACCCATTAAGCAGAAAAAAATGAATTTGATTTTGATGGTGTCTTTTTTTCTAGAGAACTAGCATTGCTTGTAAGTCCTGAATAATTAAAGTAATGCCACTCTTATGTCAAACAGCATATGCCCATTGCTGGGAAATTGCAAACACCATAAGCTTCGTATAAATCTAATTTGTGTGCCTATTTTATCTGTCAATAGCAAATATATATAGTCAGCTTTAATGCTGTCTGATTTTTTTTTTTTTTGTAGTATTATTAAAACTTTTATCAAACTATCAGAGACTACACACAGCAAGTACAATTGCTGTTTCTTAGTGCTGCCTCAGGGGTTACTCCAGGGAATGCAAATGAGAAATGTACTCTTGTTTCAATTATATTATTATAAGATATACTGACTGTAATTGTTAGCTTTTGTATTTATTAAAATACTACTTATTGATTAGGACTATCTTATTTCCTTTGGTATGTATATCTGCATCATTTGCACAAATGAATCATGTAACAATTAAAAACTATAAAGTCAACCTGTCCCAATGTGAGCAATTCAAACTGAGCATGGGATAAAAATATACACAAAGGTCACCTTTAGTGAAAACCGGATGTCAGAATGATCACTAGATCCAGAAAAAAAGGAAGATTAATTATAGAAAGAAAGAAATAAAATTGAACTCAGACCTGCCCTCTCCGGAATCCTTGTTTCATGTATAAAAAGGGCTGAGCCAAACTGAACTTTTACAAAAAGAGTCAAGATTTGCATAACTTTGCAGCTTCTCGTGTATCTGGATCTACTGTCTTGTTTTGACATGCAGTTTCCTTTGAAGATAACCTCTGCTTATGCATTTTTTTCAGTATATGATAGGTTTGAATTTCTCAGGTATGTGATAGGTATCCTTTAAACTGGAACTCCAGGAATTACTGCACATTTCAAAATATGCTAGTCCAATAAAGTGTATGCCACCTCATAGACTTTCCCTTTTATTAAGGCCTCATACACACGGGCATATTTAAAAAACGAGCTGCAATGTCGGGACCGACGCCAGGGAAAAATCAGCGCTAAAAATGTGATTTCATCGGCATCTGCGTTTTGCATTGGCGTTAATGTGTGTTATTGAGCATCAGCGCTACGTCACATTTTGTTTGAAGAGACATCCCTCTGCTACTTTTGGACCTGAAAACGCAACCGCTAAAAACAGCGGTTAACGTCGCTAATGCGCGTAAGTGAGCATTTTGCCAGCTCAACGTCAAAAACTATCTAGCGCTGCAGCTTCAGAACGCCCTGGCTGTGGGTTCTGCTTGCAGCTCACAAATGCTGAAGCCATCTACAGCTCAAAAGTGTCAGTTTGTGTATGGGGCCGTTGAATAACATGGAGATGCGTTTTTAAGCTGCAAAAAACACGGCTGTAAAAACGTCCATGTGTATGAGGCCTTACTATCTACATTTTTATTGAGTTCCAGGAGTACAGCTATCACAAAACTCTTGGTGCTCTGACAGGAGAGATGTGCTCTGGCACATAATAGCCATCCTATCCCCCCCCCCCCTCCTCCACTGTCCATTCATAGAATGCACAGTATTTTGTGGCTGGGTTCACAAAATGCAAATCCTTCTGTGATTTGGCAGGAGGAGAGGAGGGCAGGCAAAGGGGTTGTAAACAACTCTGCAGCTGCAGAACCAGAGCCACCAATATCCAGCTCCAGAGCGCCATAAGTATATCAATGGTTACCAGTGGTTATACTCAGTAAAAATGTAAATAGTAAATAAAAGAGATCCGTGAGGTTGCAAACACCTTGTTGAACATAACCCCTTATGTTCTCCTCTCTTGAGCAGTGCATTGTTGATAGGTAGACTTCCTGGTGAGATAAATGCTGCCCATTTGCTGTGAAAAAGGTTCCATCCAAGGGCATTGGTGTCATGATGTCATTATACGTGGGGTGGCAATAAGACTGGCTTGCTGTACAAAGAACAGCTTGTGCTGACCATTCTCCGTTACTGTTACAACTGCTTTTTTCTGAGTATTCTGGACCTAAAAATGAACAAATATGAATATTCGTGCAATAAAGCACACATTTTTTTTCCATGCTTAATCACTTCAGTCCCGGAAGGTTTTACCCTCTTCATGACCAGGCCATTTTTTGCGATACGGCACTGTGTTAACTGACAATTGCGCGGTCGTGCACAGTGTATCCAAAAAAAATGTATGTCCTTTTTTCCCCACAAATAGAGATTTCTTTTGGTGGTATTTCATCACCTCTACAGTTTTTATTTTCTGCCCTATAAACAACAAGAGAGCACCAATTTTGAAAAAATGATATATCTTTTTACTTTCTGCTATAAAATACATCCAATAAAAAATTTAAAAAATCAAATTTCTTCATCAATTTAGGCCAATATGTATTCTGCAAAAATCTTTGGTTAAAAAAAGATCGGATATTTTTATGGCATTTTTATTTATTTTACTAGTAGTGGCGGCGATCAGCTATTTTTAGCGGGACTGTGACATTGCAGCAGCCAAATCGGACACCTAACTGACACTTTTGACACTTTTTTGGGAACCAGTGACATTATTACAGTGATCAGTACTAAAAATATGCACTGTTACTGTACTAATGACACTTGCAGGGAAGGGGTTAACATCAGGGGTGATCAAAGGGTTAAGTGTGTCCCTAGGGGGTGCTTGCTAACTGTGTGGGGGGAGTGGTGAGACTGGGTGAAGACAGAGATCCGTATTCCTGCTTAACAGGAACACAAGATCTCTATCTTCTTCCCTGTCAGAGCGGCGATATACCTTGTTTACTGCCTCTCTGGGAAACAATCGCGTGTGGCCGGCAGGCATCGGATCTGCCGGACTTGCTGATTGGCTCCCCCTCTGTCTAATACAGGTATGTAGTTTCGCATCTGCGGTAGGCAGTAGGCAAGTGGTTAAAGCAATGTTGTATCTTAGCCTAGGCAAACAAGGCCCAGGCCTAGGCACTTTGAAGGGGGGCAGCACGAAAAGAGTCCCCGCCAGCTTGCACTACACTTTTAGTGTAGCGCCACGCTTATGATGCAGACTGGGCTGGGAAGGAAATCGGTATGGCGCCCCCATAAAGTGGGTGCACTGCTGCCGGTATGATACTACCAGCAGGGCTGTCTCAGGCAACGGACCCCAACCAATGAGTTGTGTGGGCTGCCGGCAACTGTGGGGGGGGCTCGCAGCTTCTAGTTTTGACTGTCCTATCATCACAGCGGATTTCTCACCTGAGTTCTGAGCTACAGAGAGATAGATGCCATGTCGGGAGGCTGAAACTGCCTGGAGGAGAAAGTCAGCTAACGGGTGCTGGCCAGTAGAGTGAAGGAGGAAGAGCTCTCCACTGTTTGAGGGCGGGTCTTAAACAGGATGGGGTGGGTCATATTTAAATTAGGGGGACAAGAGTTTAGTCAAGCCTAGGGCAGCACAAAACCTAAATAAACCACTGGGTTAAAGTTTAAATACTGTATGGTAAAAATAGGACTGAAATCAGAGTCAGTATCACTAGATATTTGTTCAAATGTTTGCATTTCTGTTAAGCTATGCTAATCAGGCATTTGCTTCCATTGACTAAATAATAACAAACACATGCATGCTTATCGGTGATTGCTAGTTATGGGTTTTTGCAAATTGGCAATTCTGAACTTATGTAATTTGATTATGAAAGAATGTACTGCCTTAGCGCTATCCTCCCACCTGCACATAACGGATAGAAAGAAATGAAAGGGTCAAGAGGCAGATGAAGTGGCATTGCTTTCTCTTTTGCTGATCGAAACTAGCTGCTGCAGTGTACAAATCACTGGTTCATACACAGAGAAATACTGCTGACATATTTTCCCAGTGATCTAACATGCATGCGTGATGAGAGAACCAATCTGGGTCATTTCAGACCAAAAATCTCTCTCTCTCTCATGCTGTAATCTGCACTGGGAACAGAGACAGGCATTGAAATCATTGATCAGTTTCTGCAGTAAAACCATATAGCCCATTTTCTTTTGCTCAGGAGACCAGGCACCACTTGCTAAAAAACTAACCAGCAAAGCTACACACTTTATAAATATTCTAACAGCTCCATTGGGTAGATTATGGACTACCAAACAGCAGCTTTAAATTGAAACAATCATTTTAAACACATTGTTGCTGCATATGTTTTCTTTCTGGGAGCATTTTCAATGTTTTTACATTGCAAATTATAAAAAGGAACATTATATGGCTACAGTGCTAAAACTGCCTTCTTAAAGTGTATTTCCACTTTTACAGCCAGATTGGGATAACATCTACTTTGCATTTATTTAATGTTTCCAATAACATAACATAATTTTAAAAAATGGTGGTTACCCTTTTAAATGTTTATATTTGCCAAAAAAAACTCTTTCATGCTCTCCTTGCTTTGTAATGTTTAATATGGGGTTGTAGAGTAATGTTTAACTCTGTCTGTACTGTGTTCAGATGTAAACAGGATTTGAACACTCGGTGTGCTAAAGAGGATTAAACATTTAGGCTGGGTTCGCATTATCTTCACATGCGGCTCCCAGCAGGGGTCCGGTGTGTCCTGGTTCACCATTTCAGGTCTGATTTCAGCCCGAATTTTTGGCTGAATTCGGAACTGAAACGGCCAAAGGATGCACAGGGCTCATGTGCAAATTCGCACTGGGGCCGCAGTGGAGATATGTGAACCAGCTCCATAGAGAGCCGGTCAAAATCCCCTGCAACTGCCAATTGGATGTGGATTTGAACACTCAATATGCTAACAAAGGATTAAACATTTAGGCTGGGTTCAAACTATCTTCACATGCGGCTCCCAGCAGGGGTCTGGTGCGTCCTGGATCACCGTTTCAGGTCCTATTCAGCCTTCATTTTTGGCTGAATTCGGACCTGAAACAGACCAAAAGACACACAGTGCTCCTGTGCAAATTCACACCGCAGACACATTGGAGATATGTATACCGGCTCCATAGAGAGACGGTCAAAATCTCCTGCTACTGCCAATTGGATGCGCATCCAATTCGCAATAGTGTGAACCCAGCCTTAGAAACCACCCTCTTATATTGTATGCTAATGAAGTATAGTTTAGTTGGTGTCGGAACAAATACACTGTAAGGCTGGTCATACACGGTTGTAATCTCCGCCAGTTCAGCAGGGACCAGCCGAAATTCGAACCATGTATGGGCAGTCTGAATGTACCCAAGTTGATCAATTGATCAACTTGAGTACAACCAGCCTATCGCATTTTACATGCGTTTGTTGCTAGCGGTTATTGTAGGGAGAACACAATGACTCAACGGGAGGGATCCTACTATCAACATAGTCAGGAATCAAGGAATTTTCTTTCCTGCAATCCGTGATTGCAGGAAAGAAAATCGCTTTGTCTATGGGCACTTTAAAAACATCTTTACGGTAAGAAATTAGGCATTGTGTGTGAATGGGAATACATAACAAACATATGGTGAAGCTTTGACTGCAAAAGTGGAAATACTCTTAAAAATAAATATGTTACTAAAATAGGATTCCGGTCCCCCATCATCCCCATCCTGTGTTAGACATTCTTTGTTACCTAAAAATATGCTCTGCTATCTACTTCCCTGTCTCTGATTTAATCTTCAGGCTTGACTAGACAACCACCAGCATTGAGTATTAGGGGATGTGCAATAGACCAGTAATATTAATATTAGTTATTTTTAGTATTTGCTGGTGACCTTTCAGAGGCAGTAGCAAGAACCAGGAAGCAAGCAGCTATACTGAAGGCAAGTGAATGGATAATAAATTTCCCGCTTAGGACCTGGAATATGGCTGCTGCCTTGCCCCAATTCCCCACCAAAGGTGGAGAATATAAAAAATGGATACAGAGAGGTATGGGTGGCACTGCCCAATTACAGAGTGTAATATGTGTGCTAATACTATGCACTACCCCTTTAAATGAAGTGCTAAGAAAAAAATGGTATTTGTAGTTTATGGATCAAAACACGATATCTAAAGAGAATATAAATTGAAAAAAGTGTATACTAATAATGAATTTGATCACACCTCTTGTTCTCATATATGATCTAAATCCATCTAATCTGATCATAGAGTGCAATAAAGTCCAATAAACAGAAATTCATATGTGCAAAATATACTGTGCAGCAAAGTACTAAAACATATATAAATTAATGAAATGAAAAAAAATAAAAATAAAAATGAAAAAATCTTATGCACTGTCCCTTTAAAAGGTGCTGGGTAAAAAATGTATATCACTTCAAAACGGTCAATCCCCTCACATCATTCAATATATGTGACCTTAATCCATCAAATATGCTCTTAAAGTACTAAAGTGCATAGTAAAACAAAACTACATATGTGCAAAATCAATGCGCTGTGCCATAAAATATAAGTCCATATAAATTGTTCCTGTTCAATGTGACTTGTGCTTTAAATAACGTGCAGCAATATCCAACCGATGAATAGGTGAAATTCACTCATGCTCCCCCCTTTAGGGTCTACACTCACCAGATGGCTGCACCCCTGCAGGGGCAAAAGGTACTGTGTATAAATATCCCAATACCTTTGTAATAACGTCTGGTCTTTCCTCCTCCTCCTCACTGGATGTAATCGGTGGATATACTCATGTAAGGAATGGGTGGACAAAGAAAAAATCTCATAGCATGACTCTGTTTGGTAAATTAATTTTTAGTAAATACAAAAATTCACAACAGTAGGAAAGTAAATGCGCATATAGGAAATACTGTGTCCAGGACACACGTAGGGGGCTTCTGTCGAAGGCTCATGACCAAAAAAGGTCTGCTGATCACCTCCTGATTGGCACTCTCAGCCAATGGCTGACCGGAGTGTTCAGGCAGGGGAGCCCTCCCATTGTCAGAACACAATAGCTCAGCGGGGAGATCGCTGTACTAACATCAGATTGTTATTACAGTGACTCTGACCTGAGCTGTCATGTTTTTTTAATTTAACCCTTAAGTCAGCTGGAGTGCACATAGGGCACCCGTGTTAATCACTACCCACCCCTTTTTTTGGGTCTGCAAGCTTTTGACATAATTAGGCCCTGCAATGTCATCACAGGGTCTGAAAAATGCTTATATTTTTTAAGATGCAACAAGATATATCATGTTTTTATTTTTCATTAATTTTATTAATAGGGGAATGCAGAGTAAGATCAGATGATTAATTTATTGCTTGCCTGTAGTTTTAGCCTCACAAACTTTGTAGCCTTAAAAACTCTTTTGATCTAGATATGCTGTCAGTTCCAGAAAAACTGCAAGTGTAAAAAAAACATGTAATTAAAGTTGTTCTCTTTAACTCCTATTAACTCTTATCATAATAAACCATTATTAACGTCTAGCTCTGTTTGTCTCCTTTTATGTTTTTTTGCATATTAGAAATAGGTTAAATTACAGGATACAATTTGCACTTTTGCCAGGGGAGACTGAACAGTTATATTACCTTAGGCTGGCCATATTTGGGTGAGTTTTTTTTTTTTCGTACAACCAGTGTGTTGAATGAAAAAAACTGACCCGATTCCCCCCCACTGAGCTATTGTATTCTGACTGCTGGGAGACTTCCCTGCTGTCAGAACACACTGATTAGCTTGCTGGCTATAGCCTGCAGCACTGATTGAGTGGGGGAAATCTGACAGAGTAGTTGTACAGAAGTTGATCAGTAGATCAACTTCTGTGCAACCAAAGTGCCCACACATGGATCAATATTCGGCCAGTTTGATCCATGTATGGCTGGCTTTAGCTCCCAAGCTTAGTGAGGCTGCTTTACATCCTCATTATGACTGAACCACAATAATGTATCCATGCCTATTAAGTTACATGGTTTAACCATGCCTATTAACTGGTTTAACCATGCCTTACTGATTTAACTTTGCCCACGTTATACAAGCCACACCCAACACTATCCACCTATTTTCCATTTTACATGGACCAAAGGATGGACATCTTACAGTTACCTTGTTTGCAGAACATTGAAATAAAATTTAAACCTTTCCATATATCTAATTAAAGTAATCATCAGTGTAGCCATAACATTTGCAAGGAGACCTTGTAAGTTGCAACTGCTCACTGGTACATAAGAGAGCAGGTGAACCAGGTCCTGACAGTGTTTCTTGCTTGTATGTTCCATATTTTTCGCACAGTTTTCAAGGTAATTTTATAATAAATTAAATGGAGTAATCATTCCATCTGGCCTCAAATAAATTAGTGAAGAAGGTGGATTCAAAGCAACCCTGTCACCCAATTAAAAAATAGTAAAGAGGGTTCCCAGCAAAAAACAGATGTACTGTAGCTTCACCCACCAGTCCTCATATTACTACTGTGTCATGCAGTGACATAAGGAAAGGCAGAATGAACCACAGCGTTCAATGTGGGACACTCCTGGAAATATCAGATTGAGTTGATTCTTTGGGCACCCTAATTCTTGAGTAGAGCAAAGATAAAGCAAAGAGCAACAGGTAAGTATAAAATCTCTTTTCTACATTTGAATTTTTCAGCAGCATTGCTTCAGGAAGGCCTTTCTATGTTTTACAACATGATTGCACTGTGTTTTATTTAGAATACTGCAACACAAGATGTCAAATATTTCTGTTCTCTTCGTAGCAGCCAACAAAAAAATCATATAATTTTCTTAGCAGAACAAAAAATGTTGTTGCTATGGTCTACATTTTTATATATTTTAAAATGAGCTAATGTGTAGAATTTATGGGGAAAAACATTGGATCAGAAGTGGGAGCACTACAACTAAGCAACTAAGTTAAGTAGAGTAAAAGTGAAACAATATTCAGCCAGTCAGGTTTTATCTATAAAAAGAAAAAAAAATCTGACTACTGTAGACAACATGTTCTTCTGCAGTTTTAACATATCACACATAAATCAACTCCATTAGTTGTTGCAGTTCATTTAAAAAGTGAATGGAATTGGGACTACAGATGTTTTTCCTTTTTTTTCCCCTTTTTGTTGTAGTAATGGTCATTTTCATGGCAAATCAGAACTTTCAGTCTGGTGACAATACATGGCATTGTATGTGCTTATACAAAAGCATGTGTAAGGTGTAATCTTTGGCAGATTTTATGTACATTTTCAAAAAAGTAAGATATATGCCTGTGTGTGTGGGTGTGTATATATATATATATATATATATATATATATATGAATCCTGATTAAAATAGACAAAAATACAGCAAAATCTAATGAGTAAAAGCCATAGGGGATGTCAGCATGACATATGACAACCCTTAGCTGCATTTTACAATGTGAATCGGAAATTATTGCGTTTGTCAGTGAATCAGGAAGGGGATTGACTATATATATGGGTATATATTAAGTCAGGAAGGAAGCAGTACAGGTGTCATTGCTCCATGCAACCAGAGAGAACAAAGATTTTTGTCCACTATGAGATGTTTTTATGTTTTTCTGAGGTAGAATGGGAAAAAAAATCCTAGATGTTTTATATAACAATACCCACATATGACTAATGATGTGTCTAATGATGCAGCAAGTGTTTTTAGTAGAACTAATATTGCATGTCATTATCAGAATAACCATGATAGTTATCTAAGTTACCAATCCAAAGATAATTAATGTAATTTATATAACATTATTAATGTTATCATGTTGCAAAATACGTAAATATAGGCTACATATTTCTAAAATGTTGTCACATGAAGAATCAGTTTTGATCTGGGTTCCTTGCACATAACAGTCATTTACATGTCCAAAAAAGAGAATTCAGCTTTAACTGAACAAGCTGAGGGTAGAAGCTGATTGGCTACTATGCAGAGCTGCAGCAGATTTTGCACTCTCCAGTTTTAGTAAATCAACCCCCTTATATCTATATTCAGAAGCTCTTTTTTAAACATGTCCCCATATAAAAGATTGTGCAGTTTTGGACCCAAGCATGGTCCCCTTTATCATGGCAACTGATACATCCTTTTAAATAGTGACTTCTTTATTGAAGAACTTCTGAATGAAGACTATAGGTGTGTCAAAGACAATAAAGAACACATAATTAGCAAAAATCCATACATTATACCATGCCACTGCAATTGTCATTCTTTTTAGTTAAAATAATTAGGGTCCATTTCAACTTCAGGTCTTTTTTTCCTTTTTTAAAAAAGCATGTATTTCACATGTGTGTCAGTTCCAGTTAGCTTCATTTTTCTTATAGTTTTTTTTTTTTTTTTTTCCTTCCGTTTGTATACATTTTGCATGCTGGGCCATTAAAAACAATGAGGAAACCACATAGAAAAGTCTGCATGCTGCATTTGGCTAAACGGCAAGTCACTGAAAGGCATACATGAACTACAACTATGCAGACTTTTTCTTGCTGAATCTATGTATACTTCCTGTTGGTGTTTTTAACAGACACCACTGGTTCCTAAAATTCTACTATGCTTCTTGGTATACTAGAAGAAAGATGTGAAAGTAGGTGCAATAGGCCATTCATGCACAGTTAAGGTAGCCATCACCCTCTACCTGTCCCATTGAAAACGTTTGGCAACAAGCAGAATTTGTATGGGGTACCTTCTTGGGAGATCTGTAGAAGAACAGGGTTGATTAGAGGGGTAATACATGTGTGCTTATCTGATAATATAACCAAATAATTTGTGCTCTTTGGCAAAATTAGAAATTGAATAATCAGCGTGGGTGAATCAAGTACTAAATGATATAACTCAAAATATTCAATGAATGTGAAAAATTCAATGCGACCAATGTGTAAATATTTGAACAGCAGCACAGATATCAGAATGCATATTTCTTACACATGGAAAAGTAAATAGTGTTGCACTGTCCCTTTAAATCATACGTATACATGAAAACTAATATGGTGCATGAAAATACAAACAATAGTAAATATAATATGATAAGAGCTCATTATTGTTTGTATTTTCTTGCACTATATTAGTTTTTGTGAATACTTATGATTTAACAGGCCATCGCAGCACTATTTACTTTTCCATGCTTATCTGATACATTATTCCATTTACATGACTGATTGTCAAGGATGAATGCCCCTTGTGAAGAATTGTAGAAGAATAGTAAGGCAAGCCATTAATGATGCACTTTTCCTTCCTGCAAGCACAGATTGCAGGAAAGAAAATCGCTTGATTCCCCCATCAACATAACACAGTCAGTGTTGATGGGGGAATCCCTACCACAACTATATCGCATTCCCTGCCAGCAGTACACGATGATTACTGCTGGCGGTTATAGCCACCATCAGTAATCACGTGCGAAAAATCCCGGTTGTGCTAAAATCAATCAATGCATTGTCTTCAGTGCAACCAGCCTGCCCATAGATGAATTAAATTTTGACTGGCCCTTGCTGAACCAGTCGAGATTAGGTCCATCTATAGCCACCTTAAATCATACAAAGATGAAAAATAAGGGCTGAAGGGCTATTGATATAATAAATATATAGTAAGGAGCTCTCCAAATTACCTTGACCCTGGCTGAACAACCAAAAATACTTACTCTGACTTACAAGTTGCCTATAAGCAAGTGATAGCTGGATACAAAATTGTTTCCAGGTGGTATTGTACACCTTCTCAATTGCATGCGATTTACCATTCTATCCCCAAGGAGTGTTGGAGATGTGGGAAGACACCTGCCAGTTTGCTTCATATTTTTTGGTCTTGTCTGGTTGTGTGATCCTTTTGGACGCAGGTGCCTGATATTATTCAAATGTTTACTGATTGTGTGGTTCCAAACAGTCCTGGAAAGTCATACAAAAAATCTGTGCTGTGCATACCTTTACATTTGAAATCTGCTATCTCCCCTTCCATATAGAAAAGTGGGCACCAGGTGGAGGACATCTGCCATATGGAGGATTTAACCAGTACATTGAAAGGTAGTGAAGAACAATGCCACAAAATCTGATACTATTAGAATGACTTTTCCTTTCCGATGAGTTCAAACAACTTTTGGCTGGTAGGATTTGATCCCAGTTAGTCCTTCCTCTGACCCATCCCCTTGGTCCCTTCTCATATTGGGTTTTTTGTGCTACACTCCTGTATACCTCACAAATTTTCTGGTCCTATGCTCCCCTACTTCTTCTATTTTCTCTAACTAGACCAGCCTTTCTCAACCTTTTCAACATCGAGGAACCCTTGAAATAATTTTCCCGTCTCTGGGAACCCCTGCTAAAAATAATAAATAATAAATTAAAAATCTACAACTCATGATACATTAGTGTGATGGTCAATGGGAAGAATGCCCCTTACACTTGTGGTAATTGGGAAGAATTACCCCCTTACAGATAGCTAACGAGACCAATGATGTCATTGGGAAGTTATCTGAGAGGTAAAAATTGACCATTGCTCGAGGAACCCCTTATAACATCTGGACGAACCCTAGGGTTCCACTGAACCCTGGTTGAGAAACCCTGAACTAGCCCATTGGGTTCTCTGTTTATGTTCTTCCTTTTTAAGGGCTTTCCTCTGGGTGGTCTGAGATTATGATTCTCCATGTCTTCCCTTTGACAGAATTTTACTAGAAGTAGAGTGCATACCTGCTACAGTTACTGTCAGCCCTAGGCTTGCATGATTTTCCTCATTACTCTAGATCAGTGGTTCTCAACTCCTGTCCTCGGGACCCACCAACAGGCCAGATTTTAAATATTACCTTGGGGAGATGCAGACTAGAATACTGCAATCACTGAACAGCAAATTATATCACCTGTGATGCATTTCAGTTATCCTGCAAACCTGGCCTGTTAGTGGGCCCCGAGGACCGGAGTTGAGAACCATTGATCTAGAGTGACTGAGAACTTATAAGAGGGTATTCCTGCTAAGGATATCACCTACATGTTTGCTCTCTGAAGCTTTAGATTTACCCTCATTGGCTCCCTTTGCATGTCACATTGGGGTTGATTTACTAAAGCTGGAGCATGCAAAATCTGGCACAGCTGTGCATGATAGGTGATCAGCTTTTAACCTCACTTTGTTCAATTAAGCTTTCACAAAACATAAAAAACTGGAAGCGGTTTCTATGCATAGATGCACCAGGTTTTGCACTCTCCAGGTTTAGTAAATCAACCCCATAGAGTTACACTCTATTCCAACTGCATTAGTCATGATTATTGGTATTTACCCGACCTGTATCATTGATCCATTCCAAGGATAATGTACTCTATGTCTTATCTAGTCTATTTATAAATGTATGGTTCCCTGTATTAAATTGTAACATTTTCAAATAAAGAATCCATAAAAAATATATAACAAGGAACATTCTGTAGTATTAGTTCTGTAGTTAATAATAATGTCTAAACCTTATGTATTGGTGAATGGATGTGAAATATCATCATCATTATATTTTGCATTCCAGCCTTCTTTGGTTTAGGTCTAATAAAGAAAAACCCTCTGCATTTTTTAAATGGAAGATTAGCAAACAAATGAAAGGAATTATGTTACCTAATAAGATCTCTTGCCATATGGCATCATTAAATAATCTGACCAGACTGCTTGTTATGTAGCAACTTGACCACAGATAAATTGTATTTTAAAATACCAGTGAAGAGCTGCTTACTGTTAATTGTAAATGACATCTCCAAATTTGTCTAATTTTATCTCAAAAGAGAACCATGGTATTTTATTTATTTATTTGTTTATTCTTTGTAGATGTCGTTGTGAAGCTGATCATCTAGAGCTTATTATAATGTGGTAAAGGACAATTCAGCATTTAAATAAAAAGTATTTTCAAACAATATCCGCCTGATTTTAAAATGTCCAATAAGTAAAATGCAGCAGACTTTATTTTTTAATAAAAAAGGTACATGAAGGGCTGGTACAAGGATGTTTGACACCCTAGGCAAAAACCTAATTTTCTGCCCCCTTGGCTCTGCCCCTAATTCCACCCCCTTTGCCCTGCCCATGTATACCCCACCTTTTTTATATACCCCCAACCATGTGCGCTCTAGGCCAGTGCCTACCTTGCCTATGAGTAGCGCTGGCCCTGTATATATATGATGTGTAGGCGCCTGGGGTGTAGTATATATATATATATATTATCTCACAAAAGTGAGTACACCCCTCGCATTTTTGTAAATATTTTATTATACCTTTTCATGTGACAAATTAAATGACACTTTGCTACAATGTAAAGTAGTGCGTGCACAGCTTGTATAACAGTGTAAATTTGCTGTCCCCTCAAAATAACTCAACATATGGCCATTAATGTCTAAACCACTGGCAACAAAAATGAGTACACCCCTAAGTGAAAATGTCCAAATTGGGCCCAAAGTGTCAATATTTTGTGTGGCCACCATTATTTTCCAGCACTGCCTTAACCCTCGTGGGCATGGAGTTCACCAGAGTTTCACAGATTGCCATTGGAGTCCTCTTCCACCCCTCCATGACAACATCACAGAGCACGTGGATGTTAGAGACCTTGCACTCCTCCACCTTTTGTATGAGGATGCCCCACAGATGCTCAATAGGGTTTAGGTCTGGAGACATGTTTGGCCAGTCCACCACCTTTACCCTCGGCTTCTTTAGCAAGGCAGTGGTCGTCTTGGAGGTGTGTTTGGGGTCATTATCATGTTGGAATACTGCCCTGCGGCCCAGTTTCTGAAGGGAGGGGATCATGCTTCAATATGTCACAGTACGTGTTGGCATTCATGGTTCTCTCAATGAACTGTAGCTCCCCAGTCCCCACTCCCCAATCATGCAGCCCCAGACCATGACACCCCCACCACCATGCTTGACTGTAGGCAAGACACACTTGTCTTTATACTCTTCTCTGGTTGCCGCCAAACATGCTTGACACCATCTGAACCAAATAAGTTTATCTCATCAGACCACAGTAATCCGTGTCCTTAGTCTGCTTGTTGTCAGAAAACTGTTTGCGGGCTTTCTTGTGCATCATCTTTAGAAGAGGCTTCCTTCTGGGAGGACAGCCATGCAGACCAATTTGATGCAGTGTGCAGAATATGGTCTGAGCACTGACAGGCTGATCCCCCTCCCCTTAAACCTCTGCAGCTGGTGCATGAATGCAACTGGCAGCACTCATATGTATATTTCCTAAAGACAACCTCTGGATATGACGGTGTGCACGTGCACTCAACTACATTGGTCAACCATGGTGAGGCCTGTTCTGAGTGGAACCTGTCCTGTTAAACCGCTGTATGGTTCCGGCCACCGCGCAGTCTTGGCAATCTACGTATAGCCTAGGCCATCTTTATGTAGAGCAACAATTCTTTTTTCGGATCCTCAGAGAGTTCTTTGCCATGAAGTGCCATGTTGAACGTCCATTGACCAGAATGAGAGAGTGAGAGTGATAACTCCAAATTTAACACACCTGCTCCCCATTCACACCTGAGACCTTGTAACACTAATGAGTCACATGACACCGGGGAGGGAAAATGGCTAATTGTTCCCAATTTGGACATTTTCACTTAGGGGTGTACTCACTTTGGTTGCCAAGGGTTTAGACATTAATGGCTGTGTATTGAGTTATTTTGAGGGGGCAGCAAATGTACACTTTTTTACAAGCTGTACACTCACTACTTTACATTGTAGCAAAGTGTAATTTCTTCAGTGTTGTCACACAAAAAGGTAGAAAAATATTTACAAAAATGTGAGGGGTGTACTCAGTTATGTGAGATACTGTAAATGTGTATATGGTTCTCTATGTCCCCCCTCTCTGCTCCCCCCTCTGGTCTGAGGTCCGCTCAGCGATCCCTACCCCCTCTATAGCGGTGGGTGGGTCGGTCCCCGGACGACACTTTCCATAACGCCCCACGGCCTGACTGGCTGCTCTCGCTTGGTGCTCAGTGTCTCCGGCGGAGCTTCTTCTTCCGTTCGACACTAGCTGATCTCTCCGGCCAGGCCCTGGATCGAGGAAAGAGGACACAACCCCCCTCCCCCGGAAGACAAACAGCCCTGGCGCACTTGCTTAACACGGCAGGGAGGTGCCCCCAACTATGTGCGCTTAAGGCCGGCGCCTACCTTGCCTATAGATAGTGCCGGCCTTGGGTACATGTTAGTTGTACTGCCTCATAAGCTTTGTCTGACAGAGCAAAAGAACTGTGTATGCTATTTTACATGAGCCCTAAAGCAGATTAGGTAATTTTAAATATATTATTCTTAAAGTCACTGGTAACAGGAGTCATAGATTTCTATTTATATGGTTTTCCTTATTCTTTATTCACCTTTAACACATTAAAGCATAAGTGAGATCAGCTGCTTTTAGGAAAATATGTATAAATCCATCATTATTGTTTACTAGCTGTAAGTGTAATCATTATAACAGTATACATTTTCTAAACATGGAAACATTGGAGGTAAACTGTACATCCACAAAGAGAATGATGCCATGCTCAGGCATTAAAAAGAGTACAAAGCTTTACAGTAAAGCTAGCCAGACAGGTTACAATCTGATTGTACACTCTGTACAATTCGATCACTATTTATGTGACCAGCTCTTATTCCATCTAATGCAATGTTTATAGGAGAATATTATCACTCAGTACCGAAATAAGTCAAGCACTAGAAGTAGCATAATTATTTAAAGCATACAACAACACAGCTTGGTCACTGACTGGCCCTCAGCCTACTGACTGGACCAAGCAAAAGTGCAGACTTGTAGAGCCTGATTTGCAAAATGCTGCCTCTTCCTGCCTGGAGCCCTGCTATGCAGAAGCTACTGAAAATGAATATAAAGACAGATTCAGTCACGTATAAAAGTTTTATTAAAGTACCTCCAATGATTGCTAATAAATGCATAACTTGTTTAAATATTGATCTTTTAGATCTGCCTGGAGTTCAGTTTTAAACCAAGGGCCTAGAGAGTCCACTGTTTTTGAGGTTCTAGCAGCCATTTTGGGGTGATGCTTGTATTGATACTGGTTCTTAGGAGAACAGAAGGAATGTACAACTGAAAGACAGAGGTGAAAGAGGTACATGTATATGACTTCACTGTGAACTGTGGACAAGGATCACAGATCAACTTGGCCAGAGCAAACATGGAGACAAGGATACACAACTTAAAATAGTTTAGAGAAGAGACATTTTTTAGGCAAGTGTCCTCTGGTGTAAGTGGGGGCTGAAATCTAACTGTTGATAGTATGTATTTGGGCTCTTGCACATAGACACCAAAAATGTCCCATTTTTAGGCATTCATTTGTTTGTTTTTTTTACTGATTTGGATGCAGCCATTGCTTCTAATGGGCCTGTGAACCCAGGTATGTAAACATCAGTAAACTAGTACTGTGTTTAGGCCACTAAAATCAAACCTGCACTGCTGTCAGTATTTTACATGCATACATGCAAAAACCAACACAGTGTGAGGGCTAGAAGAATTTTTACACACTAAATGTTCACGCTATACAGAACATACTCGTGTTTATTGGGCAAGAACTTACTGCCAAGAAGATCCAGTGTTCATACATCATTATCATGTGCAGTGACCCTTTGGGTCAGTTCACTGATCACACAAACCTGCCTCTATGATAGTACAAATTAAAAGCTGAATTAGAATTTTAGCTTTCATTTTACTTCTGCAGAATATCCATGGTGTATGGAATATTTACCTTTGCCTCTATGATAGCACAAATTAAAAGCTAAATTAGAATTTTTGCTTTCATTTTACTTCAGCAGAATATCTATGGTGTAAGGGATATTTACCTTTCTATAACCCATTTACACATTTTAAAATCCCTAAATTAGTATCGTTATACAACTTATTCTACAGCAGACAATTACTACTCTAGAATGCAGACTTTCCACATAATGAACTTTCAGATAAAACCTAGTTGTTGCAAGAGAGAAACAGAGAGTGAGAAACACCTGGTACGTGCTTCCTTGAAGAAACCGAGCAAGATACTCAGATGGCATTTTATTGTTCCTGCTGGTCTCCTCCTAGCAGGATGTCAGAAAACCATTACATTATATTAATTATTAACTAAGAGCATAACTGTTTATATGTTCTTAAAGGAAAATCATCCCATATAACTTGTAAATTAGGATTTAGATATACATTTCTAAAGCAATGCTCTTTATTATATAGTATTAAAAAAACATCTATGCTATAAAAAATATGAAAATATACAATTACCAATAATGCTGATATAGCATCAACAAGAAAACTACTACCTGAAATTATACTTTCGCAACTTTTACTATGCCTGTGTGATGTTAAGTAGAGATGCCTACATCTATAATAATGTGCATGTGGCTAATTCACTAAAAATGTGAGCTAAGATTGGTGTGCCTACAATAAAATGTGATTGTTTGTAATGCTAAAGGGGTTGTAAACCCTAGTTTTTTAAAAAATAAAAATAACAAACATGCCTATACTTTACCTGCACTGTGCAATCATTCTGCTCAGAGCAGGCCGGTCCTCTTCTTCTGGTGTTCCCCGCTGGTGCTCCAGGCCCCCTCCTCTTTATTGGTTGCCCCCACAGAATGCCGGTTTCCCTCGGGGCACTCGAGCGGGCTCGCTCCTGAGTCCCACTGCTGTGTCCATTGACACAGACAGTGGGACTCAACTCTGCCCCCTATCCTGTGTCACTAGATTTAATTGACAGCCAATGGCTCCTGCTGCTATCAATCTGTCCAATGAGGATTGAATTGAGCTCAGGTAAGAAAAAGGGGGGGGGGGGGTCTGGGCCTGCAGCACAGAAGGTTTTATATCTTAATGCATAGAATGCATAGAATGCATTAAGGTGAAAACCCTTGAGGCTTTACAACCACTTTAAACATTATGTGTAATTGGTGTAAGTTACAAGTATACTTTTTTGGAGCTGCTCTTTTGTTCGGTACATGCACGGTTTGTACCTTAGCGGGCAAATATGGTCCTTACCATATTATAAATGTATTCCTGTTTTGTTTTTTAAGGCAGAATCTTCAAAGAGAAGCTTTTTCAGATTCATACATACCTAACTGGATGCAGCATCGGTCCAATGCTGAATCTGTCCCCCACCACCTCTAACAGCCCGCTGTCTGCTGAAAATGGGTCACAGGAGTGCAAAATGATCTGCACTCCTGTGATCCACAGGAGAAGTACAGCAAAATTAGCTTTGGCTGTATTTCTCCTTTAACACATACATTACTTAGTTCTATGCTTCTGAATATAAGGCAAAAAAACATTACCCAAATGTCTAGTGCACACTCCAAATAGGGATTGCAATGTATGCATTGAACATTGGGCAATGTTTTAACAGATTAGTTAAATCTGTGTGCTCATGCACACCTACTGGAGAGGCATGCTTGTTATCCTCAAAGTGATTTTTTCTCCTGCTTTTGTGCATTTCCTTTAATAAACAGGTCCATTGTGTCATGTTGTTTTATTCCATAAGAGGTGAGTATAATTATTGTGAACACTACATCAATGTATGAGAAAGAAATCTGTTTTGTTGTAGGATTAAATGGTGACCCAGATCTGAATCCAAACCGTGTCACATTTACAACTTGTCTTCCAGACGCTTGCTCTTCTTCACTGATCTTCATCTTACAGGAACTGTAGCCAGCAGCACTAAATCAAGCCTGCCAAGAGAACACATGACTCAGTTGTAGTGTGCACGGCATTTACATAATAGCTGAAGAAAATGGGTCATTCAGTAAAGAAAGCAATTCAGCAGTGTCTGTTGGCTTTCATTTGAAGCCACCCTAATAATGAGTTTCACAAAAGGCCACCAGGGCAGTGGCTTATAATGACATCGATTGTAGGAAGAACAATGCTCTGATAATTGTTTGTCTAACTGATGTATTGTCAGCTTCTTTAACCGTTATATATTTACAATATTTTTCTCACATATAAAGGATTACACAGTAGCTGCTCCTTTAATAAACAGCAGAAACTGAAAACAGAGGAGAAATATAGAATATGTAGGTGATCATTGATTGGTAAAATGATACACACAATCCAACATTACAACAGTGCAAAGGGGATCCCTAGCTAGCCTGTTAAAAAAAATACTCTCTTAAACTACTCAAATTGAAAGCAGAGGTTTTTATTGCATACATTTCCCTAATTCTGTACTATACAAGTTTCCCAACTATGGAAACATATATAGCAATGCACAAACAAAGCGCAGGCTCACCTGGAGGCAGCCCTCTCCTCCTTAAGCCCTGGTTCAGATATGTGCGCTCTCCGAGATCACATGTGATTCGCACCCACACTGCAGGTGCCGATCACATGCAATCTCTGAGCAGTGTGAGTTCAGCCATACACTTGCATGGCTGAACTCACACTAGATTCGCAAAAAAAAAGGTGCATGTACCTTTTTTTTCCTGCACTAGAATCGCATCGTATTGGTGTTCTCACCCGTGTGATCTGATTCATGTGCCAGTTCACAGTTCGCACTGCGATCTGTGAACAAAACAGGGGGCGTCATTAACTTTGTAATGACACCCTCCAGCGGTTTGCAGAGGGCAGTGTGAACTGCCTACGGGAGTGATGCGATGCGGGAACCGCCTCTGTAATCGCGCTGGTTCCCGCATTGCATAAATCTGAACCAGGGCTAAGGGCTTGTTAATGCCTGAATTGCACAGAAATGCGTTGCACCTGCATGCACTACTTTTCAAATTGCGGTGCACAAAATCACATGGTATTTGAAGTACATATGCGATCTGCATTTGGGGTACCATTAAAATTACATTGGCACCCACAGCAGATTGCAAAGGCAGTGCGTTTTGAGCACTGTGTGAGAAGCACACAGGGAATGTGTTTTTACTGCACTGCGTTCTGATGTGAACCAGCCCTCAAGGTAAGCCAACACACCAGAAGCCAAGACATCATCTTTACAAGGCTTCAAGTTGGCATCTGCACAAAAAACTTCCAAAATCCATAAAACCTTTCAGATTAGTTCCTGATCCCAAAGAAACTTACAACCAAATGGTCCTACCATAGTCAAACAAAGCCAAGAGGGCTAAGTTCCCTAACTATGAACTTCTTTTCTTTTCTCTCCTTTGGTCTTTGGTCTGGTACATACAATTGTGCTCATAAGTTTACATACCCTGCCAGAATTTATGATTTCTTGGCCATTTTTCAGAGAATATGAAAGAGAACACAAAAGCATTTCTTTCACTCATGGTTAGTGTTGAAGCCATTTATTATCAATCAACAGTGTTTACTCTTTTTAAATCATAATGACAACAGAAACTACCCAAATGACCCTGATCAAAAGTTTACATACCCTGTGATAACATGCACAAAAGTTGACACAAAGTCCTTGAATGACTGTTAAAGGTAACCATTCTCCCCTGTAATCTGTTTGCTTGTAATTAGTGTGTATAAAAGGTCAATGAGTTTCTGGACTCCTGACAGACCCTTGCATCTTTCATCCGAATTCTGCATTGACATTTCATGGTTCTGAGTCATGGAGAAAGCAAAAGAATTGTCAAAGGATCTTTGGGAAAAGGAAGTTGAATAGTATAAAACAGGAAAGGGATATAAAAAGATATCCAAGGAATTGAGAATGCCAATCGGCAGTGTTCAAACTCTAATCAAGAAGTGGAAAATGAGGGGTTCTGTTGAAACCAAACCCCGTAGGGTCAGGTAGACCAACTAAAATTTCAGCCACAACTGCCAGAAAAATTATTTGGGATGCAAAGAAAAAAAACACAAATAACTTCAGGACTCTCTGAAAACATGTGGTGTGGCTGTTTCAAGATGCACAATAAGGAGGCACTTGAAGAAAGTTGGGCTGCAAGGTAGAGTCGCCAGAAGAAAGCCATTACTACGCAAATGCCACAAAGCATCCCGCTTACAATACACCAAACAGCACAGAGACAAGCCTCAAACCTTCTCTCATACCCCTCCCGCCGCTAATAAAAGTGATCTCATGGCGTATCCGCCGCTGAGACCACTTTTATCTTGTACAGAATTGC
>BLSH010215661.1:1596824-1642154 GCA_018402905.1 Glandirana rugosa | reverse complement strand
TACGTTTTGTTGGTGAGTGGTGGAGGCTTGTCATTATTTCTTCTGTTTGTGAACCGTGGAAACTGTCTGGGGTGCAACCATAGCAAGCAATCCGTCTATAGAACCTCTCTGAGGAACTCCACGTTTTGACTTAAGTCCGTTTTATCTTCGATTATAGTTAGTGAATATACATTTATGTCCTTCAGTTTGGCGTCCGGCCCTTCAGGTGCCGACCATACGCAAGGTGACTGATCCTGGCCTTCACGCAGTAACGCGCTACTGCGATACCGAGGCTGAATGCGCAAAGTAGTAGCCTGCAGTAGACTCCGCCGGAGTAATCAGCAAATCATCCCACGCAGTTCATGAATAATCCAAACAAAATCCGAAATGAGGCCGCCTCAGATGACGTCCGATGATGAAACGCGTAAGTCGGAGCCATAGCGTCATCGCGCAATGACGCACTTCCGGTCCTAGTCAGTGGAACGCATACCAGCCGTGGACTTCCCGGCCTGCGGTTTGACTTCCTGTATTTACATATAAGTGATTGATATTAGCTTCTATTTTGCCTGAATTCAGTTTTGCACCTCAAGGAGTCTCTCCAAGATATCTGCCTAACGAACGATACCAACGTGGGGTCTGTCAAAGGTGCCAAGTGTTTGTCTTCTTTATTACTGTTCGGAGGTGGTGAGTGGTTGTTTTGCATTTGGGAGCACGGGGGCCACCTGAGCACCACCGTGTGGCGATTTATGACATTGCACCATCACTATTGACGATTATTTGCATTGGCGTTTACATTTTTTGCACGGGACTCTTTCTATATTTTCGGGACTTATAGTTACTATATATATATATATGTCCTTTTTTACGCGTTTTTTGTACATTTATCCGGATTTCGTTTGGATTATACATGAACTGCATGGGATGATTTGCTGAATTTGCACATTTTTTATTGTTTTTGGATTGTATATTTAACGTTGCTGTGTTTTCACGATTTAGGATCTCATGCATTTAAAGGTTGGGCTGTGACTCCATGTTTCACTGAGTTTAGTAGCCACCCTTGTGAGGCACATGTATCTAATTTTCACAATGTATTTAATTTATTTATCTATTTATTTATTGCTTGGTTTGCGCACTTAAAGGTTCTTATATGACTTTATGTAAAATACTGCACCAGCAGCGCCACGCCCACTTTCATTTTTTCTCTCTAATTCATAGCACCTGCTTGGGGGCAGCAACTATATACACAAAAAATATATATATATATATATATTTATATATATCCATAGCACGGTACTACCCCCTTGTTGTTTACCTTTTTAGTAGGTGGAGCCTGCTGAGCCCCTCCCACAGCTCTGCTCTCTCTCCTTGTGCAGGGTGACTGGTCTTTTATCCTTATATATTTTTCAGTGACGTTTATCTCTTCCAGTATCATTCAGCCACTTCCGGTCTACAGGCACTCTCTCCAACATCGGCTGCAAATCCTTTCCATGGATCGGATTCCTAATGGTAATAACAATGGATGGTGGCTGCCCAATGTGTGTGAATGTGACAGGGTGGCAATGCAAGAGGGCTCATAAAGACATGGATGAGCGAGTTTGGGGTGAAGGAACTTGGCTGGCCTGCACAGAGTCCTGACCTCAACCCGATAGAACACCTTTGGGATAAATTAGAGTGGAGACTGCGAGCCAGGCCTTCTCATCCAACATCAGTGCCTGACCTCACAAATGTGCTTCTGGAAGAATGGTCAAACATTCCCATAGACACTCCTAAACCTTGTGGACGGCCTTCCTATAAGAGTTGAAGCTGTTATAGCTGCAAAGGGTGGGGCAACTCAATATTGAACCCTACAGACTAAGACTGGGATGCCATTAAAGTTCATGAGTGTGTAAAGGTAGGTGTCCCAATACTTTTGGTAATATATTGTATACATATACTGTATATATATGTCTAAATTATAGCAACTTGAAAATGATTTTTATATTATTTCTATAATAATAATGAAGTCATGTCCCACATACAAATACAGTTGTGCTCATACGTTTACATCCCTGGCAGAATTTATGATTTCTTGGTCATTTTTCAGAGAATATGAATGAGAACACAAAAACGTTTCTTTCACTCATGGTTGGTGTTTGGCTGAAGCCATTTATTATCAATCAACTGTGTTTACTCTTTTTATATCATAATGACAACAGAAACCCCTGGTGATTTTGGCCTGATAACATGCACACAAGTTGACAGAAAGGGGTTTGAATGGCTATTAAAGGTAACCATCCTCACCTGTGATCTGTTTGCTTGTAATTAGTGTGTATAAAAGGTCAATGAAATTCTGGACTCCTGACAGACCCTTGCATCCTTCATTCAGTGCTGCGCTGACGTTTCTGGATTCTGAGTCATGGGGAAAGCAAAAGAATTGTCAAAGGATCTGCGGGAAAAGGTAGTTTAACTGTATAAGGCTGGATTCACACCTATGCATTTTTAGTGCTTTTTGCATTTTGCAGATTTGCACTGCAGAATGTGTTCCATAGAAAACCACACTGAATGGACTGCAGTGCAAATCAGCAAAATGCAAAAATCGCTAAAAATGCATTGGTGTGAATCTGGCCTAAAACAGGAAAGGGATATAAAAAGATATCCAAGGAATTGAGAATGCCAATCGGCAGTGTTCAAACTCTAATCAAGAAGTGGAAAATGAGGGGTTCTGTTGAAACCAAACCCCGTAGGGTCAGGTAGACCAACTAAAATTTCAGCCACAACTGCCAGAAAAATTATTTGGGATGCAAAGAAAAAAAACACAAATAACTTCAGGACTCTCTGAAAACATGTGGTGTGGCTGTTTCAAGATGCACAATAAGGAGGCACTTGAAGAAAGTTGGGCTGCAAGGTAGAGTCGCCAGAAGAAAGCCATTACTACGCAAATGCCACAAAGCATCCCGCTTACAATACACCAAACAGCACAGAGACAAGCCTCAAACCTTCTCTCATACCCCTCCCGCCGCTAATAAAAGTGATCTCATGGCGTATCCGCCGCTGAGACCACTTTTATCTTGTACAGAATTGCCTGTACTAAAAGAAGATACTGGGGTTATGGTAGCTATCTGCTACCATAACAACGGTATTCCACTTCAAAGTGACAGCCGTCACCTGACGGCGTTGGTCCAGAAGTGGTTAAGCTGGGAACACACTACATTTTTTTTTTTGCAAAAATCTGACAGCTCCGGCTGGAGCAACTGTACTAACAATGCGAGGTTAGTTCAGCGATCCCCCCTCCCCCCCCCCCCCCGCTGAGCTGCTCTGACAGGGGGGAGCTCCCCGAGAACACTCCAATCTGCCCTCTCAGCCATTGGCTAAGAGTGCTGATCGTCAGTCAGTTGGCTGCTGGTTTTCCAGCATGCACATCCGACAGAAGCCTAACGTCCAGCTTTTGTCAGACAGACTGACATACACACGGGCAGAATGTTGGCTTAATGTTTCCAGACATTCTGCCCGAGTCTACGGGGCTTTATATTTAGTACATGGAAGCATACACAACCGTAACATGTATATATATATATTTAACAGGGACAAATAATGAAACATCATTAAACATTTGTAGAATAAATGTTTATTTATAAGACTAACTTCCAGCCTATTTTAAAATATATATTAAATTCCCCTCATGACCTAAAGTCATTAGTCATTTAAACGTTATGTAGGTATCCTATAAGCAAAATCTAAGGTTTTCTGCAGACAGTTTTCTGTTCATATATTTGTGCCTTGACATTTTTATTACATAAAAGAGATTGATAGGAAAGAAACATCAGGTGTAGTGGGCCAGAATAGAGAACTATTGTTCCCTGTAGATAAACATTTCAGCTTTATACAAGGGACTTACTTGAAATAAGATAACAGAAGAAAAAATGTTTTTCTCAGTGCTACGCTTCTGTATGTTTTGTACAAAAGCAGTAAATACAGCAAATATATTCATGTATAAAAGTCCTATCAAGGCATATCCTGTTATAACACCTCACCTGTCCTGTTATAATTATCCTACCTGCCTCACTGTTGTGCTCCTGCATTGTCATCCTATTATACAGGCCTCTGACGGAGGCTACGTAGGTCTGTGTTTCAACAAATATTATGAAGGCATGACCTTCCGTTGTCACCCTCAGAAAAGCCACTCTGAGAAATACCACGCAGCCATCAAGTGCATGTAGATAGGAAGTGGTTACAGGAGATTAGTTTCACATTCAAGTTAAATGCCTCTTAACACTTACAAACCAAAAGAGAATGGTGTGTGCAAAGTAATTAGATTGAAGGCTGCTCATCGGCCAGTTTACTTCATCATCAGAGATTCTCAGAGCAGCTGGCCCTAACAGATTTTTTAAGCTAGATATACTGTTATAGTGTTGTTGTAGATAGTCATGGCATTAGTTGAAAGTCAAAGCTCCACTAATGGCCCTGTCAGTTCTACCATTTTTTATCTTTATTTAAGGTTAGTTTGGTTGGGAAAAAGGATGATAATGGTTCAGGTGTGGAGACAGTGGCTGAGCCCCCTGGATAGCAACCATGCTCTTGCTCACTGTGGATTTGGTCATAAGGGATTTTTTTAAAATAAATGGCAGAACTGCACTACAATGGCTCCCAAAATGTACGTTACATAATGTACAGTAAACCATGTGAGTACTGAATAACGCCAGTGCACTTAGGGTACAAATGCTATGAGAAACATATAGAACAGTATTCAATAGCTCTACAGGACTTACATATTCTGTGTTGCATATCTTGCAAGTCCATGTTTAGAAACTAGCTAGGTATGGTCCTTTATTCCTAGTTTTTATTTTTTTATGCAATGCTGTTCATATTCCTTGTAAACTGCAGTATTTCATACCATTGTATAAACTGGGCAGAGAACTGTAATCATAGGGATAATGCAAAAAATGTAGCCAGATGAGTGCAGGAGTATGCCACGCATCTGAATACCTTTATCTGCATACTTTATATAGGAAGTAACCAAAGATGAGAAAAACAATTGGGCTTTTGCTAAACTTGATACAAAAGTAAAAGCAATCCCATCTAGTCCAGCAAAGCCCTATAATTTAATGGATCCAGATGTTACCCACAATTGGTGGACCTGAAAGTAAAAAATATTTCTGGACTCCTGGAAAGGCAAATCTAAAACCATTTAGCAAAACCCCCAAACAAATCTAAATAACTATGGTTGCACTGGTTAAGATAGAAGGCATATCATTTTGATTAGCTTAGGTGGTAAAGTATCTCTTTTGTGAACATTGTATGTAGAAAAATCTATCATTGATAAGACAGTTCTAAATTGTATGTCTAGAATATTGCAAAGACAATTTTCCAGAATTAACTGTTTTCCAGAGTTAACCATTATCTCTTAGGTTTACAACATTCTGCATGCACCTTTGCTGACCGTTTTTGCTTTCAAACTGCCAGAGTGATGTCAGCTGACATCATTCTTCCAAATAGTGTACCAGGATCAGTACATAGTCAAGAACTCTCTCTTGCTAATATATTACCTTAGAAAGCATTGTGTTATAGCTGATATTTTCAGGTAAGCAAATAAATTAGTATCTAGCAGTCAGCAGATGGTGGCCGGAAAACATACCCCTATTCCCAGAAAAATTGGTCCAGATAAGTAATCTCAAAAAACAGGGTGCTCTTTGAGGTTCCATTCCTAAACTTTCGTTTTTGATGTTGGTATGCTCTAAAAAGAATAATTAAAGTGAAAAATGTGCGGTTTTAATGCCTTTTTAAAGTAATCTTATGGTTCATTATTCTGTTTGCAGCTCACTTGTGGCAGGCACAGCAACAAAGTACATAACCACCAAATAGAACAGATCTTCAGGTACCAAAAAGTACACGCCACTTAACATAATATATTAAAATATATAACATAACTGTGAGTATGCAATTATGTGCCCAGAACTAATGTAGCAGTTTTAAGATCTATTTTAAATATAACCCCTTCAGCTGTTAAATTATACTGATTAGACTGGTATATTAGATCAATGTGGGTGTACTCAAATCTCCTCACAGTACAGTATGTATTTACCAGCATGGACTAATATTTTTCAATTGCTCTAAAATCAGACTGGAGAAAACTATTGGTAGAGCTTGACTTTGAAACTTAATTCTAGAGTTTTCAGCAAGGTACTTTAGAAAGAACAGTAAATTGTATGACTTCTCAACAGGGGAAAAGTCAGTTGTCTGCCAGTTAATGACAAACGCATGAAACAAAAATTATTATTTTTGCATGAATGGTGCAGGGAATAACTAGAGCTTTGAATAAGTTTGTTGTTTCAACATGAGATCTGAATAATTTGTCTCTATGATGGTGTGATAATCGTGTCATCCACTTCCCACAGGAATTCGCAGATAATATTATAGTTTTGAGATTCAGTTTATGTATGTTGACACATAAGTCAGATTAATTTAATTTAAAAAAAAAACTCTAGTTCTGTTGTAAAGAGCAGGAGAAATGTAGGCGCTCAGAAAATTATGTTTTCATAGTAACAAATACATGTTTGCTGATATTGCTTATTTGTAGATTGGTAAACTAAAATAAATGTGCTTATTTTTATTTTTTAAAACATTTTTTAAATGGGAGTCTTGGCTGATTTGTTCAATCTGCTACATGATAATGAATATAGGAATAAGTAGCTTCAAAATTAGGTCACAAATAATTTTGTTTAATAAATGGATAGTCCATCTTACTGTTTTCTCTATCACTGAAATAATCAGCCAAGTATTCACTGAATTAATGTCCTAAATCTTATATTTTTTGATGACTCAGATGGTGAGCTGTATATCTGAATGCCACATTGTTAGACATTTCACTTACTTTAAATTATGGATACTGCAGAATTGGAGGCAAGGATAAAGTTTACTACTCTGAAGAGGAATTCTCACCACTGGACCTCCAAAGTCCTAAGTGTGGGTAACAGGGGTATGTTAACCCCCAGTGGACCTACATAAGTGATCATAATATCAACAAGAAATTAGAATTTATTTTCTAATAAACTTGAAATCAACTTAAAGACATAATTCAAATTTACCAAAAAGCTGCCTATGCAAATAAGAGATGTCTGTATATAAAAACAAACTGTACAGCTGTTTGAAGTTGAATAATGTCGTGCCATAGGTGTAGACCATTGGCATACCTCATGAAGCCTGACTAAAATAAAAATTAAAAAATGACAAATTAAAAATTTGATCCAAACCTGCTACTTGAATGGATTCCCAGTAGAAATAAACATGTTTCTTGTATTGTTTATGAAATCAAGGGAATAATAATGCTAGAATCCACTTTTAAATCTAAAATTGCAGAAACTATGCAGAAACTTTGTTTGCGTTGTTCTTTCATACATTTCTTTATGATACTGAATCATGTAAAAGAATGAAAGCCGTGACCATGAAAGTTCTAATCCTGCATGTAATTTTTCCTAGCTCGTGCACATTTTAATAAGTATGACTTTCCCAATTCAGAACCACATGAACAGTTAGAATTTCATTTATTCAGAACAAGAAAAAAAATTCTATCCTTTGCATTCCATTTTTCTCATCACTACAGATGAAAATGATTGTCAATTGTCCCCATTAACCATTAGGAAATTGAACAATCTTTTAAAAATCTAACATTTTCAAATGAAAATCTAATCATGTAGAGTATATTGTCCCTTAGGTGTTGGCTTTTCACAAATTATTCCCTATTGCTAAGATACAGTTTTAGGTCTAAACTACCTTTGACTGCCCTTTTTTAATTTCATACTCATGGACCTCATGACTCACTTAAATAATTGAAAACAGTGTAGATGTGTAAAAATGTAAAACATCCCTTAGGGTTAGAACAGGGCCATCGATAGGGGGGTAGAGCCAGTCCTTCTGTACCAGGCCCAGGATCCAGTAGTTCAACATGGTTTCCGGGGCAGAGAGGGCATTCTTTATTTCCAAATGGTCTCAGGCAGAATACTCCCCATAGGCAATGGGTCCATGCAAGTAAAGTTTCCTGGGTCCTATCAGTTCAGCAGGGGGGGCTAGGGCAAGAGAGGGGACTTTTATTTTTGGGCACAGGTGAAGTAATCTGAGGTACCATGGCTCCCGGCAATCAACTGAAAGTTCTAGCCGGTGCAGGGCTGTCCCAGGTTGGGTGATATAATTTCCCAGTCTAAGAAGAGGAAGGAGATAGTAGTCATAGTGCAGGATACAGTTTTAGCAGTACCTGGTGAAGTGATTTGTGATGATGACTGCTTTCTCATTAGCAGAAGTGGCAGGAAGAACAGCCAGCCATGGCATCAGAGAGGTATGGTTAGTTTACACTTGCAGTTGAGGTACAGGAAAAATAAGTTTTACCACTTTCCAACTAACCCCTTAAGATGTAAATGCAGCCAGATAGGTAGATACAGGAAGGGCAAAGGGACCTTGTCAGGAGGTCTATATGTGACCCCATAATTTCTATTGGTAATCCTAGGTGAGAATGATGATGAAATGATAATCATCATTCTTAAGTTAATATTATAACATCATGTATGTTTAACCTTTTTATGTTCCATCATATATTTTGCCATCACGCCCAACATTTGCATATTTTTCATACCCAGCTAGATGGACCAAGCACACTCCAGCAAAATACAAAAGAAACACATCAGTTTATTCACTGTTAGGCGTCATTTACACATGCAGCCAGGGGTGGTAAAAATAGGGGAATAGGCCACAGTTTTCCTGCCACCCAACTGCCCATCTAAATGATCTCTAAGGAGGACCAATGTACAAAATCAGAGCAAAGCATAAAGCGTTAACTAGGCAGCCAATATAAGCATACAGTGATATCTGTTGTCACGAAAGATGTTCGGCAACGTAGGTACAGTAACTAGACTAACTGTAGTTGAAGATTGTGTGTGAGTGATGCTTAAGATATATTACACAACACTTAATAACCAATAAAAAAGGCAGCCTCCAGGAGATATGTAATTTAGGACAGTGTTTCAAATTATAGAAAATGTTCTTGGAAAAAATTAATAAAGCTATGAATAGAGTTGATCAAACCCCTGGATGTTCGGGTTCAGAGGGTTCAGTCGAACTTTCGGAAAAAGTTTGGGTTCGGTACTGAACTTGACCCGAACTTTACCCCGAACCCCATTGAATTCAATGGGGACCCAAACTTTTCGGCACAAAAATGACTGTAAAAAAGTCCTGGAAAGTGCTAGAGGGCTGCAAAATGATTTTAGAACAATAATCTGTGCCTTGCAGCAACAGCAGGAACCTGACCCTATAGGAGTAGGCGATGATTTTAGAACAGTAACCTGTCCCTTACAGCAACAGCAGAAACCTGACCCTATAGAACTAGAAGATGATTTTAGAACAATAATCTGTCCCTCTAAGCAGTAGACTCTACCTAGTCCAGTCAGATCGTTCTGTAATGCAGGATGAGATCTGCAATCTGTCCCTAAAAGCAGTAGTAGTAATTTCTACCTATCTATCTGCAATCTGTCCCTCACTGCACCGGCATCATCCTCTCCCTACACTACCCAGAGAGCATGTGACATGCAGCACTAAGTGACTCCAGCTTATAAAGAGGCTGGGTCACATGATGCACTGGCCAATCACAGCCATGCCATTAGTAGGCATGGCTGTGATGGCTTCTAAGGGCAAACCAGTGAAACACTTGTTGATTGACTGCCTTGCAGCTATTCAACATGCGTGATCAAATACCCAAACCCAGAACTCGAACCCAAACTTTTTTTCAAATGTCCGGGTTCGGGTTCGGGTCTGGGTCACAGACACCCCTAAGTTTGGCTCAACTCTATGAATATACAGTATTTGCAGGTTTTTCCTGTATAATTTGTGAACTATAAAATGCTCCTTTGTAAAAAGAATGACAAAGTTTATCAATGATAGGCCAGAAAAAAATAATAATACATTATATGCCTGTAATCACATAGAGAAAGAGGGATTGTTGATTTATTTCTCATTAATTATACAATTGATCTTTGGCTCTGCAAGTTTACAGAAATCAATTTAAACTTAGTTTAGTTGTCCGCGTGTAACACATGCAATATCAATAGAATTGAAAAGTAAATACAGAAACTATAACATGAAATGGAAATTTCAAATCAAAATTGCTAACCCTATTCATTGCCCTCCCCAACATTTACAATGAGTAACTTAATGAGTAATGTATTAAGTAAGATATCAGCAACTGCATTACAATGCTGGCTTCATACTAGATGAATTCTGGCTGCAATTGTCAGCAGTCAATTGCAGAGCCTCTGTTTACATCACTTATTTTGAGCTGACTGAGCACTTTATTGGGCCTGGACTGGTGAGCTGCATGAATTCTCTGGGCTACCTGTATATTAGTACCAAGCTATTGTACAAGTAGCCCATAGACTCTACAGGAAGGACTTGTCCAAGCTGAGATTTGCAGTTACCCAACATAAGTATTGGGGAGGGCAATTGGGAGATGTGGTTAACAATTTTGATTTGTAATTTCAGTTCAGCTTTAAATGATAGCAAAACAACAAGGATTATTTTCACCTTTGCAGCTATATGAAAAAAACTGCAAATTAACAAGTAAACTTTTGAAAGTAATATACTGTCTGACTATACTGTGAACATAGTTCATATGGCCTGAAAGGACATAAATCTAAAAAAGAAGATCAATCTCATTATGGATTCATAAAAAATAAGCAATAAACATTTAATTTCTAGATTATAGAATATTATAGTACTAAATACCATATAATATTTGCAAAAATTATAAACAAATAAATATTGCCATTAACTTGAAACTCTCTGTGGAGTATTGTGTTTTATTAATGCATTAAACTCATAACTCACTCACTTCAGAAAACAAAAAAGTGAGCCAATCAGTGCAAATAAACGTGAAAATAAACCCAATACCTAATAAGTGCAAATTGCCCTATAAAACATACAATAAACTGCGCTAAAGAATCCAAAAACAGCTGCAGCAAAAATACAAAATGTATACAGTAATAAGGAAAAAACAATAAGCTGCGCTCAAGTCAATAAATAAATGAATAATAAATAGTATATATAGAGTCCCAATGGTGTGGTATCCCCTACACCACTAAAAAGTCTGTGTTATTCACACTGGTTGTAGTATCACCACAAGGAAAAAAGGTGAAGTGAATAAGAGGTCCACCACCAATAGTTGTAAGGGGGCTTACCAGAACACTGAGTGTTCAGTTGCATATAAATCCCCGACCTGGGATATAAGGTCACTCTTATTTCCACCTCAGAAAAGGGGTCCCTTTGTCTCTATATCGCACCTTCCACTGTTATAATCACCAGGGGCTGAGGGTTCTTGTCACGTTCAGACCCATTCATGAACATAGCTTTGCAGTAAGGTGCACATGGAAGGAGCAAAAAGCAAAACCACACAAAAACCTCCTGCGCTTGGGAGTGGCCCCACCCAATGCAAGTTGGCTTTGATTTTTTATTGACTTGAGCGCAGCTTATTGTTTTTTCCAAATTGCCCTATACTGAGTGGAATCCCATAAGTTATTCACTTCACTTCGTACCAAACAATACAGAAAAAAGGTGTTGCACTACTATATAAGTGGTCATATAAGACAAACAATAGTACATTCATAAACAGTAAAGTGCAAATGCATAAGTATGCAAAATGACAGTGAAACACAAAAAAATCTTTAACAGGCTACCACAAAATGTATCATATAAATCATAAGAGTCCGTGAATATAAATTACTAGTGCTGTACACTCATGTACATACACATTCATCCCTACCATGAGATATTACAATAGACTGGCGTGATCCCACACAGATAGGGGTTGATTTACTAAAGCCGGAGAGTGCAACATTTGGTGCAGTTGTGCATGCTAGCCAAGCAGCTTCTAAATTCAGCTTGTTCAATTAAGGTTTGACAATAAAACCTGGAAGCTGATTGGTTTCTATGCAGAGCTGCACCAGATTTTGCACTCTCCAGCTTTAGTAAATCAACCCCATAATCCACTCCTCTCTGACTGGGGTCTCTCCCATTGGACAAGGGAGCTTAAATCCTCTCAGGTGGATATGCAACAAGAGAAAGAAGGCAAAATCTAGTGCTCTCCGTTTATATAAAACAATTTATTGTGATAAAAATAGGTGCACTATCACTATAGGGGGGACTGAAAACAGATTTATTCTTAAGGGTGGTCGAAGCCTGTTCTAAGTGAAAGCTGTCCTGTTAAACTGTTGTATCGTCTTGGCCACTGTGCTGCAGCTCAGTTTCAGGGTCTTGGAAATCTTCCTATAGCCTAGGCCTAGGCAACAATTCTTTTTTTCGATCCTCATAGAGTTCTTTGCCATGGGGTGCCATGTTGAACTTTCAGTGACCAGCATGAGAGAGTGAGAGTGATAAAACCAAATTTAACACACCTGCTCCCCATTCACACCTGAGACCTTGTAACACTAATAAGTCGCATGACACTTTGGAGGAAAAATGGCTAATTCGGCTAAATTTGGACATTTTCACTTAGGGGTTACTCATTTTGTTGCCAGCGGTTTAGCCATTAATGGCTGTGTGTTGAGTTATTTTGAGGGGACAGTAAATATACACTGTCATACAAGCTGTTCACTTACTACTTTACAAAGTATCATTTCCTCAGTGATGTCACATGAAAAGATATAATAAAATATTTACAAAAATGTGAGGGGTGTACTCACTTTTGTGAGATACTGTATATATGTATGGTCAGGGTGTGACTTCCTTATTAGGGGGGGAGGAGCTTACGTCTTGATGTCACGGTCGCGGCCATCTGGAGGATTTGTGTACGAGCCTACACGAGCTTGCACGGCTTAATGCACTTTGCATGTAAGTGCACCTATTTTTATCACAATAATTTGTTTTATACAAAATGAGAGCACTAGCTTTTGCCTTCTCTCTTGTTGCATATCCACCTGAGAGGATTTAAGCTCCCTTGTCCAAGGGGAGAGCCCCCAGTCAGAGAGGAGTGGAATATCTGTGTGTGATCACGCCAGTCTATTGTAATATCCCATGGTGGGGATGAATGATGTTTTTTATGTTGTATGAGGTGAGCAGTATTAGAGACGGGTGGTGGAGAGCACATGCACTTTGTTTGAGTATTATTTTTCCCAATCTTGAAGACATCACTCGTTGGGACTGTTGATACATTCGCTTTTGGATGTTATATTTTTTTCATCTTTTTATATGTATACAGCACTAGCACTTTATATTCACAGACTGTTATGATTTATATGATACATTTTGTGGTAGTCTGTTAAAGATTTTTTTTATGTGTTTCACTGTCATTTTGCACATTTATGCGTTTGCCCTTTACTGTTTATGAATTTGCTATTGTTTGTTTTATATGACCACCTATATAATAGCGCAGCACCTTTTTTCTGTTAGATTTGAACTTCAGCTTGTTCAATTAAGTTTTGACAATAAAACCTGGAAGCTGATTGGTATCTGTGCAGAGCTGCACCAGGTTTAGTAAATTTCCCCCTAAGTTTTACATTCCGTAAAGGGAGTTATAGCATTGATTATATCGCACTTAATGATATCGAGGAGCTGTGCCTATGAAATACAAAATGCTCTAGAAGCAGGTCAATTGCAGTTCAGTAAGGAATCAAATGAATTTGTCAACAAAATCTGAATGATCTCTGAAGCCTCTCCACTCATATCAAAATAATGCCAAACTAATGTCATCAATGCAAGCTCAAAGTCCATCGACACAGGTCTAAATCAAAAATAAGAAAATGAGTGAACACACCAAAGTCTCAGTGACTATAACTCAAGGTGACTCCACAAACATTGTAAATCAAATATTAAAACAAAGTGCAGCATTAAAGTATGATAAATGACTCACAGTAATAGTCTGAAGAAAATATAGTGCAAGTCTGATCTATACAGCTAGACTATATAAAACATGTGAAATGTAATCACTGATAATTCTCTAAAGACCAACAAAAGTACAATATGTGAAATAGGGGTGCCACTTATCAACCACCCATCTGGATTCATTAAATTATAAAATACATTAATCCTGTGAAGAATCTTCCAAATCCACCACATGAAGATCAACTAGTGCTATATCTCCGCCACCATATATGCACTCACCAGAAATACATTATATATGCGCTTATCATAATCCTCATATTGATTAAAGATCCACTAGGTCTCCATGGAATCCAATTGGTGACTTCCTTATAATATGAAGTGCTGCAATGAATAAGTAAGATGGCCGACGAACCGTAAACCGGAAATGACAGAGTGACGTCAGCATGTAGGTTCCTCCCAATGCATTTTGTGCGTGCGCACATCCTTAGGAGTACACCTCCTAGGATGAAACACATTGGGAGGAGCCTACCTGCTGACATCACACTGGTCGTTTCTAGTTCAGCGGCCATCTTACCTATTCATTGCAGAACTTCACATTATATGGGAAAGTCACCAATCAGATTATGTGGAAACCTAGTGGATTTTTCATTAATATGAGGATTGTGACACACACATACCGTATATACAGTTTGGTATTTCTGGTGAGTACATATATGGTGGTGGAGATATAGCACCAGTTGATCTTCACGTGGTGGATTTTGAAGATTCCTCACAGGACTAATGTATTTTATAATTTAATGAACTTAGTGAAGGATAAGTGGCACCCCTTTTTTCACATATTGGCCTTTCGTTGATCTTTAGAGAATTATCAGTGAACACATTTCACCTGTTTTATATGTTCTAACTGTATATATCAGCCTTGCACTATATTTTCTTCAGACTATTGCAGTACTAAATCCGTATCTACATTTTTTATTATGTCCATGGAAGTGTAAACGAGTTCCTAACTTGGCTTTGTTATTCGGTGTACCTTCAGGAACAGCACTGATCTGAGACAAGTGTGAGAATGAGATGTGTGAGTAGATTGGAGCTATGTAAGAAAGTGAGGAAAGAAGGTTTAGGATGTAATTAGAAAAAGGAAAAGACTGGCATGTCTGTAGAAAATTGCTTTGGCAGTGAAAAAGAGAAAAGTGAATGGCATTTAGAGCAAGTTGGTTGAAAGAACACATTAGGAGCATAATTCACATCTTCATTTTAGAACTAACAAAAGCATTATCAACCTTTGAGAGTAGTAATCTAGAATCTAGTGTTCCCTCATTTTTTTCATTCTAAGTCATCCATTAATGTACACCATTGCTTTCTGCTATTGTTGAATGAACCTTTATGCGTTAGTTGATGGGGGATTATGTGGACCTTTCTTTTTCTTTACTGTGTTGTACTGAAAATTGGTGTTAGAATTAAACTGACACAATAACCATATGTCAGTGCCATACATCTAAATTAGATAGGTACACCATCGCCAAGCATGTATAGTACAAAGGGTTGCAACATGGATGGGACCTTTAAAGGCATCACTTAGATACAAAATATATGTAAAGTGTAAAGTAAAATACATTGATTTGTTTTGTACAAATGTTAAACAGATTTCATAGAACCAGTATATAAGATCAAATCAATCATCAAAAATGCATCAATTCAGGTGAATCCACAAGGCCCCTGATCACTGAGTAGCATTCAGTGATCAGGGACCTTGTAGATTCCCCTGAATTGATGATTTTTTGATGGTTGATTTTAAATTATATACTGGTTCTGTGGAATCATTTTAATGTTTGTACAATAAAAAATCAATGTATTTTACTTTACACTTTACATATCTTTTGTTTCATTGTGGTGCCTTTAAAAGTCCCATCCATGTTTGAACCCTTTGTATTAAACTGATACAATGGACTGCTCATGTAGTGTTTGTTATGTAAATGGCAATGTGACGCAATAGAATGGCTTGACTATAATTTATTTATACTTTCAGGAAACAAATCAGTATAGTATACTGCATTGACCACTGCCAACCCCTGTATATATTTAATAATAGCTGAAGTTTGATTGGTCTATCAAAAAAATACTAACTACAGAACCAAATGAAAAAATGATCCCGTTGGCCATCCTCTAGGAGAGGAGATTTAAAAAAAAGGATAAGAAAAAATCCTCGGAGATATATATTTCTGATTAATGGTATCATCTTTGGAGGTATCATTGCTTCTGCATAATAGTTATGGAATACCATATAGTGCTTGAAACAAAAGAGAGGATTATGCCTGCAATTCACAGTGATATATTTAAATGGAGACTGTGAGGGGTTGCCAATATTTTCTCATCTATTCAGATAACATAATACTTGAAGAGGTCACATATCTTCTGCCTGTTGTAGTTACATGTATCTCATTCACAAATCATGCCAACAGAATGCAATTATACACAAATACCTTGCTTTAATAACAACAAAGGAACATGATCTATCCTAACTAAATGAGCAGGATTAGATCTTGCTTGAAGTGTACATGTGTAGCGATTGTTATATATATGTATATATATATATATACAGTATCTCACAAAACTGAGTACACCCCTCACATTTTTGTAAATATTCTATTATATCTCTTCATGTGACAACAATGAAGTAATGACACTTTGCTACGATGTAAAGTAGTGAGTGTACAGCTTATATAACAGTGTAAATTTGCTGTCCCTTCAAAATAACTCAACACAGCCATTAATGTCTAAACCACAGGCAACAAAAGTGAGTACATCCCTAAGTGAAAATGTCCAAATTGGGTCCAATTAGCTATTTTCTCTCCTCTGTGTCATGTGACTCATTAATGTTACAAGGTCTCAGGTGTGAATGGGGAGCAGGTGTGTTAAATTTGGTGTTATCGCTCTCACTCTTTCATACCCGTCACTGAAAGTTCAACATGGCACCTCATGGCAAATAACTCTCTGAGGTTCTGAAAAAAAAGAATTGTTGCTCTACATAAAGATGACCTAGGCTATAAGAAGATTTCCAAGACCCTGAAACTGAGCTGCAGCATGGTGGCCAAGACCATACAGTGGTTTAACAGGACAGGTACCACTCAGAACAGGCCTCGCCATGGTCGACCAAAGGAATTGAGTGCACGTGCTCAGCGTCATATCCAGAGGCTGTCTTTGGGAAAGAGACATATGAGTGCTGCCAGCATTGCTGCAGAGGTTAAAGGGGTGGGGGGTCAGCCTGTCAGTGCTCAGATCATATGCCGCACACTGCATCAAATTGGTCTGCATGTCTGTCATGCCAGAAGGAAGCCTCTTCTAAAGATGATGCACAAGAAAGCCCACAAACAGTTTGCTGAATATAAGCAGACTAAGGACATGGATTGCTGGAACCATGTCCTGTGGTCTGATGAGCCCAAGATAAACGTATTTGGTTCAGATGGTGTCAAGCGTGTGTGGCAGCAACCATGTGAGGAGTACAAAGACCAGTGTGTCTAGCCTACAGTCAAACATGGTGGTGGGAGTGTCATGGTCTGGGACTGCATGAGTGCTGCTGGCACTGGGGAGTTACAGTTCATTGAGGGAACCATGAATGCCAACATGAACTGTGACATACTGAAGCAGATCATGATCCCCTCCCTTTGGAGACTGGGCTGCAGAGAAGTATTCCAACATAATAAACCCCAAACACACCTCAAAGACGACCACTGCCTTGCTAAAGAATCTGAGGGCAAAGGTGATGGACTGGCCAAGCATATCACCAGACCTAAACCCTATTTAGCATCTGTGGGGCATCCTCAAATGGACAGTGGAGGAGCACAAGGAGCTCTAACATCCACCAGCTCCATGATGTCATCATGGAGGAGTGGAACAGGACTCCAGTGGCAACCTGTGAAGCTCTGGTGAGCTCCATGCCCAAGAGGGTGAAGGCAGTGCTGGAAAATAATGGTGGCCACACAAAATATTGACACTTTGGGATCAATTTGGACATTTTAACTTAGGGGTGTACTCACTTTTGTTGCCAGCGATTTAGACATTATTGGCTGTGTTTTGAGTTATTTTGAGGGGACAGCAAATATACACTGTTATACGAGCTGTACACTCACTACTTTACATTGTAGAAAAGTGTCATTTCTTCAGTGTTGTCACATGGAAAGGTATAATAAAATATTTACAAAAATGTGAGGGGTGTACTCACATTTGTGAGATGCTATATATATATATATATATATATATATATATAGTGTCAGTATGTTGTTGCCTGAAATTCTGCCTAGCTCAGCAACTTCAATTCGATGAGATTCCATGTGTGTGGTCCAAGTTATATTCAATATACACTGCCTGTGTTCAAACTGGTGATCCTAGCATTTCTAATGTTTCCAGTTAGATATTATTCAGCATTAAAGCACATCATATTTTCCTATCTGAATTAATAACAGCCATTGCGACTGGAGCAGTGGCCCTTCATGCCTTCTATCTTATTTTGCAGAATAATTGGAATTCAATCCTATATATAAAATATTAATATTTATGTTGACTTCGGTCTACTGTAGTAATGTATTGTATTTTCCGGGCCAACTTTCTTAAAGGCTATAGTTTCTTCATCTCAAAACAAAAATATATTTTTTTTTATTTGAGGCACAAAACTAGCAAGTGACTGTGTTGATGCACCGCTGCTTTTACCCTGTTATCTGCTCACTTGTGATATCAAACCCATACTGAGGTTGTTAATGCTTTAGTCTATGTGGCTGATTACAAAAGGTGTAGAGGAAAAGCAGTAATTATCACAGCATGAAAACAATGCACAGCCTTAGTTATTTCTCTGTGTAGGTGGATTTTGTCTGTTTGATGTTCAGGGGGTGTTTCAGATGAGTTTTGTTGAGCTAACAACATTATCTCTACTGCAACAAGTATGATAAGGTAACCCTTATTCAGGTCCTTTTATTTCTCAGGGTATCCATGCACAGAGGTGAAATTCTGAATAATCTGAATGATAGTGGTACAGAGTGATGCAACCACATATGGAGATGTTTTCTAATAGATAAAAGCTCACTTTTCAGATTACTGACATGCAACATGCCATGCATGCCATGAGGAAGCGTGACCTTCCAAGGGTAGGATCTTTATCTAATGGTTGGGTACCCTAATTTGATATATGTCACAAAGCTTTTACTGGCTAATGTATTTATTATTAGAACTACTCCTGTGATAATTGGCACTTGTATGAGGAGAAGCCAAATATCATACTCAATTCAAATCCAGTTAAAAGAGAAGTTCTGCATTTTTTCCTTCAAGAATCACACTTACCCAGGTGGATGTGACATCAGTTCAATGCTGCACCTGTTCCCCTCTCTAAGACTGAGAACTGAGCGATCAAATACCACTGATCGCTCGGTTCCCAGAGTTATGTGAGCTGAGAGCTGGTGACTGTCAGCGCTGGGCTGTGGAGAGGGCGGGGTGGCTGACTCAGACTCTCAGCAGCTCGCTGAGAGGCTGTGCCAGGTTCCGGTCCAGGGTTGTGGGTGGGTCCAGACCATATTGTTGCAATCTTGCCACAGGCTGGACTGGCTCTGTGTCGTCAGCAGACAGCGGGCTTCAGCCCCCTTTCTGCTGAAAATGGGTCACAGGAGTGCAGAACAAAGTGCACTCCTGTGATTCACAGGAGCAGTACAACCAAATGAGCTTTGGCTGTACTTCTCCTTTAATGACATCTGACCATGTAAATAGTCATTCATTAACCACCTATAAAAGCAGAACCTTTAAACATTTTTTCTGGCGTGTATAGACTTGGCTGCTTGCTATGTACTGGGCACTTAAAGTGGCTGCAAACCGCTGGAAAATTTACAAAGCATATACTTCTATAACATGTACTTCTCTTAACCTAAAACACTAAGTGTGAATTCTGTCTTTTCTTTGATTCCTCTGCAATCTGCATGAGTCACTGCTAAGAGTGTTTGCAGACACCAGACAATCCAGGGAGATGTGTTCCCCCAGCACACAGTAGGTGATTGGCAGCCTCAGCTGTGCCTGTTTCCCCATGAGACTGTGTAGGCAGTATGGTGTTGATTCATTCCACTCAGCTCTCAAATTACACTCAGGTCCCTGCTCTATGCTGTACAGTGTGTGACATCAGACCCCCTCCCGCTTTCCAAAACTCAGAAATGCTGTTTAAAATGTGTGCTTTAGGAGTCTTTGGAGGAGAGAGTGCTGCAGATAAACAAGTACAACCTATGTAGGAATATTTGTTTACACTCTGTGTATCACCTTAGGCATGTTACTTTAGTGGGTATATGTTAGGGTTTATAACCACTTTAATAAGTGGTTGATAAAAATATAGGTGTTATGACTCTTATGATCTTTGAGGTATGTAGGAATAAGGAGTGAGTATTTTTAAGCAAATTCTAGGCACGGATGACTTGAAAATTAAAGCTTGCCATAGATGGATTAAAATTCAGCCTGTTCAGCAGGGATTGGCTGGATTTTGATCAGTGTGTGGCCATTCCTGTTATACATAAGTCAGTCATTAGATAAACTTCTGTTGAATGGATCAGTGTCTGCAGTCACTGATCAGTGTATTCTGACAGTAATGGGTCCCACTGTCAGAATACAATGTCCTGTCAGGGGGGTGAGGGGATTGCTCCATCCATCTTGTTTGTGTGGATGGAGGAACCTGTTTGATTTTTTTTTTCATTCAGCCTACTGGCTCAACAAAAAAAAAAAAGCTAACCAAGTATAGCCAGCTTAAAGCAGAGTTCCACCCAGAACATCATTCAAGTCATTTGCCTATATAGAGTTACCTTTGAAGGAAAAAAAAATGATAATCCTCCCCCACGGAGCGACAGAACGGAGGTCCATGTATCTAAACACGGATCTCTGTTCTGACAGAGGAGGATGGGCTGTGATCACAGGCTTCCTGTATATGGAAGCCCTGATCACTCCCCTCCCCTGCCAGCCCAGCCCCCATACAGTTAGAACACAGTTAGGGAACACAGTTAACCCTTAGAGTGCCCCCTGCGGGTTAACCCCTTCACTGCCAATGGCATTTACACAGTAATCAGTGCATTTTTATAGCACTGATCGCTGTATATATGCCAATGGTCCCAAAAAAAGTGTCAAAATGGTCCGAGATGTCCACTGCAATATCACAGCACCGCTAAAAATCGCAGATTGCCGCCATTACTAGTAAAAAATAGAAAAAATAAAAACCCCAGAAATGAATTCTCATCGTTCATAAATTCAGCAAGAATATAAATCGGCCAAAACCGATGAAAAAAATGTTTTTTTTTCTTTTTTTCTTTTTGGATTTGTATTTTAGCAAAAAGTAAGAAAAATCGTTTTTTTTGCAAAATTTTCGCTCTTCCTTTGTTCATAGCGGCGATCAGAAATGATGCAGAGGTGACCAAATACCACCAAAAGAAAGCTCTATATGTGACGCAAATTTAGTTTGGGTACAACGTCGCACGACTGCACAATTGTCAGTTAAAGCGACGCAGTGCCGAATTGCAAAAAGTGCTCTGGTCCTAAAGTGTGAAATCCTTCCGGGGCTGAAGTGGTTAAGGCGGACCGAGACAGAGGAGTGCATGATGGTTACCCACCATGCACTTCTTTCCAGAAGAGATGCCAGGAGACTACGGATGGGCTTCAGATGCCCTCACCTAAAATGGAAAAGTCCAGCAGTGGGAGAAACGAAATTGTGAGTAAAAAATACATGTAATTGTGGTTTGAAAGTAAGGAAACAAAAGGTTACATCTATTTAGTATTAAAAGAGTGGATGCCAAAAAAAATAAAAAAAATTCTGGGTGGAGCTCCGCTTTAAGAAGAGTTACATCCTTGTGTATATAACACATACTCTTTACTAAGCAGTCAGGCTCATGAGGGAGCTCTGCATAACATTCTACTTAAAATAGGAAAAGAAAATGAGCGGAGTGTTATGCTTCTACTTCTATGCTGTAAATAATTTTGCTGTGACTAGACCTAATTACCAGGAGATCAAATTACACGTACAGCTGTATGACTAAGACCCCTTTCACACTGGGGCACGGGCTGCATTAGCGGTAAAGCGTCCCTTGTTTTAGCAGCACTTTACTGCTGTTTAAGCAGAACTTTTCTGCCGCTAGCGGCGCACTTTTAATCCCCAAGAAGGGGTTAAAAGTGCCCGTGTTGCGGCGCTTCCGAAACGCGTTTTAGGCACTGTATACAGTATAACGCCCCAAAGATGCTGCTTGCAGGACTTTTTTTCCCATTCCGCAAGCGCACCGACCCAGTGTGAAAGCGCTCGGGCTTTCACACTCAGATGGCATGGGAGGCAGTTTTCAGGCACTATTTCTAGCGCTAAAACGCCTGAAAACTGCCTCAGTGTGAAAGGGGTCTTAGAGGAGAGATACACCTTTCCCTTTCAGCCCTTTATTATCATCCTATCTATCAAGGAACCCAAAGAGCAATAAAGCTGGCCATAGACAGTTAAAATCTTGTCCGGTTCAGCAGGAACTGGCTGAGATTCAAACCATGTATGGGCAGGCTGAATGTACCCAAGTTGATCAATCGATCAACTTGGATGAAACCAGACTGTTGGGTTCTACATATGATTATTGCTAACAGCTGTCATAGCCGCTAGTACTAATCACTGTGTTCTCCTGGCGGGGATGGCAACCCGTGGTTGCAGGAAAGAAAATCGTTCCGTCTATGGCCAGACTAAGGCTACATTGCATTTTCCTATAGAATGTCTATTGTTCTTTGCAGACTATGCGGGAGATTTACTAAGACTGTTGCACACAGAATCTGGTGCAGCTGTGTATAGAACCCAATCAGCTTTTAGATTTTATTGTCAAAACTAGAACATGTCGAAGTTAGAAGCTCATTAGTTGCCATGCACAGCTGCACCAAATTTGAGATTTTGGTAAATCTCCCCCACATGTATGCAAGGACCCGAAATATATATTTATTACATTTTTGTTTGTAAAATAAAAACTATTTGTAAATAAGGTAAAAAATTAATATGGAAAACTAAATTGACATTGTTATGTTTATTCTTCCTTCCTTTAGCCTTCCTATAACTACCAGCAGGATACAGATACACTGTACCTGTCATAATGTGTAGCATACTAATAGAGGTATACTTGATGTTTTAGCTTTTGGTGGTTTGTGGCTCCACGTGAAAGCTGTCCTGATTGAACTATTATCTACAACTGCAGCCCATGGAGGACACTTATGAGCTATTCTCAGTAGTTACTAGCTATTGAACACTGTTATTTGAAAAAAAATGATCACATATGAACCAGTATTTTTTAGACAGAAGCTTTTTCAAAGGCCTTTTTAGCTTGCCTGGCTCTTAGTGTCTAGAGATGTCTAAAAAAAAAAAGAAATTTTGTCAGAATGTTTGACTTGTTAATCACTCATTTAAGGTACATCCAGTAATCAGCAAGTAGCTAAACCTAGAGCAGTGAGACAGGGCCAAACACAATGTTTAATGCTCATGAAAACAATCTATTAAAGTATTAATAAATCCTAGGTGAAAAAAACATGTTTGATTTTAGCAGCACATTACTATGAATTATTGACAATTATTTTACCTTTTTTATCCCAAAGACTCTCTTTTTCATTCCTATGGTTTCATGTCTTATCGTAGTGTTTCCCAAACTTCTGGCCAGGAAAATTGCAGTGCATATATAATGCAGCAATTAGGTGGTCTATTGCATTATATTATCATTTAGCTTCTGCTGGTTGCTTCAGGGGTGCCCTTGTTAGTGCACAATCCAGGCCAGAAACACTCACAGGGGAACCCCTGCAAGGCAACTGAGCCTAGAAAAAACTTAATGGGATGCAGTTTTTGATAATAGATTGTCCTGCAAAGGATGCTAGAAAGGAAATGGGAACAGCAACAACACAAATGCTTGAGGTATGCAAACAATGATACACTTTTACAGGGGAAGTTTAATAACACTTTAGGTGAACTGTCTCATACACCTTGCTTCTTTAAATAGTTTAAAGAATACTCAATACTCATACTACTAGACCACTCTGCAGCCTTTGACACTGTTGACCATTCCCTCCTCCGCAAAAAACTCCACTCTTCAAGATTCTGCTCTCTCCTGGTTCTTCTCCTATCACAGTGCTATAACTCTATCTCCTCCTCTCCACTTCCTTTTTCTGTAGGGGTCCTCCAAGGTTCTATCCTTGGACCCCTCCTCTTCTCCATCTACACCTCCTCCCTTGGTCATTTGACATGGCTTCCAGTACCATCTCTATGCTGACTACACACAAATCTATCTCTCTACTCCTCACCTCACTCCTTTAGTCTCCTTTTGCATAACTAACTTACTAGCTGACATATCAGCATGGATGTCACCACATTTCCTCAAACTCAGTCTAGTCAATATTGTTTCTTATTATATGATCACTGTGGCAGACAGTGAGCGCAACGTGATTATATGTTCATTGTAAATAAAACGCTTCTTTAGTCTTGCTTTTCTTTCTATTACATCAGTTTTACTTGCACAATTAGATATTTGCTTTAGTATTATGATGTTCAATTAAATAGTCTGAAAGTCTAAGCAACAAATGTCAAACTGTCACATACTCAAAACCTGAAAACATGACATAAGGAAAAAAGTGTAATATTCTATAAATATAATAAATAATATTGTCTGGGACAATAATATTTACAGCGATATCAGGTCACTTATACAATTACAAATCCCCTTGCCCATGCCAGGGTAATACACTTCCGGATAGTAGGACAGTATTGTACATGACATTTATAAAAAGAGGTGTAGGTGGTAGATTGGCAGATGCTCTGCTAATACTATAGAGTTGAATGCAGAAGAATATGAAGTGCCTTTATTTTTAGAGCGGTGTGTAGGTTGAAATTAGAAGGGTGGCCCACTAGGAGAATCTGTTAAACTACATGATGTTCTATAGCCTGAACATTGCTATTTGAGGCTATTGCTATTTGGTCTTGCAATGTGACAACATCTGACAGTAAGTATTCTAAACCAGCGTTTGCCAACCAGTGGTTCATGAGAAAATTTTGGTGGTCCCCAGGGCTTCTGACGCAAATCAACACTGTAGTGTATGTATACCACCCAATGTTGTTTCCAGTGTTGTTCTCAATGCGTGCTGACAGTCAATGCTGTCAGCACACATTGATATCCAATGCCTCCTCTGTAGTTCTGGCTCCTGTGAACTCAGAGGGAGGCACTAGGAGTAGTACAGAGAGCGAGAGGGGAATAAGAAGGGGAGGGAGAACTTAGCTCAAGCACATGGCTGGATAAAGCAGTGAGATTTAATGAAGAGTCTGAGTAAGGCAGCAGTGTGATGCAGAGTGATAAGGGAGGGGGGCAGAGAGCCGGAGGGAGCATTGCGTGTATAAAGTAGCAGTGTGATCCAAGGGGAAGGGGGCAGAGAACCAGATCATTGAGTTTATAAGGCATGTAAAATTCATGTAAGTGGTCCTCGGGATTCAAAATTATGAGTTTAGTAGTCCATGAGGTCCAAAAAGTTGGCAACCACTGGTGTAAACCATGTAACATTAATAATGCAAAAATGCATCAATATGAGCAAAATTCTTACCACAAACAGTAAAGACATCCAACTTTAAAAATATATAAATAAAATAAATGGTCACTTCCCACCCCCATAACAAAGTAATATTGTGAAAATACTGACAGTGTTAAAAAAAATAACACATTAACTGTCAATGATATTTTTTTCTCTTGGGAAATGTAATTTATAGAAAATGTGTTTTTAGCATTGTCTCAAGATAAAATAAATTTACTCACTACCATAGAGAGGACCTCAGTTATGTGAACATTTACACGCTGTCTTGCCTGCGACCAAAAGTCACTGTAGGCACATAGTTTCATATGATTTGTATAAAACTTTAATTGAAATCAATTATTAATTTGCTTTGTGTTTGCCTATCAACCCTTTTAAATCTGCAGCCATAGACTGGAGCTTATATGGTCTTTTCAGAAACCTGAGCCTGTATGATGTTTATTGATTCACTGTGCTGGATGCTTGCAATTTTTGCCAATGCTGCAGTGAACTTGAGGAGTTTGGGAAAGGTTAGTGTGCATTAAACCTGCATTTTCCAGTAAGTCAGCTCCTGTAGAATGCATGTCTCTTCTCCAGTAAGAGCTAACCGTGAAAGTGCAGAGTCTCCAATTGTTCCTGGCCCCAGGAGGTCATGGTACCCAAGCATAACTGCTAGTTTCCTTTGTGTGCACACAATATATTCTGAACAGCAAAAATCATTGTTTATCTTTTCTTCACATCCTTTTTTGTGCTAATATCTGATTTCCAAAGCGTTCATAGGCTTATTAAATAAAAGAAAATGACAATAACCCATTGTAATAAACATTATGCAGTTCAGAGGCTAATGAAAACCAAAAGTCCTTGCATGAAGAACAAAAAGGACTCTAGATTTTGCACTCAGGCCCAATAGCATTTGTTTCACCTCTAAACAGGTGTCTAATGAATGTAACATATTTTTAGCATTATGCGTTGTTTACAAGCGCTCTTATGTAATAATACTGTCATACACAGCACTCTACATGTTGATTCATTTTGCTGTTAACATGCAATGGAAACAAAAGTAAGAACATGCTAACCTCAAGGCTTGAAGTAAGCAGATGCTAGGGCATCCATTAGTGATATTTTATCTGATTAGTATTACTAATGGAATGGTTTAGCCTGCCATTCTCCAAAAGCAGATCTGTTCTAGATCATTCATTCTTGTCAATACAGACATCCCATTTATAAAGGTACAGACAGCCCAGCTATTACAAGCTGGGGCTAGAAAATCTGTAAAAGCAAGAAGTAAAATTACATTTTTTTAGATATCTTTTTTTACCATATCTGTCTTATCTGCAGAGACAGCATGTCATGTACTTATTATATACAGCAGGATACGGCAGAAGATTCCAAATGGTTTATTTTTTCCACCAGTGCTATTTAGTCAATAACTTATCTCTACTGTACATGAAGAGTTTCACTCTGTAAATAGATGAATAAGGGCAAAATTTTGCCCCCATGTGCTTTCAACATCTCTGAAATTTTTTAGAAAGGTTAAAAGTATGTAAACTGTAAGCCCCCTTTCAGACAAGGTGGACCCCGTCAACCGGGTGCGTCTGCTCAGTGGGGGATCTCTCCACTGATCCCCACTGAGCAGCCAGATGACAGGTCCATGTCCACTCTGCTATGCAGAGTAGACACAAACACAGCCCACTGTTTTCTATGGGGCAGTCGGATGGAAACGGAAACTTTAAACTGTCATCCGAAACAGATCCCCATGTGTCTGTTTTTAGCAGACAGGGTCGGATCAGATGCCGGTGGGTATCAGCAGACATGTGCCCGCTGACACCCGCCGACATCCGTCGCTTCATAAAGAGCTATTGGACCCAATCAGTCTGTCAGTGTGAAAGGGGCCTAACAATGAACTTCTCAGATTTGTTCACTTTTGATCTAGTGAAAATATTGTTTTGTTATATCTGTTCTATAACTTCAAAAACTATGCCAGATGATTCAGCCAAAGCTTTTATTCTTTGCCTGAGCTGCACTCCTGTCAGTTAGCATTGTTCCCAGCACTATATGGGGACTGCAACCTACCCCTCATGTTATGGAAGAGAAGAAGAGGCTGCTCCTCCATAGCTAGATAATTAGTAAGCATTGTCATCCTATGACAGGAAATGTGTTATTGGTGGGATTGCCAAATTAAAAAGAAAATTAAAAAAGCCTCAACAAAAAAACACCACATCTAACTGGTAAGCCATAATGTATTATATTTTTATTGGAATAAGATAACTTTTTGAGCTCTTATGCAAAATATGATATGCCCAAACTCAGCCATTTTTAAATCTCTCACTCTGCAAGATTGCCCCTTGGGATTCCACGAATCGGGACTTTCCTGAGAAACAAGGGGCTGTTTGAAAGAGTATATTTTTACATTTTAGTCCCATAAGATACAAAGAATCACATAATTGCCAACAAAACTTTATTTATCCCTTGCTTTCTTAAAGACCCAGTGAGAAAACATAAAGCAGCCTTTAAAGCGATAGTAAACCGCTGGACTTTTTTTTTTTGTACCCTGCACGTTAATGTTGGAATGTGCTAGTATGCATCGCATACTAACACATTATGTTAAACTTACCTTAAAATGAAGCCCTACAAGCACCGAGATGTCAGAGCTGCAGGCGCTCCCATCTTCACCTGTCTTCCTTCCTGGTTCGCGGACTTCAGCTGTGTGACTGGCTGGATCCGCGAAGATGTCACTCTCGCACATGCATGCTTGAGCTGCATATTGCGGCACAGGATTCTGAAGGAATGGCCCGGGTAGCCATTCCTTCAGAGCGCAAGCGGCAGTGATGTCACTGGCTGCATGTACATTAAATATATCTTAAACGGTGCTCATTTAGGAGATATTTAAAGTACCTATAGGTAAGCCTTACTATAGGCTTACCTTTAGGTAACAGTCAGGGATGGGAGTTTACTCCCAATTTAACTATGTAGCCCACAATGGAGTTGGGCAGTTTGCTGAAAGTCTCTGTTATACATTACATAAGAAACTGCAAATATCTTTTTAACCCTCAATATGCAGAAAATGAGACCTGATTACAGGAAGTAGAGGACACAGCTGCCTCTCAGTAGCATGCTATTCTGTATGTATTTTGCATACAGAGAACGATAATGTGGAAGTTTGAGTTTTGTATCAATGGGAGCAAAAGGGAAAACAATAAACTTAGACTGTTATTTGACCCACATAACATAGCAACCAGATATTTTTTCACACACATCTCTATACAAATGTAATGCTATAAAGAGCCTACAGCAAATAAGAGGGATGCCTAGTTGCTTGGCAGGGTTTAGGTTTCACGTTGCTTATCTTTGAATTGAGCAAACAAAAGCTAGTTGCTAGTGTTTATGTATATTCACACCTTTCAACAATGTTATTAAATCAGAACTAAAAGAAAGCAGCTGGATAGTGAAAAATTAGCAGAATTTTGATGATGTTATCCTATCCCGCCCTATTAGTAAGTTCTCAGTATCAGGCTGACAGCACTGTGCAATGCAGTAGAGCCAGGCTGGCATACAGTGCTGCTCTTTCCTTTCCCTGAGTTCAAATGTGCAGGGAATAACAGGCGGCTGATGTAAAGACAGCCTGATGCATTATTTACTTTTAAAAAATGCATTTAAAGAAGAATTCCAGGTTTGCAAAGCATTCTGTGATTGGACGAGGTGGAAAGGCAGGGCTGTGATGTCTCAGTTTCCATCTGTCCCAGTCAGAGAACATTTTGCATTAATTGAGAAAATGCAAAGTATTCTTCGTGTTGGGTGGCTGACCTTCTGTGTTTAGAATGCAGCATGGGAGCAGTGGTGTCTACTTCAGGAATTTCCAACTTCTCGAGCCATCGGCCTACTAAGGCATATGTATGCATGCTTACATTAGTACAAGCTGGACCATGCATAAATACCCATATCTGGAATTCTTATTTAATAAAAATGGACAAAATGGCATCTGAAGACTCCAGATTGCATACATCAGCATTCAGATTGGATTTATTACACACAAAAGTGAGATTGGATCTACTGGTGGAACCTGGTGTGCTTCTATGTTTTTGACAATGTAGCAGTGCAGTCTTCAGCCAACATTACCAACTCCTGTTACTGTGCACCTGGGAGTTTTGGGTACTCCTGTTCACCTTTGCTTGTTCCAGTTCTTCCTCTTGTAGTGCCCATAACAAAATAAAAATTCCAACATGAAGAGTGTGACTCCCTCATAATGGTTACCACAGGTGTGGAGACCCAAGAACATTCTACCAACACAGACCCCAAGCAATAAAAGAAATAGTGAGGGGGTTTACCTCTCCAGTATGTACAAAAAAATGAAACATCATTTTTGGGTGGACTGACCTGATTTTTTTCATTAATACATGGATTATCTGGGGATTTTAGACTTGCCCGTAATTCTGCATTAAAATAAGGATTCTTGTATAATTTATTTACTGTAATGCATGAGGATCATTACATAAACCTTTCACTTTATGTTTTTACCACATTGGGAACTATACTAAAAATGGGAAGAAAGTTTGAGCAGGGCATGTTTTCCAATTTTATATAAGTAAGCACAGCTAAACAGAGATTACTTACAGGAAGCCCCTGTCCTCATAGTATAATCTACTCAGTGCATTGACCTGCCAGCTCTAGATTCTTTCTCCATATGTAAATTGAGAAGGGTCTTCTCGATAAAGCTTTGATTTGATTTCAACAATGCTACTCCCATCTTTGCTTATATGATACAGTCACCAAAATAAAAACATCAAGTTAGTTACATTAGCCAATTGCTATAAACATACGTTTATCAATCTACTGAGATCTGAAATTTGATCCTCATAAACTTAAATAATTTACGGTATCTGTTTACCAAACATTTTAATGAACACTTATTTGTTTAAAAAATTAAGATATAGCTTATATCTCTTGGTGCAGTGACTGAAATTGGGAACCTTGCTTGACTTTAAAGTTAAAACTTAAATAACAACTGAAGCCAAATTATTTTTTTTTTTACTTTTAGGATAGCATGAAAAACTTTTTTTTATATGCTGTTTCTTCCATACTTCTTTTCAGTTTGAGGGAGGTCACACTTTTTATCTATTTTTGAGGGGATATCCCTTCTAAGGAAGCTAAAATTTAAAAAAAAAATCTAGGGGAAAGAACAAGGTTTATAGCCTCTGTCAGGATTTAATTGCTACCCTTGTTCTTATGGGAGATATTTGTTCTCTCTTTGAGTTTAGATGACAGGTGTTGCACCAAGCAGGAAGAGAACAGAAATATTTCATCTTCTACTTCTTCTACTTTTACATCTGCAAATGTCTACTTTATTGAAAATATTACCCCCCGAAAAAAAAATGGTTATTGGTACCCCTCCCAGAACACCAACTAGCATGGCCTATGATATCACCAGCATACAGAGATAAAGTGTCAAAGAGTTGACCAGGGAACGTAATCGTATACTATTCTACTCAAGACAAAAAAAAAAGTTTTGACTTAAAGGGGAGCTGTACTCTAGGATTTAAAAAAAAAAAAGACAGACAGAGAGCAAAGGCAGAAGCAGACGGTAAAAAAAAAAGTTCCATTAACATTAACCCCTTCCTTACCCGGCACTTAAACCCCCCTCCTGCCCAGACCAATTTTTGGCTTTCAGCGCTGTCGCATTTTGAATGACAATTGCGCGGTCGTGCGACCTTGTACCCAAATAAAATTTGCGTCCTTTTTTTCCCACAAATAGAGCTTTCTTTTGGTGGTATTTGATCCCCTCTGCGCCATTTCTGATCACCGCTATAAACAAAAAATGAGCGACAATTTTGCAAATAAGAACAATATTTTTTACTTTTTGCTAAAGTACAAATCCATTAAAAAAATTATTCATCAGTTTTGGCCGATATATATTCTTCTACATATTTTTGGTAAAAAAAAAATCGCAATCGGCGTATATTGATTGGTTTGCGCAAAAGTTATCGCGTCTACAAACTGGGAATTGATTTATGGCGTTTTTATTATTTTTTTTTTTTTTACTAGTAATGGCGGCGATCTGCGATTTTTATCGGGACTGCGATATTGGGGCGGAAATGTCGGACATTTTTTACACATTTTTGGGACCAATGACATTTATACAGCGATCAGAAATTTAAATGTCCACTGATTACTGTATAAATGTCATTGGCAGTGAAGGGGTTAACCAGCAGGGGGCAGTGAAGGGGTTAACAATGTTCCCTGGGTGTGTTCTAACTGTGGGGGGGCAGGGCTGGCCGGGACATGACAGATCTCACTGATCCCAGTGACAGGGATCAGTAGATCTGGCATGTCCCCTGTCACAGAACGGGGAACCGCCGTGTTTACAACGGCGGTTCCCCGTTCTGAGGCTCCTAAAGGTGATCGGCGGGATTTGGGCGGACATCGAGTCCGCCCGACCCACGGGCACGCGCGCGCGCCGCCGCTGCCACCAGGGGGCGCGCAGGAGCATGCGCAGTGGAGGACGTCCATGGACGTCCTCCGGGCATTTCAGATCCGCGCTGGAGCCGTACTTTGGCTATAGCGCGGATCTGAAGTGGTTAAAAGTGTTGTCCCCTATTGTATTCTCTGTAAAAAAAAAAAAACCTTCAGTCTGTCAGAGGCACTGCTCTCTCTCTCTCCTCAAAGGACATGGAGGCAGAAGAGAGAGCCATTGGCTGAGCAGAGAGTGGGGGACAGGTCCAAGCAGCACTGTGTGTGCCAAGGATTAAGCCTGCACAAGTACCCCTATAGCAAGCGGCTTGCTATAGGGGCACTCAGAGAAGTGGAGGAGCCTGGAACACCAGCAGTGAATCCCAGAAGAGGAAGTGTGTGGCTGCTTGTGCAAAACCATTGCACAGAGCAGGTAAGTATGACATGTTTGTTATTTAATTTTAAAAAATATATAACTTTACAATCACTGTAAATAGCCTAGGTTCACATTGGAGCAATTTGTCATGCGATTTGAGAGATCAAATTGCATGACAATTCGCAGCCTATGGCACTGTTACAATCGGTGTGACACTGATTTTTCAGCGCTGCACAGATTTGCAAAAGTAGTTCCTGCACAATTTTTGCCAATTTCAGGTGCGACTTCAATAGACATCTGTGCATGAAGCCACACAGATGTCTATCAAGTATCACCTGAAGTCGCGCTGACCTTGCTACTTTGAAATCGCACTACTTCAAGTGAAGTTGCAGCGATTTCAAAGTAGCATTAACCTCCCTGGCGGTAATCCCGAGTGTGGCTCGGGGTGGAATTTCAGTACCATTAGCGGTAACCCCGAGCCACACTCGGGATTGCATTGCTGGATCCAGGCAGCGCTACTCACCTTGTCCCCTGGATCCAGCTATGACCCCCGCCGTGTCTGCGGGCTGTGTCCGCCGCCAGATGACTTCTGTGTGCCGGGCTCCGTTCCCTGCGAGCGTGGCGTCGCACGGGGACAGAGACCGGCGGGAAATTCAAAAAGTGAAACACACACAGCACATACAGTACACTGTAATCTTATAGATTACATTACTGCATGAAAACATTTCACATCCCCTTTGTCCCTAGTGGTTTGCCCAGAGCCCTGCATGCACTTTTATATTATTTATGTCATTCTTTCTGCCTGGAAACATGAGAATGTCCATAGCAACTAAAAAGTGTCCCTTTACCTCAAAAGTGGTTTTTGATCGGCTAGAAAACAGCAATAGTAAATAAGAATCATTTGCAGAATTGAGTGATACTGATTTTTGGGGAAATTTACCATCAGAAACTGAAAGTGACGACAGCGACAATTCTGCAACTGAGCAAATTTCAGTGTTTTTGGTTTGATTACATTATTGAATAAATGTTATTATTATTACATTATTATATTTGATAATTATTTATAGTTATTTATTATATTATAATTTATGATTTCATTTTTCAAACTTTATCATACCCAGGATGTCTACTAGACTCTTGTTTGGACAGATTTAAGTGAGTTATATCTAAGAATTACAGGCCTACAATATAAAACGCCAAATTTTCATGCAAAATAATGGTACCGCTTTCAGCACCAAAAATCTGAAATAATCATACCACCAGGGAGGTTAATGTGAACCAGGGCTCAATTATATATTGAAAATTCTTACGGACACATTTCTCTTATTTTTATGGAATGTATGAGCATATTTATCTGTTTGAAAATGTAAAGCTACATCTGTTTGAAAGTGTAAAAACTACAATAAAATGTCAGCCATTCAGCGTTTACAGGAAGTGATCTTGATGAATGAGAATAAGAAAATAGATAAGAAATAATATTCTAGCTTTTTTCCATATTTTTGTTTAAATCCTATATAATTATATATGGATTAGACACAGTTTCCCCAAGAATATAGCACTTGTACATGCAGTGATTCACTAATTAAATTATGATGTTTCTGTCCCAATTAATGCTGCTGTCTAACACAAGCTTCGCTCTATCTGTGGCCATGTTACATATTTATCTCCAGCAGTCAGGCACAGAACAATGTTAGAGAGTGTATTAAAGGAGCTAAAATCATTGCTTTTCCATTGCTGCAATTTTATGTTTATGCTACAATTCTGAACTCCAGCATAAATATAAAAAGAATTTACATAAAGCGTGAATTTCACTTTATAGTGTTGTAGAGTATACATCCTGACCTTCAGTTTGATTTACCAAAGTTAAAGAGATTGTTCACTAAGCAAAGTGGATGTTCACTATCAAAAAAATCCTGTTTTTTTTAATTTCCCTCACACATTATTGGATATTTAAAGTGAAAACGTTTCACCCTATTTTCTATCATTCACTAGCAAACATGTATTTTTCAAAGTGAAGTGAAAAACCCTGGCTCTTTTAGTAAATCGTCCTCATTGTATTTATCTTTAGAGTTCCTTCACATACTTCACAATTTTCTGGTTTTCAGCACAATATTGTTACCTCTTTTCAACTATGGTAAGCCTTTCATAGATCAAGAAAATAATACAAGTACAGAATGAACTGGAAAGCTTCTTATCCCTTGTAAATTGTGCATGTGCTTTGGAAGAAAGCCATAATAAAGTATTTGAGAAGGCATAAAACACAAATAAAACTTGCCTGTTCCTTTTGTAGTTGGTAAATAGATAAAGACCTTAAAGTGTATGCAAAGCCAAAACTTATTTTTTTAGTTTTGGATAGAGTTGGGAGCTACCTTATTACTTCCTGACCCATAGACACAGCAGGAAGTAAGGGCAATTGTCTCCAAAGCAAAGCGATACCTCCTCTTAGGCAGGCTATAGATAATGCAATTTTTTTTCCTGCAACCAAGGGTTTCAGGAAAGAAAATCACTTGATTCCCCCATCAGCACAGTCAGTGTTGATGGGGGAATCCTCCCATGGAAATATTGTGTTCTACTTGGGGGGGGGGGCTGGCAATAATCGCATTCTAGAAATCCGACATGCTGGTTGTACCCAAGTTGATCAATTGATGTATCAACTTGGGTAAAATAAGCTTGCCTACACATGGATCACACCAACCAGTGTCCATTGTGTAGGAGAGGTGATTCATGTTATTACAACACAAGGCACTATTTAGTAGTTTTTTTTAACTTTGTTGAAATATCACAAAATGCCAGTTGCATATCTATGCACCACAGCTCACTGTGATGCACTGTGCGGTTACCTGCAGTGTGGTGATTTGCACATTGGGGTGTGAACAGGACACCACTGTTTTCTACGTGTCCTAGCTGGCATTAATCTATGCAGATCAACGCAGTTCAACTGAAACAGACACAGTTGTCGCTATCACACATTTCTCCAGGAGCAAGAGAGTGTATCTACCCAGCAGGGTTTCTAATTAAAACTTAATAAACTGATCCTACATTTTACATATTACATTTTACATTTATAATTATTTTTTTTTTTTTGCTTTTGTATTTTGTTGCAGGGGAGAATACAGCATCTGGATTTTAAAGAGGCCTTGCCCTGTTGTCCTAGAAGTGAAATTTAGAATTGCTGTTGCAGACTGGTATGTTTACTTTTGTAATGTAGTAGACAATATCTACTGTGGCGTAAAAAGCTTCTGCTTTTTGTTTTAAGTAAATCTGTTATTTTATATATGCACGTGGTTTTTAAGAGTAATGCTTGAGAACTCAGAATTGCTTTATTAATTTTGTATGCACTAATATATAGGTCCGTGTATGCTAAAATATTTTTCCAAAACTTACAAACTCCATAAAACCTTTCTGATCAGTCCTTGACCCCAAAGGAACTTACAAACTGACATCTCTACCGCGGTCATAAAAGTCACAGAGGCCAAATTCTGAAGTTGAAGGGTATGTAAACCCTAACAATGAACTTCTTTTATTTGGTATGTTAAATATACTTATAAACTTTTTTAGATCCATTCTAGAAGTGCAAAAAAAGGATATTTCTGAAACCTTGTCCGCCGATAACTTCCTGTGTTCTTTGCCTATGGTTCACTCGTGTAGGTTGCATTGTTTTTTGCTATCTCTTGAAAATGACAGAACCCCTTCCCTGGATGTTATGGAGGAAAGGGGAGGGAGAGGATATTGTAGTCCTGTCCTAGGGTGGCCAATCTGCTTCTCCATGGATACAGTATGGGGAGTGAGTGTTGTCACCCTAGGACAGAAAGTGTGTTGCTCACAGAATCACCATATAAAAATAAAGGGGGAAAAAAAAAAGAAAATGAATCCAGTAACCGCACTGGTAAGGTACAGCTGAAAAATATACAGTATGGTCCTGAACCCCTCACCAGACTACAGTGCATTCTAGAATTACAGCCTGAATCATGACCCACCTCAGCCTGTGATTGGACAGTAAAGTAGCAGCAGCATACCAATGAAGTCACCCCCATTCTCTCCTCGCCTAAATTTTTTTTAATGTATTAGATTGACAGCACTATATAAAGTAAGACAGTCCTAACCTTCTTTTTCCATAGTTCTGTTATGAACATTTATAAACTAGAGTTCTACTTTAATGTTAAAAATATGGCTGTTGGTTTCAAATGCATTCATTTCCAGGTTCCTTAGCGAGTCACATAACAGCATTGTATGAGCTGTTTCTTCAATTTGTAGAGTAATTTTATTCAGTTCAACATAAGCAAACAAAATTAAATAAGCCGAGCATGATGGGATCAGGCCTAATTTACAGCTCGGATAATAGTTGTGTTAATCAAGATAGATTGAATAATGAGACATTAAATCAAAACGAAGAATTGTATTGTTTAAATTCGTGCTGCTGCTGAGAAATAAATATGCCTCATGTTATAAAATGAACTAAAACAAATAATTGGCTTTAATGTGATGCATTTATAGTGTGAAATATTATCCTATAGACATTTGTTTTACATCTGACAATTAGAGGCTGTCTGTAGTTCAATATATATATCTATATATAAAATAATAATTAAATAAACACATAAGGTAAAAAGAGATTTTATCTGTGCTCAGGACCACCAGGTAGACAAATGTTTGCCAGCTGTGCCAGAAATGGAAACCTAAACCACACTAGTTGCTATAGGCACTCTCCACTTTTTCATTCCTTATTTTCTGGTTCTTAAACCCCAGCCCCACTGGAATCTTTTGAATGTTCTCTCAGGGCGTATCTTTGAATATGTGTTGTAGTAAATGGCTTTCTCTGTGATTATACATTATGGTCACTTTTGTGCCCATCTCCCTCAGCATTATGTTTCTACAAGCCTGGAACCACTAGGCCTCATTTACTAAAGTGTGAGGTGAGAGAAATTGCAGTTAAAGCAGAGGTCTGCCGCCCGCTGCCCCTTTAAAAATTAAAAGTCAGCAGTTACACATACAGTAGCTGCTGAATTTTAACTTTAGGAAACTTACCTGTCCTGAAGTCCAGCGATGTCCGCACCACCACCGATCTTCGGATCGGCTGGTCGAGTGCTGCTGCCACCATTGAGGGTAAGGGAACCTGGCAGTGGAGCCTTTCGGCTTTACGCCGGGTCCCTACTGCGTATGCACGAGCTGCTGCTGCGCTTTCTCACTGGCTCGGTGGCGGAGAAGGAGGAGGGAGCCGGGCTGTTGATTTCAGCAGCCGCGGCCCAGGCTCCCATATGTGGGGAAAAGGACACCTGTCAAAGACAGATATCCTCTCCCCCCTTCCCCCCGAAAGTCAACATTTCAGCCATCCAATCATGTAAAAGAGAAGCTCTATGTGTAAAAACATTAACATGACTGAATATTTTAAGTAAGCACAGGTTCACTTTAGTGTTACTACATATCACCTTACTTCACACTTTAATAAAGCAGTAAATGAGGCCTTCTGTCTCCTATTTATTTTCCTAAATGCAGCCAATGCATTTATTCTTGCCTTTCAGCAGTCTTGATATACATGAACATAAAAACATGCATATTCTGTTTGCAGATTGGTGACTGAAACTTAAAGTGATACTAAAGGCTATATATTTTATATATAAAAAAAGAGGTTATACATAAATGCTCTGTGTAATAATATTGCACAGAAAGATTTTCCTCCTCTTCTGACAGTCCCCCTGCCAGCACTGTTGGCTCCTCCCTCCTTTGAGTGCCTCCTGTAGCAAGCTGGATACTAAGGAGGCACCCACACATATGCAATTCTGTTGGGTCCCGAACCAGGATGTGTGTCCATAGACAAACACAGTGCCAGAAAGCAATGCCCCCTCCTCACAGGAGTTTGACTGATGCCAGCAGGAGACTATGGCTTCACTGCCCTCAGTTTCTCCTGTTAAAGCAGGAAGAGCATAGCTGGAGCCGTAAACAGCGCTGCACTAGAGCAGTGACATGGAACCAGGCAAGTGTTTAGATTTCAATTAGACTGGACGGTTTTGGTGCATTTTCTGAAAACTGATCAATCTAATGGAAGTCTATGGCAAAACGCAGGTAACCCACAATAATACTGTGGGTACACTTCGCTGCAGGGAAACTGCAGTGGATAAGTGTGAAAGGGGCCTAACTCTTCTTAACAGCTACATATACTTAGTTCCAGTTGAACTTATCAATAGGAAATAGGGTATTGTTTTAGTTTTATTATGTATCATTTAGCAGATATTTCTAACCCTCTGAGGTGTCATAACCCAGTAAAAGTGTAACAGTGAAACCACCAGCAATGTTGAGTTCCACTTCCTTATGCTATACAAAACTAAACAAGGTATGGCTGGAAATATGCATTAAGATGTAACTTTATTAAACTGAGACAAGCTGTGAAATTAGCTATCATGGCTTATCTCTGCCATGCAGCAGTTTTAATAAGCTGCATTGAAGAGAGGAGATCATGTGCTTTGCTACTCATCGCAGCTCTGTGAGACAGACCCTGAAACAGTTAGAACATATACTGTGTATATATATATATATATATATATATATATATATATATATATATGTGTGTTTGTGTGTGTGTGTGTGTGTATAGCACCCTCCTCTAGTGTGTGCTACTAGAAGTGAGAACAGGCAAACTATACTCTGACTCATGTTTACGCTGTGAGCCTGCAATTGTTCAGGGCTACTAGAAGTTAGAAGTTAGGAGACTGGATGACTCATCCTGGCAGCTCTCTGGTGCCCCCCACCTGTTTCTAGAATACTTGGAAAGATCAGTTTGTAAATGGATAGAAAACTGGCTAAAAGATCGAATTCAGAGAGCAGGGGTTAATGATTCTTGGTGTACCCCAATGTTCAGTGTTGGGACCCTTATTTTCAATATATGTATAAATGATATAGGGTCTGGGTACCATTTAAGTGTTTGCAGATGACACCAGGCTGTACAGTGGAATAATGTCCTTACAGGATGTCTCCAACTTACAAGCCAAATTCAATGCACTGTTTAATTAGTCGACTATGTGGCAAATGAGGTTTAATGTTCATAAATGTAAAGCTATGTGCACTTGGTGGCTAAGAATATGCATGCATCATACATACTAGGGGGAGTACAACTGGGGGAATCCATAGTGGAAAAGGATCTGGGGGTTTTGGTAGATCATAAGCTTAATAATGGCATGCAATGCCAAGCTGCATTTCCAAAGTGAGCAAAATCCTTTCTTGTATTAAGAGAGGTATTGACTCTAGAGAGAGAGATATAATTTTGCCCCTGTACAAATAATTAGTAAGGCCTCATCTGGAATATGCAGTTCAGTTCTAGGCACCAGTTCTCAAAAAGGATATCAGGTAACTGGAGAAAGTGCAGAGAAGGGCAACCAAACTGATAAAAGGCATGGAGGAGCTCAGCTATGAGGAAAGATTAGAGGAACTGAATTTATTCTCTCTTGAGAAGAGGAGATTAAGGGGCAATATGATCAACATGTACAAATACATAAGTGGTCCATATAGTGAACTTGGTGTTGAGTTACTTAATTCACTTTAAGGTCATCACAAAGGACAAGGGGGCACTCTTTACATCTAGAGGGAAAAAAGATTTCATCTCCAAATACGGAAAGGTTTATCCACAGTTAGAGCTGTGACAATGTGGAATAGACTCCCTCCAGAGGTGGTTCTGGTCAGCACAGTAGATTGCTTTAAAAAAGGCCTGGATTCTTTCCTTAATGTACATAACATAACTGGGTACTAACATTTATAGATAAAGTTGATCCAGGGAAAATCTGATTGCCTCTCGGGGATCAGGAAAGAATTATTTCCCCCACTATAGCAAATTGGATAATGCTTTGCTGGGGTTTTTCGTCTTCCTCTGGATCAACTGTGGGTGAAGGATTGTGTATATGTGATTGTATGGTTATATATTTTTTTTCTTTTTTTTATTGGTTGAACTAGATGCACTTGTGTCTTTTTTCAACCTGACTAACTATGTACATTATGTAATATTGGAGAACATACTGGAAGACAGTGGGTGGAAGCTAGTAGGGGTTGCCTTAAATATTTTGGGGCCCTTAGCCAATCCCCAGGAGTGGGCCTGGCAGGGGACTAAGGAGCCCTTAAATAGGAATGAGCCATGCCAGTCAGGGAGTGGGGTGGAAGATGGAGAAGCAGTGCTGAGGAGAGTTTGTGGGACCCCTGCCGGAAAGGGGTTTTATCTCAGGCTGGAGCTCGGGAAGCTGGCCTGGACGGTTCCCACCACAGGAGGCAGTTGAAGGGACCCTGACCAGAGAGGCAGCATAGGAGCAAGGAGAGACAGTGAGTAGATCAGCACAGTGTTTGGCCTCTGCACCTCACAGCTGACGTATATCATTTAGTTTTGTTTTGCACCATTTTGATTCAAGGTCCACATATCTCATCCACCCCTAAGAAACACTTCCTTTCTCTGACAGGTCCCATTGCAGATGAATTTATATTTTTATACATTTACTTGGCATGCTACATCTACGCTATTAACCAAAAAAACAGGTCATAGATAAATGATAAATACTGATAAATGCACCTTTCACAAACTGTACCCTGAAACTTGGTTTCAACTGTACCCTGTACTTAACTGTGACTGTACTTGGTGCCATCATATATCTCTTTATTAAAATATAAGTAATATTGGCAAGTACCATGGACAAATATTTCACATGTGTACAAGTATATGGTCAAGTGTACCTATAGACAACCATTTATTGAACCAAAACTTGATTTTCTATACAGAATTATTCTGTTTGGGAAGGTTATTTCACTAAGATCAAAACAAAGACTGAAAAGGCTGACATTCTACCTTCAGCTCACATATAAATGTCTATCCCTGTGTGCCTCATTTCTTTCTATAGAGAACAATGTCACACTGTAGCTTAGACCTTCTCTCACCTTGGATTTGGTTACAGTGTATCTGTACAAGTAGCAGGGCTGGCAGAATATTGACAGTTGTTGGGAGTTGTATAATCAATGACATATTTTCAATTAATGAGTATAACTCATATTCCTTTTTATAATGTTAGCAATCTATGGAGAGTTTTTCCTTATTTTGTCAACACTGCCCTTTTAGAGGGAAGAAAGAAAATGCAGATTACTACTAATGCAATCAACAAATCTTTTTGTTGCAACTGTATTTTCTCTTCTTACTGCAGTTAATGTTACCTAGTAGGTACAAACAAATTGGGGTTGATCTACCAATGACTAACAGGCTGTTCATTTTTAAGATTTTCCCTTAACTTAGTTAAGGTAGTAAAAATTCACTTTGCAAATCACCTGCATGGAAAAAAATGGTATCTTTGTGTGCATGTAATTGGATGATCAAAGTCAGTAGAATAAACCTTATTCCCTTAGCTGAGGGAAAGTTCTCTTGAAAACTGAAGTTATCCTGTTGTGAACAGCCTATTTGCCTTTAGTAAATCAATCCTATTGTGCCTTTTCTGTACCCTTTGTGCTAAATATTATAGACAAGAAAAGGAGAGGGGCATCAATTGCCTCATAGCATAGTCATGTTATTTATTGATCAATAACAAGTAAAAACAATGTATAATACATTTACAAATGTGGGAGGATGAAAAGCATGTAGCGTGAGATGTGAACTTAGGTAATTGCACTGATATGTAAAACGGGGGCAAAATATATACCAAGACAAATTAAAAAACTTGATAGAAAGCACAGTAAAAATGACATAATGAATAAAGAATAAGAAATAAAAAGTAATGTTGCGCAAACTGTTGGCGCTATATAAATCCGGTATTATAATAATAATAATGAATACTCCATAAATAATAGTACATGAATATATATATATATATATATATATATATATATATATATATATATGTAAAATTATATTAAAAAATCTATATATAAACATACACTCATTTGGACAATGGTAATCACCTGAATGGGGAGCTAACGAGAATACAGGTGGAATACAAAAAACATATATATATTTATTAAAAGTGAAGAAACTCATTTGTCTAACGGGGAAAGGGGGAGAAGGAAAAAAACAATTGGGAAGAGGAAAAAAAAATGGTCACAAGTCTCCAAAATGAAATGAATTAAATATGGAGGCTCCCTGGAAAGATTGCATACAAATCATAAATGACATGCACGCCCTCTATAATATGCATACCACATAGGGGGTTTGTATTGTAAATAAGTGGATTCCATAATATTATGTACTATGCCATTTCAGTGCAACAAGACTATGCAATCTAAACTGGTTAACATGATCACTCCAGCTACTAGCTATGACATTTTTCCTTTCCGGAAATATTTTTAGCAGTTTTGTAACTTTTATTTAAAATGTCTGTAAAAAGAATCAGCAGTTGCTTTTGGAGTCATAGAGAGCTCAACAATAACACAGTGACATTGATACATCTCTTAATTCCTAGTTAAACATCCCGGTGCCAGAGCTGAATGGAACAGCATGCTCTGCAATCACTGTACAGAAAGAGGTGTACAATACCCCAGCCCTCCTCCAATGTCATAGCAAATGAAGAGGGGTGAGCAGCCAATGCAAGAACTTGTTCTGCTGCTCAAAAGATCTTATTCACCTAAATGAAAACCTGTTTCATTCATTGCAGGGAATGTTCAAGACAGCCTCTAATTATGCAATTGAACAGGTTATTGAAATAATGTGTGGACTAAAATACATGACTGAGCAGAAGCATTGCTGCTCCCCTCCTTTTTGTCACATCATTATTAGAAAATCAGATTTTACCAGTGATGGGTTCATGCTGGAGAAAATTATAGGGGGATACATCTTATACAGATTCAAAACTTTTAGAAATAATTGTTCAAAGAAATAAGATATATGGCTTTAGTGTATGAATAATACGAATTATGTAGTACTCTGTATGGCAATTCCTAGAGTCTTAATGATAGTGTCAGTGCCACCCAAATGCTACTGTATACACAGCGGGAGAAAGACAAGGGGTCAATTTACTAAAGGCAAATGGACTGTGCACTTTGCAAGTGCAGCTGCTCCAGAGCTTAGTAAATGAGGTAAAACTTCACTTTTCAAAGAATACCCAATCACGCTCAAGGGAAATAAAAAATAAAACAGCATTTTTGCTTCCACATGATTGGATGATGGAAGCCAGCAGAGCTTCTACTCATTTACTAAGCTCTGGTGCAACTGCTCTTGCAGAGTGTGACTGCACTTTGCAAAGTGCACAGTCTAGTTGCCTTTAGTAAATCAACCAAAAGGTCCTATACCAAGCCGATTCTAGATGCCACTTTTAGAAAGTTAATGCAGGTATCTAACTGTCTGCTCTGTGCAACATATAAATGCAAATTCAGTCTCATGTATAGCTTTCTGTTTTACTCTATATCACAACAGTAATTATATTGCTCTTCTATAGCAGTACATTAATTGAATGTGATATGTAAGGTTTGCTGTCCTTCTAAGAGCATTAGTGTCTTTCCAAATGTAGGGTAGGGCCATTGCTGCGTGTTCTGTGCTTTTGTTCCCCCTTGGTAAGATATAATAAACATTTCAGACATTCTATCATTTTAAGACATTCACAGTACTATTCCCATATTGCCTTTTCTTCGGTATGCCACCAATACCAGGTCAACATGTTATCCCCATTGCCCTTGGTTGCGAGTACTGTATGCCGTGATAACCTGTATGTAGCTTCTTAATCATATTAGATCTGCAACTTGACATAAGTAGGGCATTGGCATTTGAGAGTGAACAAAGAAGTGGGTAAGGTTCCTGCATGCTGGGAAGCAATTTTCTTTTTCAGGTAAGCTGTCCTATCTTATGCAACTTTATAACAGAAGTCAAAATGATATCCTTTTGTGTTTTCTTCTTTTAATGTTTGCTAAATTTCTTGTAAATTCACACATCAGACCACATTGTCCTCTCCCATCATACATGCACTTTGTGTCAACTACTGAAGAGAGTGTGGCTGGTATAGCCGTATACTTTCCAGGTGTATATATAATCAAGTAATATTTTTGTAACTGCATTAACTTGAACAGACAGTCTTATCTGACTATACAGTAATGGCATTTATACACTTGCACTCTTTTGTTAAATTGATGAAGTCATTCTTAAAGATTTTTTTTTTTACATCTGCATAATATTCACTCCCTCCCAATGCATAAAGCAGGGATTTTTCATCTTCCATGTCACAAAGTCATCTTTGAATGAATCTGCTTATATTTTCAGTTGCCATCATGCTTAAGAGCTTCAAGCAGCTACTTCATTTAAGTGGAATTAAACTACTCAGCCTCACAGGAATTTTTGCCATAATGTACAAGCGTGCACAGCATGGCAGTTCAGGAGTCTTTGTCTGTTTTAATTGGCTGAGCTGGGATGACGAAACTGTGCATGCTGAGTTTTTTCTTAATGTCAAAAAGAACTATTTTGAATAACTGAAGTGTCTTGGGGTTATATGAATTTGTGAATGTAGTGTTTTTCTTAACTTAACTTTGACTTCCTCATGTTTTTAAGTACCTTTGCAGTCACCATGTCAATCCACAGTCCAGAATAAATGTTTCTCATGTATAATAAAGTAAGGGAACTTTGTTTATAGCTCATTGCCGTCACTAGTAGTGTTGAGCGAACCCGGACTGTAACGTTCGGGTCCGTACCGAACTTTTGGGTGTCCGTGGCACGGACCCGGACCCGGACATTTCAAAAATCGTTCGGGTTCGGTCCGGGGTTCTGCTATTTTACTCCACGTGTTGAGAAGCTGCAGGGCAGCCAATCAACAAGCGTTTCACTGGTTTGCCCTTAGAAGCCATCACAGCCATGCCTACTAATGGCATGGCTGTGATTGGCCGGTGCATCATGTGACCCAGCCTCTTTATAAGCTGGAGTCACAGTGCTGCAGTCACATGCTCCTTGGGTTAGTATAGGGAAAGGTAGCTGACGGCGTGAGGGACAGATTTTAGCCATTTTAAGACCTGATCCTGCATCCTGAGATAGATTACTTTACTACTGCTGTCTGTGCTGTTGCTCTGAGGACAGATAGCAGAAATTAGAGATTTCACATACCGCTGCTTTGAGTTGCAGATCAAGCTCTGCATAGAACAACGATCGCTACGATCGTGCTCTACGATCAGATTGTTGGGGGAATTTGAGATTTCAAATACCGCTGCTTAGAGTTGGAGATTTG